>CAJQUW010001636.1:0-600000 GCA_907163375.1 Prostheceraeus crozeri | reverse complement strand
CATGAAGAATAAAAATCAGAAAGCTTATGAGTTTACTATCTATCATTGGAGTGGGAGACAGTTCCTTCGCTTTCATTCTTTTACTAAAGGTCTTACACTGAGGTTGGATAATGAATTCTATCCACATCTGGGTTTTGGCCATGGACTACATCTAACGTCAATTGCTACTGCAAATGTTAAAAAAGTTTATTCAAATCGAATCAACAAATTTCATTATAAATTTAAAATATTTGATGAAGATGTTGTAGAATGCGAAGAACGCATCATTTTGAAAAAGCGTGGTGTTCAACCTTTATCACTTATTGAGTTAGTAAAACGATGGAATGAGACTGTGGGTAAGAAGAATGGAGAGAAAATTATGGCGGACAAAAATAAGTTGGTTATTCAGAAATATAATGACAAACTTACAGTTTATTTCTCTCCAACCTTGCGTCATTTTGTAAGACATTATACACCTATTATTGGAAGCGGTGTGGTGTATGCTTCTCATGAATATCACACTAAAGCTGATTCAGTTAATGATGAATGGTGGGTGGACATCTATGGCGATCGCATCAAGAAAATTTACCAGTCTTATGAAGAATCTAAAGTTGCTATCAATATAATGCCGCGTCTATATCATACAGTTGAAAGCTTCATTCATGTAGTAAATCCTTATATACAACAGAAGTTGAAGCATGTGATGAAAAGTAAATATGATGTAAAGACACACCACATTTCGTTTTCAATTGAAAATCAACGCGTTGTTCTGAAACTGGGTGATGACATTCAATGTCAATTGAGTAAAAATTTGAAAAAACTCTTTGGTTTTTCAATGCTACAAACTGTGTTTACTGCTGCGCATACGATTGGTATAGAAACACCAATGACACTTGATAAACATGAACAGCACCTTTACATTCAAAGTGATTTGATTCTACCTATTTCTGTTGGTGAGAAAAAAGAATACATTTTACGTGATTTCATTCATGATAAAGACGCTTCATATGGAATAGTCGAGAAGATGTTTGAATCTATTTTCTATCATCCCGTCGTCAAACAAACTATACCCTCTATTGCTATCAAAATTACCAATGGTTTACAAGAGTGCATCCATGTGAAAGATACTAAATCCCTCGTAACTTTAGTGTTTCGGAAAACAAAGTGAAGTCATTGTGATATGTTTATTGAAATAAAAATATGTATATGAAAAAGTCTTTTCACAGATATAGGGGAATGAGCTGACTGTAGGCATATATTCACAAGGAAGAAACGATCTCATGCGATACATAAAACAACCATGTATATCTACAAAAAGCAACATCAAAATACTGAGTTAAAGTTGATTATGTCAATACATCTCCTGAATGTGGTAGCGTGAGTTTTATTCTTTTGGGTGGAGGTATGTTTGTGTCAGGATGTCCATGTGGAAGAGATGTGTTATGTCCTATCCAACACTTCTTATCTTCCCATGCTGAAAGTGCTCGTTTCTTGAACGTGTGCGTTTTCACAGTATGAACTTGAGAATTTAAGATTGTCATATTGACAAACGTTATAGTTTTATTTTTATAGGCCTTCTTATAGGACCGATGTTTCATTTTGTGAACAATGGATTTTGATATACCTTTAGCACGCTTAATACTATCCGCACATTCTTTTAATTTCATGGATTACATTTTAGGACGGAGGAGAATCATTTCATCTATTTCCTTTCCTGCTGTTTCATCCTTAAAACAACCAAGTTTGGCTTTATTCTGTATGGAATAGAGTGGATGAGTGGGATTGTAGTTAGATGTGTCGAAATATTTTTCTAATGACTTACCTACTTCATTAAAATTTAAATCTTTTTGAGTGGTAATTCCTAAAAAGAAACTATCTGTATCACCACCCAGCAAGCGAACCTCTTTTACGAGAGGGCATGGTTTTAATATTTTGTAGAAGAGTTGATACATTTCAAGCTTGGAATAATCTAAAACGGCTTGCCCAATATAGATGGGTTTGCACAACTCAACTTCAGATTTTATCATTTTAACACCTACAAGATCCTCATCGATGATGTCTCTATCAATGAAAAGAGGTGATGAGGTCAATTTGTGATATTTTTGTTCATCAACGACTAGTTTGTAATTCATACGCTTTCTAACATCCTCCATGGTCTTTCCGAATAGACTGTTATTCTTATATTTATAAAAATCCTTTTCAAAATTATTTTGGGCGAGTGCACGTTTTTGACTGTTACTATCTATGTAGGGTTTGAGGAAGGCTTTCTGTCTAAATTTGATAATGCGGTGAACTGACTTTAGAAGCATGCCAATTTCTAAATAGAATTTTAGTATGCAGAAGTGTACGAGATAATTTTTCTTATCATATTGGGTGAGCAAAAGTTTGCGGCATGGTTTGTACCTTGGCTGTCCACACTCTGTTAATTTATTATGAAATTGTGACATGAATGGTGAAAACATATCTTCAGTCACTTGATCAGATTCAGGTGCGAGTGGGAAATCAGCAGTTTTATTTTTAATACTATTTGGATAAATCAAATCCACTTCAAAATAATATCCCCAGTCACCTTCATCTGGAATCTTCAGTATGTTTGAAGGGTTGGAGTAATACTCAAGCTCATCTTGATTTAACCAACTAAACTCGGAATGAGGTAGTGGTTTAGACAGTGAACTGCCATATAAATTATTTTGGTCATAGAACTTTAGGTGGATATGATCATTACCTACTGTTTTAGATTTTATGTGATGTTTATTCACAAATGTGAGACCACCGCGTATTCCGCGCTCAAATATGTTATACATCTCGGGGTCTTGTAAGAGATGGATGGTCTCACCAGTCATTTTAAAGGCTGATTTAAAGGACATGGCTGGTAGACTGACAAAGTGGACAGGATCTAATTTGTCTTCTTCTAATGCCACTCGTCGAAACTCCTGAAAGACATCAGTCAGCAAAATGACATCTAATTCTAAGTAAGCGATCACATAATCGCCAAACGTTTTACAATCAAATTTTAACCATGCCTCTTGAGCATGTTCATAGTCCTCTACTGGACAATCTTCACCCGTCAAATCGTTTTGGAATTTGTCAATGGAAGGATGGGTTGTTTCATTTAGTTTAGACATTGAGCTAAAATACGCATAGGGAAAGACTCCTTTGCGAGTGATTATTTCATCCGTTAAGTTTGGATAGTGTTTCTTCAAAGTTTGACTATGGGGAAGAAACTTGAGATTACGAACGAGAGAAGCTAGTGACGCTGACATGAATTGGAATGAATCTAAAAATTTTATTTCGAAGAAGACTGTCTTATTTTCTTTAGTTTTATCTACTGGTACTTTTGCTGTCATTGCCATGAATTTTTCCCTCGTTTGCGCTATTACATTAAACTGCCACGATTTCATCTGGCTCAACCCTCCTTTTATGAGCATATGACTGTCATAGCCCTTAAAGTTATGAAAAATGACGGGTAGTGCACGACGTCTCAACCTAAGTGAAAAGTTACATTTGGAGCAGAGTGCGTTTCTAAGTTTACCAGTGATGTGATCATGATCACGCACTTTCTTAATTTTATCGTCATCAAACGTTTTATGACATTTAGGGCACGATGTGCAACTTTCAAATTCTTGTTTGTCTTCATCTGACATATGTAGTGACTTACGCTGCAATTGGGAATCATATGATTGTTGAAATTTAGCAGCTTTATCGAGAAATTCTAGAAATTTTGAAATGCAATCTTCACCTTGCCAAGTATGCATTTTGTTTTGTCTATTCCTAAAGTGGTCATGCCATACTTCATAGCAGGATATGGCTGCTGGCTTGTGGATGATATCATCAATGTAGCATTCTATGTCTGCGTAAATGACACGCAGGGGACTTAATTCGTCACCATTATCCCTATGTGAAAATATTTTATCTTTGGGCATGCGTTCCATTTGTAATTTACCTCGCTTGCACCATTCATAGTGAGTTTCAAATTTATCTTTACTCCAGAAGGAGCGGATGCAGCGGTCGCATACAAAATGTTCACCTCTTTTAGAGTGCCCCAAGTGAGTGTACAAGCGAGTGATTTTGGGAATACCACAGTAGTGCCATTCCTCGCTATCATCTTGTTTTACTAATAAGAGGTTGACTACACGTTCATAACAAGTTGAACGTGAATTATAGCGGGCACCCTTCAACCCCTTCTCCCACACGTGAACGACAATTTTGATCTGATTATGTTTTTCGAACGTTTCTACATCTTTGATTTTCATGTTGTTACTATCACAACCTTCAAAGTCTAGTTCATCCTCCCACTGTCTATAGCTATAGGTGCGATCTCGATGCGCGTTGATATCATTATAGTGAAGGATGGATAGGACTGCATATTTGAAACACTGTGATTTACAATCGACATTGATGACAGCTTTCTTATTATACAACGTTTTTGGTAGTTTAAATGTGCCTCGAGCTGCATGACTTTCTAATAGGGAAATTTTGAATATGGCTGAGTCCACACCATCAAAAATGAGAGCGCTGTCGCGTTGATTGAATTTATCTACATTTGATTTTAAACATTAAATGTGAAAATTTAGCCAAGACTCGCAGTCTACAACTTCGGTTGCGGAAGGGGAAGGAACATGAAACTGTATTCTCTCCGTCACTTGACCCGTTTGAAAATCTATCTTAATATATTTTAGTTTAAGGTAGATGAGCGCCTTCATTCTAAAATTGTCTAAATTGTTGAAGAGCGCTTCGATAATGTTAGAATTTTGAAGGAGCCACTCAGGAAAATCTACTACTTGAGTATTGGACTCCATGCAGTAGTCGCGTACTAAATTATTATGTGAAACATTAATGAGGGAGATGGTAGAGGTACCGTTGGTGTAGTGATCATTTGCATGCGTGTGTTGAAGTCTGTGCGAAGATCGCTGAAAGTGACTATCAAAAGAAAGAGGGCACAAATCGCAAGGAAAGGAGATGTCATCGTCAGAATCAACTTCACCTCCGGAGATTGACGCCGCTTTGCGTTGACACATACGTTGTTTGATGTATCGATGGAGACTGTGCTTCCTTGTAAACATATGTCCGCAGTCGGCACATTCCCACTCGTTGCCTTGTCGCGAGAGTCCTGAGCTGGAACTCACATCACCTGAAAGAGAAATCATTCTATCATCTCTGTTCAAGTCTCAGTGTATTGTTACAACCTACTTTGACTCAACAACTCTAAACTTTCCTCGAGAAGGGAGGGCGTTGGTGATGAAGTTGATGCCTGAAATTGAGGAAGATGTTATTAGCCACACGTTTGAGGGAGATGAGTGAAGAAATTTTCAACTTACCATTTGAACGAAATTATGTTTAAGGTTGATACTTCAACAAGATAGAGACTTCACTCAAATTTGGAATTCACGAGAGAGCAGTTCACTTGTACGCCTCAAATATAGAATTCGCCAGAGAACACTTCACTTATACGTCTCAAAGACAGAGTGAAATGATACGAATGTCACTGTACATATATACTTTTTAATATTCATCATTCATTGGCTGTTCATTCTGATTGGTTGCTTGTTGATACTTAAGAATTAGAAAACATTTCAAAGTTATTATTCACAGTCAACATGACAAGCCCTCCGACAACACCAAACACAAAATTCTCTTCTCCATGCTCAACACCAAAGGCGCTCGTTGCACCAAACGCTCCAACGAAGGGGAAGGTAGAGAAGGTGTACAGACTGGACAATATCAGAAAGTTGTCATTGCCAGCGGACGACGAAGAGAGTGTATGTGAGGAGTGTCCCGACTTAACAGGCGTGAGGTGGAAGTATCTCCAGTACGATACTGACGATGTGATGGAGATCACCAGCACCAAATTCCTCCACCAATTATGGGAGTGGTACACCCCTAACTCCCAGCCACGAACTATGGCGGAGTGGGAGTATATCGACAAAGTGAGGCTCGCAGTGGAAGAACGATTAAAGCAAGTGAACTGTTTTTGTGATCTATGTGAAGCCAGACTCTGGGACGATATTGACGATGAAGACCTTTTGAAATACATGCCATAATAAATTTTTATTTCGTATTATCTTTGCTTTCATACTGACTTACTTGAATGGGGCTTCAGTGGATGATTTAACCATGTATACTTTTTCATTTGGAAATAGTAGCACGCTTAGTCTAACTTGTAAATCTTATAACATTTCATATGGGCGATGATGGTAGATGAAATAGTGTTAAATAAAATTAAGATAGCTTACACTTCTGATACAGGGATAGCAATCGACTGCAATCCATGTGTAAAGAGCTTGTTAGACTACGGAAGAGAGAAGTGTGTTATGTTGCGTGTGGCGCGTGAGTGTCCTCCCATTTCATTCCATTCATCAATTCGTCTCATTGATAGAGACAGGTAGAACTCATGGTTCTCATAACGTATGCAATGGAAAGTTTTAGGCAACCTTCGACAGTTGGCTAAATGTCGCCCTGGCGCGAATGCATACTACGTTGAGACAGAGGCAATCACTTGCAAACATGACGCAGAGAGGTTTAACAAGATTGACCATTGCCGAATGTCCCTTGCGGTATACATAGCTACGGGTTTCACCGCCGCCCTTTACAGGAACGCCCGTCGAAAGGAAGTATTACACCGAACTTCATTTGCAACGTTCAAGTTGACTGACAGCAGATTCAACTTAATGATAGTATTCGCCAGTCCGAAGACTGCCCAGGGCAAACCGCGTGGAGGTTCTATCATGTCTTGCCCCATGGTGGCACTTAAGAGAGCCGATGGTTCGTTCTCGGTGACAATTAAGTTGACTATTGGCTTGAATAGTCAATAGGTATGACAGTTAGGTTGTCATAAACCCTGTGCTGCCTAAGCCGTGGTGGTGCATCTGGCACCTTTCGGATGCGGGTGGTATTCGGAGTCCACACCTCATCAGTCCAAATGATCTTCTTGATCTTCCCCTTCTTCTCATTCTCTTCATCCCACTCGTCGAGGATGATGAAGTCGGGAATGGCGTTGTCTTCATCGATGAAGACGGGAATGGTGCTAGCAGATGTTGCTTCCATCGTGACTTAAAATTGAATGAGAAGCGCTACAATCTTCTGGCTTATATAGGGTTTTCAACAATGAATTGCTCAACAGCGAATCAGAATGCTTCAGGGATGGCAATCGACTGCATAACGTTCAAGTTGACTGATAGCAGATTCAACTTAATGATAGTATTCGCCAGTCCGAAGACTGCCCAGGGCAAACCGCGAGGAGGTTCTATCATGTCTTGCCCCATGGTGGCCCTTAAGAGAGCCGGTGGTTCGTTCTCGGGGGGTCGTCATCTTACAGCCTACCGATTCTGCTGAGAGAGTCTTTGACTCTCTCCTTGGTAGAGTGTCGACTTCCACGCTAGTTGGTATGTGGCAGAAAAGTGGAATGTAGCGCCATTCCGTTGGATTGACAACACTTGCTGTCATCGGATTGCCAATCTGAGCAAGACTGTTGTGGACTCTGTCTTGCTCCTCTAGCCTAACAAATTCCTCAAATAAATTTCGCGGCCTTAACTGCGATCCGCGAGGAGAGCTGACTTGACTGTTCGGCGTCTGCATGAATGAAATGAAATGAAATGAGAGGTAGTGGTTTATATACCCCTCTAACGCGACGCAACGTTCAAGTTGACTGATAGCAGATTCAACTTAATGATAGTATTCGCCAGTCCGAAGACTGCCCAGGGCAAACCGCGTGGAGGTTCTATCATGTCTTGCCCCATGGTGGCCCTTAAGAGAGCCGTTGGTTCGTTCTCGTCGTATCTGAAAAAATAGAAAGAAAAATAGATGAAATTATATTCAAGTGATGGAGATGATATTAACTTACCATAAATCAATTCAACCGGTTCGTTGAACCTTCGATGGTGGTGGCTGAGGCAGGTACTTGGCCGGTAACTTTCGCTTACGATGGCGAATTTCCTTAATGTCACCATTGTGTTTGATGCTTATGTGGAGACAGCGAATATCTGGCGTTGCTGCTTCATAGCACTCGCTCGTTTTATCCAAATCCTCCGTCTCCATTATTACATCGTCGTTAATTTTGCTACCGACTACGGGGAGGTGGAGCGTTGTTCTTCTCTCCTTGATAGCGTTATTCTTCGACTCAAGAAGAGCCATCTTCTCCTGCTCATGTTGGAGTTTGAGCGTCGCCTCCTTCGCCTTCATGTTCTTAATGCATGTGGCCTGATCCTCTACGCGACTCTCACTCGCTAGAGCTCTCTTTTGGAAACCTTCCAACTTCAATACTTGAGCCTTAAGACTCCTAATTTCCGCCACCTGCTTTTTGAGTCCAAAATTCTCATCCCTTAATGCGGAGCATTCGTTTTTATAACGGCTCATTTCATCCTTGAGCTTCTTAATGGCAAACTCTTGGCTAACCCTCGCCACACCATCATCCTTAGCCCACTGCTTGGCTTGGGCTTTGATACCTCTCCCTTTTTTAGGTGAGGAGTGCATTTTTGGCGCTGGCACTGCCCGACTCTTCACAATCGTCTTATCGGGTTTAGGAGCTATGATCGCCTCCTCGGGTTTGCTAGTGACGACCACCTCTTCCGTTTCCGATTCAGATTCGGAGATTCAGAGCTAGAAGAGCTGAGGTGAGATGTCGTTGGCTGCTCATTCTTGCAGTCTTGTATGGCTTGAACTGCCATCTGCAGCTCTGTCTCCGCATCTAGATCAACTTGAGGTCTTTCAACAGGTGGGATGATGACCTTCCCAACCTCTGAGGCATGCGTCTCTGTCTCCTCATCTTGATTAGGTTTTTCAAAAAGTGGGGTGATGGCTATCCCAACCTCTGAGGTGGTATAATTCTTCACCTTCTTAATGAGACATGTTGAATGCGTCTTATAGAAAGACTCGTTCAGGTTTCCCCTGACGAATTTCATGCACGATGTGCATCCGCTCACCACGGCGACCTCCTTATGCTCTTCGGGAGTGTCGGGGAATTTATTTAAATGGCGCTTGAACTCGCCACCTCGCTTGACTTCGCCACATAGGCACTTTTTAAAATGAAACTTTGTATTTCCTCCCATTTTGTAACTTATGTATCTGTAAAGGAAGGATGAAATAGAATTACTAACAGGCGACATTGGCAGTCATTTTTATAATCATACAGCTAAATTGTGAGATTGGTGGAAAGTGTCGAACCTTTGAATCCGTTACAGGCATTACTCAGAGGGGATCTTATCCCAACTCCAAGGCCTCGGCCCACAAATCCAACCTCCCGCGGACAGAGCGTGCGTCATATCACTGTGTTGGTATCCGGACCCTGATTTTGACATGAAAACCAGTGGATTGTTTACAAAGGTTGCAAATTCCAAGCCGAAGCTCGCCTCCCACAACTTTATAAAGGTCTTTATTGAAATCAGAAGGTTTGAAAACCCCGAAAATAGACAAAAATAGCGAATTTAAATTTTTCAACTTTTTGGCACTACTTATGAATTTTATAAGTAGTCTATCACTTAGGGCAGGTCAATAGCGACCGAACCTTTTTTGAATCAAGTCAAACGGACTTGTAGAAGCAAAGTTACAAGCCTTTAAAGTTTTGGAGTCTTTTATGGCCTGGAGACGAAGGCCATCTCCTGGCTAACCTCTAAGTCTGACGCCTTAGCTGATATCAGCAATGAAATTTTCTAAGTCGGTTTCTTACAGAAATCCGGGATTTGGAATGTCCGAAGCTATCATCGGAGCTCAGAGAGACGACTTACCGTTGGCAATCTCTCGTCTGAATGACAAGTCTCTGTCGGTTCCCAGCTTATATAGTGTGTGGCGATCAGCTGATGACGTAATACCCATCATCCAAACACTTAAAACGCTTCTATCGCTGATTCTAGAGGTCCGATTGAGCCATGTAGAATTGGACGCTGAATCCGAATCTGGCCTCCGTTTTCCCATCCGATGCTTCGTTTTGGCTCTACAGTCCACAGCCATTGTGAAGAAAAATTTTTTCTCTCCGATTGACTTGAAACTCACCATGTTGATAGAGAATTTCATGCTGATTCCAAATCTGAAATCCGTTTTCCCATCCGATGCTTCGTTTTGACGCTAGAGCCCAAAACGTCCAAAATTCTAACTCTGTCGTTTTTCGCCAATGTCCCAAAATCTTAAATGGCGTCTCACATCTAAACGAAGACAGATATGAACAAGCCGCTTCTTTCACTGAATTTGTCTCACTCTTAGCTTTCAAACGAGCTATTGCACGACAAAATCCGTCCACTAGAAGCAAAGTTGGAAGGTCGGTGCCGAGGGGGGGGACGTCAGCGAAAATTTTTTCTCTCCGATTGCTTTCAAATTCACCATACCGATGCAGAATTTCACGCTGAATCCGAATCTGGCCTCCGTTTTCACATCCGAGCACTGCTTCCACTCGAAACAGCCCATTTTACAACCCAACATTCAGCAGATTGCACGAAAAACATCACACACTATAGCCTCAAGACAAAACCTGGCGGTCGCCCAAGACCATTACGACACTCTGTCGTTCCAGAGGGGGGGGGACGTCAGCGACCATTTTTCGATGGCGGCCATCTTGCGCGGTCCAGAAGTGGAGTTTACTTACTACTCACGCTGTCGAAAGCCTTTTCATAACCGACGTAGGCGATGCATAGCGGTAGACACTCTTTTGACCTTTCGAGTAACAATGTTATGGTGAAAATGTGATCCATCGTGTTGTACTTCTTCCTGAATCCCGCTTGTTCTTCCCGTTGCTGTTCGTCCAACTGACGTGTTAATCGGTTTGCAATAACTTTAGTAAAAAGTTTATGTATGTGGGATAAGAGGCAGATAGTTTTTGAGATCTTCTTTATCTCCTTTCTTAAATATCTAAACCGTTTTTGACTTTTTCCTTTTACTCGGTATCTTTTCTTCTCTTAGGTATCGGTTGAAGCGTGTATTTAGGACTTTCAAAAATTGCTCTCCGGCCGTTTCCAGCATCTCGATTGTTATGCCATCATTCCCGGGGGCTTTCCCCTATTCATCCTCTTTAAAGCATCTTCTGCTATCATTATATGCGGCTCTTTTCCTTCTGTTTGTTCATTATGACGGTTGTTCAATTCATATGGATAATTTGATAAGGTCAGCGTAAAATGATTAACCGACCTTTTCCACTTCACTCTTGTCGGTCACCGCAACGCCGCTGGTGTTCATTAATGTTGTCATTTCCGATTTGTATAAAGACATTTTCTTTCACATTTCTTCAGACTTTTCTGCTATTTTGCATTTCTTATGAGTTTTTCATTTCGGCATTTCTCGAGATCCTCTTTCAAGCATCACCTAATGATCTAGCAGACGATTGATTATTCTACATGATCTGCACGATTTCTTTTCATGTTTCTCCGTTTTTCAAACAATTTCTTCTATTCTTCGGATATCCTACCTTCTGTTTTTTGGGTTATGTAAATGTCACACATATGAACTCTTCAGCATTTCTGAAAGACAATGTTTATTGCAGTGATAGTAAGGCAGTAGGCAAGGGAAGAATCATCATCACAGAATTAAATATTTTGTTTATCTGCTTCGGTTTGCTAGAAGTGTGATTAATACGAAATGGATGGCACATTGAGGAACCTATTAGGTGGGCAAAAAGGAATTCCTTATACCTTACAGAGATAGGAAAAAAAGTCGTGCGTCGCTTGCGGATTAATGTGAGTTCCAGCGAAGTGCTTCGATTGCCAAAATTCCTTCAGATTCGAAGAATTCAGATCATTGCCCACAAGTTTTCTCCATAATGTTGACCCTTCCGATCATTATTAAAGAAAGTAGCAGGCGTACGAAAATTCACTTGATGATTTCACATCCTCTCCTCGGCATTGCTCACTGTATAGTGCATACATTGAATCGAAGCCAGGCATCGATGTGTGTTTTGGTGTGTGCGAAGTGATAGCACAGCACGCACGCATCTCTCACTGGCTCTGGTGTCCTTTGCTGACAGCTTATTGTTTGCCATTTCCAATAGCAAGCGATACATGAATTATCCATTCGAGAAGGAGCAAGTTGTGTGATGTGATGTGCCATTTCGATATTAAGGTTACATACAATTCTTCCTTTCTAGGAAACCGAAGCGCGCGCAGATGAATCTAATTCTGTGATCATCATCTTTTCGCTCCTCACGATTTCCACAATACATTTGTTTAGGTGAGTCAAGTAAAAACAGAAACGTTAAAATGACAAGTGAGATGCTGACAATTCAATTATGTACGGTACAACAATGTTTTCAAACATTGCTAAAAAGCTAAAGTAGTTAAGTAGGAGTCCGGAATTCTAATTTTTGCAAAACTCCGACTATTGACAATGACAGATGACAACAAGAAATGAGACACAATGGTATTCCAAGGAAAATCAGCCAGGAACAAACAAAAGACAAAGAAATTAATAAATGAAGCAGTTGCTCAATTCTGGAGATATCTTCGTTTCTGTGTCCACAGGGTAGCTGCCACTCTGCATACATGTATTTTGGAATTTGCCACTATATCGAGAGGAGATATCAGACGACTTTATTTGCTTGAATGTTCGTTCATGATGAAGTTTATAATTTTGAATATTGATGCAGTGTGAATGGCAAGTCTAAACAGAAGCAAAGCCAAGGTTTTATGCGCACAGCTCAGAAAAGTTTCCATTCCAATTGTTTCAAATTTCTAAACTGCATCTGTGCTCAAAATTCTTCGACTGCATTTTTATGAGAGCATGAAATGGACAAACCATTTTGAATTGGCCTATATTGTACCAAAGGTAGGCCTATCGGAAATGTTGAGTTGAGTTTGCTGAAAAGTATTTTTCTTATCGGGTGATGAATTGATATTAGTTCTTAATTCTGTTATTCGAAATTTAATGGAATATGCCTGCAGTATTTTTAAAACTTCTCAATTCTGCTATCATGTCACTTTGCAAAGGATCTTTCACATCACACATGGAGAGGCCGTTCGACATTATAAATACTGAAATATGCTGAATATAATTGATCTTCAAGAATCATTATCACGAGTTGCTAAAACAAACATTGGTATCTTTGGATCATGATTTCTTCTTCCGTCCTGTAGCATCAAAATATGCAGTGTTTTTTGCATAGTGCCTGTCTGATACGTGAAACCAAGTTTTGTGAGCTATTCTGAATCTCATTTTAGATAATTTTGTTATTTATAGATAAACATTATGTCTATTATTACAACATGTCTATTATTATACTGTACCTTGTTATGATCATGCTATGATTTAACAACAGATTATAAAATGTCTGCCTACGTGTCTCCACTGCAAGGTGCACATATTTTTCTACAGATGCAACGATATGCATTCATGTTCTAATTCTATAATTGTGCATTTCGGTTATCACATATTTCCTTCGCTTGCACTAAGCAAGTCTAAACACAATCATGTATGCATTCAAAATATGCTCTATGTTCTTCATTGATCAGCATGATGAATGGCGTTTTTATGTCGAATTTCATGACCTGAACGACGCTTTAATTTGTATCGGCTACAATTTCACACACGTGATACTGCTAAAAGATTGCGTCCATCAAATATTTATCGCGTGAATGCTATTTAGTTCTATTGGATAGACTGGCATAGTCTTATTGTGATGGTCATATTGCA
Organism: Prostheceraeus crozeri; assembly: GCA_907163375.1. Lineage (NCBI taxonomy): Eukaryota > Metazoa > Platyhelminthes > Polycladida > Euryleptidae > Prostheceraeus > Prostheceraeus crozeri. Next base: position 586,419 of record CAJQUW010001636.1, on the reverse strand, counting down.
TTTATGATGACAGCTTTGTTATTATAAGAAATTGGAATTAAATTGTGATAAAAGCGCAACAAAGTAAAGATAACAATATACGATCGACTCAAAAGCATAACTGAATACATTTATACACGATGATTCCTCAAATTTGCAGTTTGTCACAACAATGCTAGCCGGAGATGGAGTTCTGCAATTTTTCAAGGCTCCGACTCCTGACAAAATGATAGGACTCCGAGTATCTGATCGCAAGTCAGAATAATCAGACTTGTTTGGGTAGCTCTGATTAGGCACCATAATGAGTGAAGGCATCCTTAATACAGCAGATGATATGCATTGTTCACAAGAGTACTTTGAATCAAAGATAGTAAACATAATCTTTGGCTTGAACGATTCCACAGCAGAAACGTGGGAATCCTATAATACAGAGTAGAGCGGTGCATAGGATCGAATTTGGCGGTTGAATCCGATCCAATGGCTCGAAAACAAAATCCAAATCCGATCCGAATCTGAAGTGAAGAAGATGAATCCGAATCATTGCGATCCGACAACATATTTTTCAAATCCGATCCGACATTCGGATTATTCGACAAATCTGAAATATTTTTCCTTGAAGCACACGGGTTACTAAATCAAGCATACTTTTTCTGCATCCTACTTCTGACTAATTGATCAAATGTTTTTCGTTTTAAACTGAATGATTGAGGATCTGATTTTCGGTACATTGTTGTTACATTAGGCTTTAATTCTGACATGCAAAAGTCTGACACAAGTGTAATGTATGTAATACATGGATACTATGCAAGAGGCGTTGCTATCTAGCATTGTCTGAGCAGCAGTATAAAATGCATATATCATAAGTCTTCAAAATAGCAAAACACAGCAGACAAACATTATTGATATACCCAAATACAGAAACATGGCGTCCTGGTTAATTCGGATTTTCTTAAGAATGCTAATGCCATCGGATACGATCCAACTTTTTAAACTAAAGATCCGAATCCAAAGAGAAGAAGATGAATCCGAACGAATACGATCCTACAGTCAGATTCGGATAGAATGTACAAACCTCTAATACATAGGTAATCCATAAGATAGGCAAGAGGACTCTTGAAAATTCATGTATCCTCCATCGATTGCGCCAAAGGTAGCAGATAAAGGTAGATAAAGGTAGATAAAGATAGCAGAAGGCAAATACGATATACTTCCCACTAAGGGCAAACATGCTTGAATAATCGATTGGTGATTACTTCAACTCAATCATGATTATCGAAATATATAATATGTAAAAATATCATCACTTGAAAATTTTATATACTTTTTTGTTGGACCAGTCTCTTTGTTTTTTATGTAAAGAAATCAGGTTTACCCTTAAAATTCAATTTTTCATCACAAATTATGCTAGAAAACACTATATATATATATAGACAAAGGAGGATCTTTCGTAATTCTGGACTATTTCTTTTATAAAAGTAGAATATTATTGGAACATTTATCTGACAGGAATACGTACAGAAAATTAGACAAGTATAATCCAAATGAAACTGTGAATATGATTAAGCGATTTTGTAATGATCACCAAAAAACTTGCAGATTTTCAAAGAGAGAATTCAATTATCTTACTAAATTTAACTTTGAGGTGTCATTCTTTTATGGTCTTCCTAAATTACACAAGCATTCCACTGACTTAAATCAACTTACTCCAGATCGATACGGTTGCGTTAAGTGTCAACCTCCACAAAATTTGAAATTTAGACCTATTATGTCTAGTAGCCACTCGCCAACAAATCATTTAAGCTCATTTGTAGATGAAATTCTTAAACCATTGATTGTATCACTCCCTAGTTATTGTAGAGATACCTGTGATTTTCTGTCCAAGTTACCACGGAACATTGACATTGTAGGTAATGATGCGATGTTCGTTTCATTCGACGTCATTTCATTGTACACCAACATTTCTCTTGAGTTGGGTATGGAGGCTATCTCCTATTGGCTCCAGCATAGCAGACCGTTGATTTCGGAGAGATTTTCCAATGACTTCATTTTGGGATCGGTAAAAGTCATACATGCCAAGTCTCCCGCATTTCGCGGGAGTCTCCCGCATTTTTAGTCAATCTTCCGCTCACCCGCATAATTGCTTAAATCTCCCGCATCGTCATTTATTTACGCCGTATTTTAAAGTAGGCCGACAGTTTTTATCCTTCTAGTGTGCTCTTTCCATCATTCAAATGTAACAGCAAGCGTTCGGACTGATTAGCCACTCACCGCTAGCCTATTCTTCGATTAGCCCTCCTCCATTCCCTCACAACCAATGAGAAGCATGCAATCATGCGTTTATTGAAAAGGTAGATCTTCTTTTGATTCACGAATTCTATCTTTTTTATTGGAAATGTGACAAATTAATTGTCTTCAAAAATAAATATTCTTCATTTATTGAAGGAAATATAGGAAGTTGATACGGCTTTTAAATATGATTTAATCTAATTTTACTATTTTTGTTGTTGGATCATTTGATGTTGGGTCTCCCGCATTTTTTTTGAAACCTTGGCATCTCTGAAAAGTGGTTATAGAGAATAACTTTCTCAGCTTCGAAAATGAGTTATATGTACAAATCAGAGGCACTGCCATAAGCACTAAAATGGCCCCTACTTATGCCGTTTTAGTTATGGGGTTCATTGAAGAGAACATGTATAGGATTCTTAGAGAAATTCATGGTGATGAGATTATGACCGCCATCAAAAGTGCATGGCAGAGATATATTGACGACTGTTGGGTTATTTGGGAAAGCAGATTTGGCGATATTAATAATTTTTATGATATGAGTAGTAAGAAAACGGCGAACTTACGACCGGCGCGCCCCCCCTCTGGAACGGCAGAGTGTCGTGGTCGGCCGCCGTGGTGCTTCGAGTCTGACTCCCCCCTCTGGAACGACAGAGTGTCGTGGTGGACTTGGGCGACCGCCAGGATTTGTCTTGAGGCTATAGTGTGTGATGTTTTTCGTGCAATCTGCTGAATGTTGGGTTGTAAAATGGGCTGTTTCGAGTGGAAGGAGTGCTCGGATGTGAAAACGGAGGCCAGATTCGGATTCAGCGTGAAATTCTGCATCGGTATGGTGAATTTGAACGCAATCGGAGAGAAAAAATTTTCGCTGACATCCCCCCCCTCTGGAGAGCTACCTTCGATCTTGACTTCCAGTGGACGGATTTTGTCGTGCAATAGCTCGTTTGAAAGCTAAGAGTGAGACATATTCAGTGAAAGAATCGGCTTGTTCATATCTGTCTTCGTTTAGATGTGAGACGCCATTTAAGATTTTGGGAGATTGGCGAAAAACGACAGAGTTAGAATTTGGGACGTTTTGGACTGTAGCTTCAAAACGAAGCATCGGATGGGAAACGGATTTCAGATTTGGAATCAGCTTGATGTTATTGTCCAATGAGGATCATCATCCAATGAGAATCAAGCATTTCTATATAAATAGCGAGCCTTCCACAGTGAGAATCATTCCATCGTTGAATCACACGAGTGACGGACGCACATTTTCTCTCTTTCTAGTAACCTATTCTTTTATCCAACTAAAATGGTAAGTCGCTACTTTCCTCCCTCTCCTTCCTTGAACGTAAACTTAATACAATCTTTTTCATTTTCAGGCATCTACTCCATCTGCTGCACTAGTAGGACAAAATGGCGGTCAAACGCTACAAGGTTCGCTACGCTCAGATCATCTACAACTGAGGCCAGTGGAAGAAACAACCAAGGTACATAATCCTACACCGCTACAGCGTAAATTTAAACAAGTCTTGCGTTATGACGATCATAGCGTAGTACTCCAAACGGGAATGCTCCCTTCCACGGATGTCAAGATAATGCACAATCAGTATGGGGACTACATACTGATCCCCGTGAGTCCGTACATTCGCCACCAACTTGATATTATTGAGGAGTACGTGACATTAAATATGGACATTACTATTTCTCTTGCTCAAGAGTGGAAGGCGAGAGATGACAAGGATACTCCCTATAGAAAGATTTTGGATGGTAATCAAATTTGCCTACCGGTATCACATTGGTGCACTTACTATAAGAAGGAGGGAGATCATTCAACACCCATCACATGCGACGAGCTCGGAGAAGGTACTTGGGATATCCTTTTCAAAGTGAATGGGCTATATTATGGTCGGCACAAGGATAATAAAATAGCCTCTCTCTCCATGCATATGGAATCCATCCTATATATTCCAAAACCACCCAACGTGGACGACATAATTGATCAAATCCTCAACAGCAGTGGTACGAAGCGAAAGTCGGAGAAGAATGCTGCCTCAAAACGCAGGTCAAAGAAGGAGAATTACTAGTCCTTTCCTAACTCTACCCTATGACAATTCGCTTATGTGCTTTGAGTGTCGTAGACGTGGTCTTATTAGATACATTTTACTTCTTCGTTGCCATCATATCATTTGTGTATTTTGTCGTGAAAAGCATCGATGTAATTCTTCATTTTGTAATATGTTATAGAACGTTTCCTTAGATGTGTAAATTTCCGTTTTAGGCTTCTATCATCATTTTTATGGATTGTGAGGGTGAACCTGTACAGGAGCTCAGTGCTATTGCTATGAACAATTGGACATATCAGATTGTCAGTGTCTATCATCAACATGCCAACTGCAATCCCAATGTTGATCAATGGGCGAGAAAACACATTCATGGACTTAATCTGAAATATTTGCAAGACTATGGCTTTTCTTGTGAGAGTGCTCTTCTTATTGACTTTAAACGATGGTTAGCTGCTTTCAATGTTATACGCATCTTTTGTAATAATCCTGGTAAGGAGAGGAAAGTATTTCCCAATCTAATCATTGATGATATTTTGCTCCCGCCTTGGGATAGTAGAGTGAATCGACATTATCATGAAGTCACGAAACGTTTTAAGGATTTGTGTGTTCCTATTTTGTCTGTTCGTTGTAGTAGCTACGTTCATAACCAATGCTTCTTTCCTCCTTACCTCAACACTGCCAAAGTCCTGTATGGTCATCATTGCTCGCTGTATGATAGTTACCAGCTGTATCTATTTTATCTCTTTCAAACCATTGATTTATTATGCATGCTTGTTACTATTATTCAATAAATGTTACTATGAGAAGAGTTGTTTTCATGCAATGGATGGGTTAGATAAAGGGCGATCATGTCTTTCTCAAACGACTGCGGAACATTACATTTTCATAGGCAAAGTTTAAAAGGAGCTGTTCAAGATTATGTGATAAATTTTCATAAAGATGAGACCGACATCGAAGCAGTGGTCGATGTTGCTAGCACTCTATTTCTAGAGTTAATGAATACATTCTCTGATAGCATTATCATGGCGCGATTAGTTGCGAAAATTAAGTTTAGTCATTTTGGAAAGGAAGAGGTGGAAAGTCGCTCTTTCCATTTTGCTTCTTATTCAATGGAAGTGGTAGATTACCCCCAAAAGAATTTTTTAAAAGACATATGATAAAAATTGCTGAACGTCTTAACGCATTTAACCATCATGGCAGCAGTCTAGTGATTGAAGCGATTTCAGATATTCACATTCAACTTTCCATAAAGAAAAATTGAAAATGCAGTGGTACTTGATTGTAGCACAACTGGTTTTCGAGCTATGTCTGCTCACTCTCGAAGTATATTCCTTCTGTACATGCGTCTATTATTTAGAAAAGGCTAGCAAATTCATATCTTCAAAAAGACTTGCTATAGACATCAGTAACGGTGAAACTATGTGTTGCGATGTATGTAAGCGAAAGGATGGAAATGAAAAGCGCATCTTCAAGAGATGTAAGCATGCTTTTTGTCAACGCTGTTTCATACGTAATTGCATTCAACTTTGCAAATGTAACCACTGTGATATTGCTCATTTCGAGTGTCACTTATGCCGCAATAGTTAGTACCTATGCAAATGTGGTAAAGACAGGTTTTAGCAAAGACTAACACGAAAAATGGCGAAACGTAAAATGACGAAACGTAAAAGTCAGAAGTTTTCTTCAGCCATTCAAGCTTTCCGACGAATGAAAGCAAATCAGCGATACAATGCTATACGACATGCTAACGATAAATTCATTCGTGAAATTATTTTTCATGTGATGAAGTTGAGGACGAAGAAATTAGCGCCAAAACAACGAAAGTTACTTAAGCGATATGCCACAAAATTGCGTTTCATCTCCAATCCTAAAGTCACCCTTCAAAGAAAGAGGAAAACTCTAACACAAAAGGGCGGTTTCCTTTCAGCAATACTTCCAATGTTAGCTCCTGTCGTGGGCAACCTTTTGGGTAATATCTTTGGCTCTAAGCGTTAATTATGCAAATGTTGAATCTCAAAGTATTAAAATGGATTTCACACTTCAATGTGATAAAGTTCTGACTGTATCAGGTCCATCTCATGCAGGTAAAATTGTTTTCACGCTGAATTTATTGGATAAAAGAAGGGAGTTGTTTAAGGAACCTATCAATCGAGTGATTTGGTGTTATGGTATTTATCAACCGTCGCTGTTTCAGGAATTGCAAAGTCGCAACTTTATTCGACATGAAGGAATTATTGCAGTGGATAAACTTCAGTCTAATGATGTTGTTGTATTGGATGATTTATTAAAAGAAAGTAAGAATTCAAAAGATGTTACAGATATGTTCACTCGTGCAGCACATCATAAAAGGTGTTTTATCATCTATATCACACAAAATTTGTTTCCTGATGGAAAAGAAGCTCGTACACGAAACCTGAATACACACTATTATGCTATTTTCAAGAATCCGCGAGATAAAAGTCAATTTGAAATTTTAGCGCGACAAGTTGCACCCAGAGGATCAAAAGCCTTAATTGAAATTTTTCAAGCAGCTACTGAAAAACCATACGGTTACTTATTCATTGACTTTACGCAAGAGTGTCCGGAAGAATTTAGATTTCGAAGTGATATTTTGAAAACTCCCAATGATTATCTACAAACTATGAGTTCTTATTCTCGCATGATTGTTATTCCTCAGGATGAATATGTACAATTGACTGCCATGCAGCAAGTAAAGCAACCTCTTGCAAATCAAATGTATAGGAAAGAAATAGATTATCAGCAAAATGTTCACATCAAAGATCCACATCGTGCTGTATTATTACAATCGGAAACTGTTGAGCAATTGAAAAACTTGAAGAATAAGATGCGTGACTCTGTATCGACTGCTACACCTTTAGCATCTCGCGCACATGCCATATCTCTTTTCAACAGTATTGAACCCCATCTCAATGTAAATGATAGAGGAGAAATCATTACAGATGAAAATAAAGTGATTGATGCTTCACGTTATGAAGACTTGATTCAGTATGCGACACGTAGAAAGCGCCGTCAGGGCTATGTTCTACCTGGTTGGTCATACTTTCTTAAACTATTGAAAAAGCATAATGTGCCAAAATTTGCTTTGAATAATGAGACATTGAAAGAACTTGATTCAACAGTGGCTACTGCTCCAATGCTTCAGACGATGAAAATGCCAACAAATTGGTTTAAGACGTCACCTGCTACGTCCCCTCCCACACTCACTAAGCAAACAAGAGGAAGAACTCGACGTAGATCTACATCACCACTAAAACTAGTAAAAGGAAAACGTAAAACAGCTCCTCCCAGGAAATATGTGTTCTCAGACTATTAATATGAAGCAGATGTGTTGCTTGCCATGTAATGAGCCGCCAGAGGTGAATGTCGTTGTCACTTGCACTTGCTGCGCCAGCTCTCACAATGAAACCCCTAAGCAATGTGAACACGATCGCAAAACCGCTAAAGCTAAATGCTGCAGTTGTTGTAAATGTAGAAAGGCAAGAAAACAAAAAGATGAGAAGGAGGAAAAAGAGTCAGTCGTCATCGGCTGAACGTTTGAAGTCAATCTATTATGATGTAAAACATCCGGCAGGATTTGCATCTATCAAGAAATTATCAAAAGCGAGTGGTCTTCCACAATCACAAGTGAAACGATGGTTAAAGGGTCAGGCTACCTATACACTCCACAAACAAGCGAAAAAGAAGTACCGCACCCGCCATTATATTGTCCATCGATGAACAGTGGCAAGCAGATTTGTGTGATGTTGCCTCCATTTCAAAACATAACTCGGGCAATAATTTTATTTTAACCGTCATTGACATTTTCTCGCGTTATGCGTGGGTTCAACCTTTAAAAACTAAAGAAGGGAAAGGAGTAGCAAAAGCATTCCAAACAATTTTTCGAGAAGGTCGGATTCCAAAAAGAATTCAGAGTGATCAAGGAAAAGAGTTTGAAAATCAGCATGTGAGAAGATTATTTGAGAGGCATGACATTGAGTTGTTTAGTGTAAAGAGTGCTTATAAAGCTGCACTCGTTGAACGTTTTAATCGCACATTAAAAAATCGCTTGTGGCGACATTTTACTGCCAACTTGACACAAAATTGGACAAAGGTTCTACAAGATACACTCCATGACTACAATCACTCTATCCATCGTTCTATTGGACTCAGACCAGTAGATGTAAATGCTGACAATGTAGATAAAGTGCGCGAATCATTCCAACGTAAACGCACTCATGTGAAAAGTGATGTGAAAATTGGTGATAAAGTTCGTATCTCAAAAGTGAAGAGTGTTTTTGCTAAAGGGTACCTTCCGAATTCGACAGAGGAGGTATTTACCGTATCAAGGATTAATCAAAAAGACTCTCCGACCACCTACAAGTTGAAAGATTACGATAATGAAGAAATTGAGGGTAGCTTTTACCGCGATGAGATTGAGGTAGTTACTGAAAGTGAAACATATTTGGTAGAGAAAATCATTCGATGTAAAAAACGCCAAGGTGAAGAATGGTGTCTTGTTAAATGGACTGGTTATCCTTCAAGTATGAACTCTTGGATGCGTCGTGCCGACATCTTTCATCTAAGTGATCGACAGTGATTCATGCAAAGTTGTAACTAACAATGTTTAGGGTTTGAGCTATGAATCCAACTGCCTCATTTTATTCACGACCCTCCTATGTAAGTGGTGGAGGTCAAATTTACATCGGTGCTCGCCGCCAACGTGGAGGTAGCATACTTGGTGCACTGAAATCTGTTGTAGCACCTCTCATATCCAATGTCGGTAGATCTTTAAAACGAAATGTTTTAAGTAATGCCGTTGGCTTTGCTGGTGATGTTGCTAGTGATCTTTCCAGAGGTAGAAGTTTTAAGAGCAGTTTGTTGAATCGTGGGAAGGAACGCGGTTTAAAAACATTGAAGCAGACCTTTGCTGGTGTTACTCAATGAAAGAAATCACCTAAACGAATGAATAAAGGAAGGAGGAAACATCGCGGAGCTGGTAAGGTGCGATCTTCAGTCAAAAGGCATTCACGCAAACGTCGCAGAGGCGCTAATCATTCATCAGACGCTAAACGACGACGCTGCTATAACTTCTAATCATGGAGTGTAAAACTTCCGGTTTTTGTTTGTTTGATCAACAAGCCATACAGACAGATATTCTTAGTTCAAGTATTGTAGATTATCATCCTCGAACAGCTGAGAATGCTGGCCCCATTGAATTTGTTATTCCTGGTGGTAGTGATGACTACATAGATTTGAGTTATGCGATGCTTGATTTGAGGTTTAGAATTCAGCAAGCAGATGGAACTGCTATTGACGATACACATAAAGTTGGACTGAGCAATTTACCATTGACTACATTACTTCGCGATGTTTCTCTAACGATTGGAGAGCAGCAGGTGGAAGGTGGTCAAAGCGATTATCCCTATAAATCATATTTCAATCATGTATCACAGTTTCATCCAGCAGCACAAAAAAGTCATATGGAAGCCATGGGATGGTATAGAGATGAAGCAGGAAAATTTGATGTTGAAACAAACAGTGGCTTTGTAAAGCGATCTGCTATGATTAAAGATAGTAAAGTATGTCAGCTATATGGTCCGCTGAATTTAGACTTCTTTAGACAGTCAAAGTTTTTACTCTGTAATACCAGCTTGTGACTCAAGCTGACATTGAATAAGCCTGAATTTGCGCTGAATGCATTTGCTAAAGTTGACAATTTTAGAATTCATGTGGAAGATATTGCACTTTACATTCGTCGAGTAGTACCGAATCCAAGTGTCATTAGAGGACATGCTGAAGGTCTTAACCGCCAAAATGCCATTTACCCTGTTCAGCATACAAAGCTTCTCACCTTTACAATTCCGAGAGATCAAAAGAGTTTCATGAAAGATGGCCTCTTTCCATCGGAAGCACCGAAGCTCCTCATGGTGGCAATGATTGAAAATGATGCATTTAATGGTAATATAAAGAAGAATCCTTTCAATTTTAAACACAATCAGTTAAGTGAAATTGCTTTACGTGTAAATGGTGTGAGTCATCCTGCACCACCCTACAAACCAGATTTTGCTGCGGATCAATTTATGCGCAGTTATGTTGATTTTATGGATGTCTTTGGCTTTTACAATACGGATGACACCAACGGACTGACTATGAAAGAGTTTAAGAGTGGATATACTATTTATGCATTTGATTTGACTGCTGACAGCGATATTAGTGCCCCCTATCGTCAAGCGAACGTGCCTCATAATATTCGTTTGGATTTGACGTTCAAAAGAACACTACCTGAGACGATCAATGTATTAATTTATGCAGTCTTCGATTCAAATATTGAAATTACAAAGTATCGTGACGTGATTCTTCAGTATAATCGTTAATGAGTTGGTTGACTGCTGACGATATTAAGACTAAAGTGCAGCGTAATGCAGACGAAGCGACGTTGAAAGCTTTCGATAATGTCTATTCACTCGATACCTTACCACCTGCAGTAAATCACTATCCCATCTTTATTGTGCTAAACACTCATTCGCAGAATTTAGGCGGTGAGCATTGGAAAGCGATCTTTATTGGAGAAGACCGACGTGGTGAACTATTTGACTCTCTTGCTCAACCTCCAAATATACCAATACAGCAGTGGTTGAGAAAACATACGCGTCAATATCAGCGAAATGAACGCATACTACAACATCCACTTTCATCAACGTGTGGTGCTTTTGTACTGTACTTCATCTTAAAACGTTTACATGTATCTCGATTTGTATCTGTTATTCAAAACTTTTCATGTAATCCATCCTCTAATGAAAAAATGATTTGTAAGTTCTATCATGATTTGAAATAAAAACATCATGTTGGAAAAATTGTTTTTTATTTTACAATCCGCTTGGTACGTACATGCTCGATGAGATAGTCTGGGATCACATTTGCTTGTACGTGAGATTTTAGTCCAGTAATGATCACTTTACTATTATGAAAGATTGCCACATGCACAGGTAACCAACAACTAATGAGAGCTGCAGGAAAAAGTTCGGGTTCATAACACAAATTGTTCATAACACACCTCCCTTTTATACTTTCCCAACTACCTTGATGACATGTGAAGTTAGTATGAAGTTGGGAATGATAGAGTTGAATTCGCCGATTGTTGACGCGCAACCAGATGCGATTTCCAATACGTGAATGTCTTTTCATATGGAAGTATTTCAAATCCTTCATGATATGATGTAGAGATTGAAAATCACGATAAGATAAAGCAAACTCTCTTCTCACATTTCCAGTTGAATCTTTGAAATAGACGTTTCGATAATGATCCGTTTCAATACGTTGTAGGGAATCTAATTTCCAACTCATGGTGCGTGGTATTCATGTCTGATTAAGATTTGCATAGTAGGGCGATGAACTCACGACGAATAAATGTCATGATGGAGCGATGTATGTATCTTCTATACTTCTCCCAATTGTATTTGCGAAATGAGAAACAGTTTGCGGAATGAGAATGGTAGATTTGAATTTCATTTCTGTAATGTTGAAGCCAAACTTGATCACCCAAGGAGATGAATCTTAATGTTTCAAAATATTCCAAATCCCTCATGATATCATTGAGGTTGACAAATTGTCGCCATGTTAATGTAATACCTCTTGATGTATGACCATGAGAATTTTTGAAATGTACGTTTCCATCACGATCAACTCTGATATATTGTAGAGAGTCCAAAATCCAAGTCTTCATGATGTTATGCAAAGCCGCAGATCAGCAATATAAAAATGTCGTTTTATCATATTTTGCTTAGCAATGCGGCTACAAAGAGATTTGCTAGTAATCGAGCCGCACTCTTTTCTACTCGCATTGATCATGCACAGCAGCTAAATGGAAATTGGGAAGTGGGTGTCACTCAACTTGTTTATAGCAACTGTGTCTATACTTTTGATCATGAGGTGATGACTATTAATATGAGACGTACAGCTGCTTACCAATGTGAAAAGGGCTGCCGAGTATACATTCCACAGTGGCCAAAGAAAGATCTCTTATCATGTAAAAAGTTTATATATGATTTCTTGAATAAAGCGTGTAAACATATTGTCCAATTTACTCCGCACAATGATGATCATAATTATGTACATCATGTAGTTGAGAAAGATTGGATTGTTGCTTTGAGTCCGAGTTTAAGAAATGATTTAGGTTACCTCGCTAGCGCCTTAACAAGCTATGATAATTATAACTGTAACGTTAATTACCACCCAAGTGGTCATAAACAGTTAATATATCGAGAGGAAGCTTATTATGTAGATCTTATTCCAAAAAATAAGAAGACGTTGGTGAAGAAGATTGTGATTAAGCCAAGAGGGACAAACATGACTCCTGAAACATTATTGAAGAAATTTAATTATCTCCTTCGAGTTGATGGTAAACAAGTGGCAACATTGACTTATATCAAATCATCTAATCATATTGCAATAAGTAAATTAAATGATGATGATCTAGTATTAGTTTGTTCAAAAGATTTTCATCAGTTCTTACGACATCGTTCTGCAGCTGTTCATGGAAAATCTGATATGCAAAATTTACCATGTGAAAGGCAAAATCAATTTAATACAGAATGGACCGTATCTTTATACAGAAAGTGTATAGAGCCTTTCGGTGGTATCTTACATGAAACAAGAGTGTTGATACCTCGCATTATTACTTCGGTTAAATTGGTTGTAGATTATTTAAATGAAGTGATTAATGAGCAACATATTTCATTTTCTGAAAAAGTAGGTACTTTGTCTCTCACTATAAGTGGAAAAGGTATTGAACTAATTATGGATAAAACTCTAATGGACATTTTGGGTTTTGATCAAAATATCTTTAAAAGTGGTACTGTAACCAAAGCTAGCGCAGACATGTCGCTATCGCGTCGTATTAACTATTTTCAGATATATTCCAATATTGGTGAAGATGTACGTGTGGGAGATGTTGAAGCTCCATTGCTAGCAATGATACCATACCAGCCAAAAAGCTGCAGTATTTTATCTGAGCATACTTTCAAGAAAGTGCATTATACAAAGCTAAAATCAAACTACATCCCACAAATTGATATTGCCATTTATGACGATGCTGGTGCGTTGATTCCTTTTCATAAAGATGCTGTGACAAGTATCACACTCCATTTCCGAATGAAGAGTTAATGCAAAAGTATGCTAATATATTTTTCCAATGTGAATAATATGGAAAGTGAAAATAAGGACTCGTTTCTAATCTACTTACCCAGTAATGCTTCTATGAATAAATTTCCCAAAAATAAACCATCAGACTATCGAGTAGAATTAAATCGCCCACTGCATTTAGAAGGTGAATGGGAGGTTTGCGTTTCTAGTATTTGCTATGATAGCAATATTCAGAATGTGAATGATTTGGAAGAAATGATATTGACTCCTCGCACCCATGATGGAATAACGATGAATAAAACAATCCAGTTCCCATACAATTTAACGTCAGATGGAAAGTGGAACTATGAATGGATTCAGATAAAATCAGATTATTATGAACCATTTGGGAATGAGAAAATTATTAAGGCATTCAATAGTGGTAATACTTCCATCATGAAGAATAAAAATCAGAAAGCTTATGAGTTTACTATCTATCATTGGAGTGGGAGACAGTTCCTTCGCTTTCATTCTTTTACTAAAGGTCTTACACTGAGGTTGGATAATGAATTCTATCCACATCTCGGTTTTGGCCATGGACTACATCTAACGTCAATTGCTACTGCAAATGTTAAAAAAGTTTATTCAAATCGAATCAACAAATTTCATTATAAATTTAAAATATTTGATGAAGATGTTGTAGAATGCGAAGAACGCATCATTTTGAAAAAGCGTGGTGTTCAACCTTTATCACTTATTGAGTTAGTAAAACGATGGAATGAGACTGTGGGTAAGAAGGATGGAGAGAAAATTATGGCGGACAAAAATAAGTTGGTTATTCAGAAATATAATGACAAACTTACAGTTTATTTCTCTCCAACCTTGCGTCATTTTGTAAGACATTATACACCTATTATTGGAAGCGGTGTGGTGTATGCTTCTCATGAATATCACACTAAAGCTGATTCAGTTAATGATGAATGGTGGGTGGACATCTATGGCGATCGCATCAAGAAAATTTACCAGTCTTATGAAGAATCTAAAGTTGCTATCAATATAATGCCGCGTCTATATCATACAGTTGAAAGCTTCATTCATGTAGTAAATCCTTATATACAACAGAAGTTGAAGCATGTGATGAAAAGTAAATATGATGTAAAGACACACCACATTTCGTTTTCAATTGAAAATCAACGCGTTGTTCTGAAACTGGGTGATGACATTCAATGTCAATTGAGTAAAAATTTGAAAAAACTCTTTGGTTTTTCAATGCTACAAACTGTGTTTACTGCTGCGCATACGATTGGTATAGAAACACCAATGACACTTGATAAACATGAACAGCACCTTTACATTCAAAGTGATTTGATTCTACCTATTTCTGTTGGTGAGAAAAAAGAATACATTTTACGTGATTTCATTCATGATAAAGACGCTTCATATGGAATAGTCGAGAAGATGTTTGAATCTATTTTCTATCATCTATCGTCGTCAAACAAACTATACCCTCTATTGCTATCAAAATTACCAATGGTTTACAAGAGTGCATCCATGTGAAAGATACTAAATCCCTCGTAACTTTAGTGTTTCGGAAAACAAAGTGAAGTCATTGTGATATGTTTATTGAAATAAAAATATGTGTATGAAAAAGTCTTTTCACAGATATAGGGGAATGAGCTGACTGTAGGCATATATTCACAAGGAAGAAACGATCTCATGCGATACATAAAACAACCATGTATATCTACAGAAATCAACATGAAAATACTAAGTTAGGGATGATTATGCTAAGACGTCTCCTGAATGTGGTAGTGTGAGTTTTATTCTTTTGGGTGGTGGTATGTCT
The DNA here is from genome assembly GCA_907163375.1 of Prostheceraeus crozeri. Classification (NCBI taxonomy): domain Eukaryota; kingdom Metazoa; phylum Platyhelminthes; order Polycladida; family Euryleptidae; genus Prostheceraeus; species Prostheceraeus crozeri. Next base: position 571,140 of record CAJQUW010001636.1, on the reverse strand, counting down.
GTATCAGGATGTCCATGTGGAAGAGATATGTTATGTTCTAACCGGCACCTCTTATCCTCCCATGCTGAAAGCGCCCGTTTCCTAAAAGTATGAGTTTTGATCTCATGCGACTTAGATTTTAAGATTGTCATATTGACAAACGTTATATTTTTATTTCTATAGGCTTTCCTGAAATTTTTATGTTTCATGTTAGACACCAATGATCTTGATATGCCTTTAGCACGCTTAATACTATCGTCGCTATCCCTTAATTTCATACTGTACATTTTTGGACGGAGGAGAATCATTTCATCTATTTCCTTCCCTGCTGTCTCATCCTTAAAGCAGCCAAGTTTTGCCTTATTTTTGATGGAGTAGAGTGGGTGATCAGTAGGATAATTTGATGTATCAAAATATCTTTCTAAAGATTTTCCTACTTCATTGAAATTTAAATCTTTTTGAGTGGTAATGGCAAAGAAGAAACTATCTGTATCACCACCCAACAAACGAACCTCTTTTACGAGAGGACATGGTTTTAGTATTTTATAAAAGAGTTGGTACATTTCAAGCTTAGAGTAATCTAGTACAGCTTGACCAATATAGATGGGCTTGCACAACTCAACTTCAGATTTTATCATTTTAACACCTACAAGGTCCTCATCGATAATGTCTCTATCGATGAATAGAGGTGATGAGACCAATTTCTTAAATTTTGTAACATCATTGACTAGTTTATAGTTTACACGTTTTCTAACATCCTCCATCGTCTTACCAAATAGACTATTATTCTTATACTTATAAAAATCTTTTTCAAAATTATTTTGGGCTAGTGCACGTTTCTGGCTGTTGCTATCAATATATGGTTTGAGGAAGGCTTTCTGTCTAAATTTAATAATGCGGTGAACTCTTTTTAAAATCATGCCCAGCTCTAAATAAAATTTTAAGATGCTAAAGTGAACTAGATAGTTTTCCTTATCATATTGGGTGAGTAAAAGTTTGCGGCAAGGCTTATAGTCGGGCTGACCGCATGATTCTAAATCTTTATGAAATTGTTTCATAAAGTCGGAAAACATATCTTTGGTCACTTCACCTGATTCGGGTGCGAGTGGAAAATCTACGGTTTTATGTTTAATATTATTTGGATCGATAAGATCTATCTCAAAATAATATCCCCAATCACCTTCATCTTGAATTGCTAGTATGTTAGAAGGGTTGGAGAGATGCTGAATTTCACTATCATCTAACCAGCTAAACTCAGAGTGAGGGAGTGGTTTGGATAGTGAACTACCATATAAATTATTTTGGTCATAATACTTAAGATGAGTCTGATCATCGCCTACTAATTTTGATTTTAACCTATGTTTATTTACAAATGTGAGACCACCGCGAATTCCTCGCTCAAATAAATTATACATCTCTGGATCTTGTAAGAGATGAATGGTCTCACCAGTCATTTTAAAAGCAGACTTAAAGGACATGGCTGGCAGACTGACAAAGTGGACGGGATCTAACTTATCTTCTTCTAATGCCACTCGTCGAAACTCCTGAAATACATCAGTCAGCAAAAATACATCTAACTTAAGATAGGCAATCATATATTCGCCAAATGTATGGCAGTCAAATTTTATCCATGCATCTTGTGCATGATCATAACCTTCGGTCTTACATTCTGCGCCACTCAAATCATTTTTAAATTTATCTATTGATGGAAGAGAAGTCTCGCCGAGTTTACTAATCGCATCAAAATATGCATATGGAAAGACTCCTTTCCGTGTGATGACTTCATCGGTTAGATTTGGATATTGTTTCTTAAGATTTTGTGTTAGTGGAAGAGACTTTAGATTTTGTACGAGAGAGGCCAGTGATGCAGTCATAAATTGGTAGGAATCTAAAAATTTTATATCAAAATAGACCGTCTTATTTTCTTTAGTTTTATCAACAGGCACTTTTGCTGTCATGGCCATAAACTTCTCTCTCGTTTGTGCTATTACATCAAGCTTCCACTCTTTCATTTGACCTAAACCTCCTTTTATTATCATATGGCTGTCGTAGCCCTTGAAATTATGGAAAATGACGGGTAATGTACGCCGTTTCATCCTAAGTGAAAAATTGCATTTTGAACATAGTGCGTTTCTAAATTTACCAGTGATGTGATCATGGTCGCGCACTTTCTTAATCTTATCATCATCAAATGTTTTACTACATTTGGGGCAAACGTTGCAACTATCAAATTTTGCTTGATCATCTGCTGTCATATGCAATGATCTGCGATAGAGTTCACCATCATACTTTTGTTGAAATTTTACAGCCTGTTCGAGGAATTGGTAAATACAATCCTCACCTTGCCAGACGTGCATTTTATTTTTTCTATTTTGGAAATGGCCATGCCATACTTCATAGCAGGATATAGCTGCTGGCTTGTGGATGATATCATCGATATAGCATTCGATGTCAGCATAGATGACACAAAGAGGACTTAGTTCATCGCCATTCTCTCTGTATGAAAACTCCTTATCTTTGGGCATGCGCTCCATTTGTAGTTTACCTCGCTTACACCATTCGTAATGAGTTTCAAATCTATTTTTACTCCTAAGTTGCGAATGCATCTGTCACAGTAATAAATCTCTGATGAGGTAGAATTTCTTAAGTGGTGGTATAAGCGAGAAATTTTGGGAATAGCGCAGTAGTGCCATTCCTCACTATCATCCTGTTTTACTAATAAAAGGTTGACAACGTGGTCATAACAACTTGAACGCGAGTTGTAGCGGACACCCTTCAACCCCTTTTCCCAAACATGGAGAACTATTTTGATGTTCAATTTTCAAATTTTTCTATATCATTAATTTTCATATCTTCACTATTGCAGTCATCAAACTTTAATTCATTCTCCCACTGTTGATACTTACTCTTACGGTATCGGCTATTTTGTACATCATTATAGTGGAGAATGGAGAGGACGGCATACTTAAAACATTGCGATTCGCAATCTACAGAAATGACTGCTTTTTTATTTTTTAAACTTTTCGGAAGTTTAAAGGAGCCTCGTCCAGAGTAGTTCTCTAATAAAGTGATTTTAATCATGGCGGTCTCAATACCATCAAAAACGAGTCCACTATCACGCTCGTTAAATTTATCTATATTTAATTTTAACCCTTGGATATGAAAATTAATCCAAGACTCACAGTCTACAACTTCGGTTGCAGGAGAGGAGGGTATGTGAAACTCCAACCTCTCTACTATTTGACCAGTATGGTGGTCGATTTTTGCATATTTTATTTTGAGATAGATGAGCGCCTTCATTCTAAAATTGACTAAATTGTTGAAGAGCGCACCAATCAAAGATGAATTTTGATGAAACCATTCTTCAAAGTCAGTAATGGTTTCTGAAGATTCCATCTGGTAGTTCTCCACTAAATTATTTATCGACACTTCAGAGAGTCGGATAGAGGAGGTGCTGTTAGTATAACTATCGTCACTGTGTGTATGTCGAAGTCTATGTGAAGATAGTTCAAAATGTGAGTCAAAAGACTGAATGCATAAATCGCAAGAAAAGGAGACATCGTTAACAGAATCATCCCCACCTTCGGAGATTGATGCTGACTTAGGTCTACAAACACCTCGCTTGATGTGTCGGATGAGATCACGCTTCCTCGTGAAGATGTGCCCACAGTCAGCACATTCCCGATCGTTGCATTCCCGCGACAATGTTGACATGGACTCGCTCGAGATGGGACTGGTATCACCTGAAAGAGAATTCATTCTATCATCTCTGTTCAAGTCTCAGTGTATTGTTACAACCTACCTTGACTCAACAACTCTAAACTGTCCTCGAGAAGGGAGGGCGTTGGTGATGAAGTTGATGCCTGAAATTGAGGAAGATGCTATTAGCCACACGTTTGAGGGAGATGAGTGAAGAAATTTTCAACTTACCATTTGAACGAAATTATGTTTAAGGTTGATACTTCAACAAGATAGAGACTTCACTCAAATTTGGAATTCACGAGAGAGCAGTTCACTTGTACGCCTCAAATATAGAATTCGCCAGAGAACACTTCACTTATACGTCTCAAAGACAGAGTGAAATGATACGAATGTCACTTTACATATATACTTTTTAATATTCATCATTCATTGGCTGTTCATTCTGATTGGTTGCTTGTTGATACTTAAGAATTAGAAAACATTTCAAAGTTATTATTCACAGTCAACATGACAAGCCCTCCGACAACACCAAACACAAAATTCTCTTCTCCATTCTCAACACCAAAGGCGCTCGTTGCACCAAACGCTCCAACGAAGGGAAAGGTAGAGAAGGTGTACCGACTGGACAATATCAGAAAGTTGTCATTGCCAGCGGATGACGAAGAGGAGAGTGTATGCGAGAAGGAGTGTCCCGACTTAACAGGCGTGAGGTGGAAGTATCTCCAATACGATACTGACGATGTGATGGAGATCACCAGCACCAAATTCCTCCACCAATTATGGGAGTGGTACACCCCTAACTCCCAGCCACGAACTATGGCGGAGTGGGAGTATATCGACAAAGTGAGGCTTGCAGTGGAAGAACGATTAAAGCAAGTGAACTGTTTTTGTTATCTATGTGAAGCCAGACTCTGGGACGATATTGACGATGAAGACCTTTTGAAATACATGCCATAATAAATTTTTATTTCGTATTATCTTTGCTTTCATACTGACTTACTTGAATGGGGCTTCAGTGGATGATTTAACCATGTATACTTTTTCATTTGGAAATAGTAGCACGCTTAGTCTAACTTGTAAATCTTATAACATTTCATATGGGCGATGATGGTAGATGAAATAGTGTTAAATAAAATTGAGATAGCTTACACTTCTGATACAGGGATAGCAATCGACTGCAATCCATGTGTAAAGAGCTTGTTAGACTACGGAAGAGAGAAGTGTGTTATGTTGCGTGTGGCGCGTGAGTGTCCTCCCATTTCATTCCATTCATCAATTCGTCTCATTGATAGAGACAGGTAGAACTCATGGTTCTCATAACGTATGCAATGGAAAGTTTTAGGCAACCTTCGACAGTTGGCTAAATGTCGCCCTGGCGCGAATGCATACTACGTTGAGACAGAGGCAATCACTTGCAAACATGACGCAGAGAGGTTTAACAAGATTGACCATTGCCGAATGTCCCTTGCGGTATACATAGCTACGGGTTTCACCGCCGCCCTTTACAGGAACGCCCGTCGAAAGGAAGTATTACACCGAACTTCATTTGCAACGTTCAAGTTGACTGACAGCAGATTCAACTTAATGATAGTATTCGCCAGTCCGAAGACTGCCCAGGGCAAACCGCGTGGAGGTTCTATCATGTCTTGCCCCATGGTGGCCCTTAAGAGAGCCGATGGTTCGTTCTCGTCGTATCTGAAAATAGAAGGAAAAATAGATGAAATTATATTCAAGTGATAGAGATGATATTAACTTACCATAAGAGAAATTTAGCTGGTTCGTGACCCCTTCGATGGTGGTGGCTGAGGCAAGTACTTGGCCGGCAGTTTTCGCTTCCGATGGCGCAATTCTTTGATGTCGCCATCATGCTTGATGGAGACATGGAGACAGCGCATCTCCGCCATTGCTCCCTCGTAGCATTCGAACGTGCTGTCGACATCCTCACTTTGCAGCAGAATGTCATCAACAATCCTGCTGTTGATAATTGGTAGGTGGAGTGTTGTTCTTCTCTCCTTGTGCTGCTCGTTCTCAACCATTTTCATTTTTAGTTGCTCAATCTTGAGCTTAAGCACCCCTTCTTGTGATTTTAAATTTTTAATATTTGCTGCCTGCTCTTCAACTCGCTTTTCACTTTGCAGTGCCCTATCCCGAAAAGCCTCCAAATTTATGACCTGCCTGTTGAGGTTCTTGATTTCCTCGACTTGAGCTTTCAGGTTAAAATTTTCACCTCTCAAAGTCTCGCATTCGTTTCTAAAGCGACTCAGCTCATCTTTCAATTTATTGAGCGCAAACTCCTGGCTAACTTTGGCAGCCTGATCGTCCTTATTCCAGGCTAAAGTTTGGGCTTTAATCCCCTTCAATTTTTTCGGGGAAGATTGGCTGATTGGCTTCGCTATTCCTTTAACGGACACTACTACCTCCTCAGAGTCGGACTCGTCTATTATTGCATTCTGCAATTCTTCATTTCCTGTAGTCGGAACAGCAGGATCGGCTATTATTGCATTCTGCAATTCTTCATTTCCTGTAGTCGGAACAGGAGGATCTATGATATATGCAATTGCATTCTGCAGTTCTTGATCCAAATCGACCAATTCAAAATAGGGGGCTATGATTTTGCCTATGTCCGAAGTTGTATAATTTGAGAACATCACAACTGGACAGTTCTGATGCCTCTCATAAAATTTTTCGTGCTGCTTGCCTCTTAAAAACTTTTGGCAATGTGTACAGCCGGAAACAACACCTTTCTCAACATGAATGTGAGGCGTGTTCTTATACTTATTCAAGTGGCGTTTAAACTCACCACCTCTCTTCACTTCACCACAAGAGCACTTTTTAAATAGAAATTTTGAGTTGCCTCCCATATTCTGTAGAAGGAAAGATAAAATAGAATTACTGATAAGTAACATTGACAATCATTTTAAAAATACAACTAATATGTCATTCAATACTTGAGGATAGACAAGCTAGGCTGATGAATCCGTTACAGGCATTACTCAGAGGGGATCTTATCCCGACTCCAAGGCCTCGGCCCTCAAATCCAACCTCCCGCGGACAGAGCGTGCGTCATATCACTGTGTTGGTATTCGGACCCGATTTTGACATGAAAACCGGTGGAGTTATTTACATCAGGAAGCAAGTCTCGAGCCGAAGCTCGCCTCTGACAACTTTATAAAGGTCTTTATTGAAATCAGAAGGTTTGAAAACCCCGAAAATCACCAAAAATAGCGAATTTAAAATTTTCAACTTTTTAGCACTACTTATGAAATTTTTATAAGTAGTCTATCACTTAGGGCAGGTCAATAGCGACTGAACCTTTTTTGAATCAAGTCAAACGGACTTGTAGAAGCAAAGTTACAAGCCTTTAAAGTTTTGGAGTCTTTTATGGCCTGGAGACGAAGGCCATCTCCTTGGCTAACCTCTAAGTCTGACGCCTTAGCTGATATCAGCAATGAAATTTTCTAAGTCGGTTTCTTGCAGAAATCTGTGATTTGGAATGTCCGAAGCTATCATCGGAGCTCAGAGAGACGACTTACCGTTGGCAATCTCTCGTCTGAATGACAAGTCTCTGTCGGTTCCCAGCTTATAAAGTGTGTGGCGATCAGCTGATGACGTAATACCCATCATCCAAACACTAAAAGCCCGTCTATCTCCGGTTCTAGTCCTCCGATTGAGCTGGAAATACATCATTTCCATGTAGAATTTGACGCTGAATCCGAATCTGGCCTCCGTTTGCCCATCCGATGCTTCGTTTTGACTCTACAGTAGGCAGCCATCGCAAAAATTCTGTCGTTTTTTCGAAAAATGTTGAAAATTTTTCTCTCCGATTGACTTGAAACTCTCCGATTGACTTAAAACTCACCATACAGATAGAGAATTTCACGCTGATTCCAAATCTGAAATCCGTTTTCCAATCCGATGCTTCGTTTTGAAGCTACAGCCCAAAACGTCCCAAATTCTAACTCTGTCGTTTTTCGCCAATCTCCCAAAATCTTAAATGGCGTCTCACATCTAAACGAAGACATATATGAACAAGCCGTTTATTTCACTGAATTTGTCTCACTCTTAGCTTTCAAACGAGCTATTGCACGACAAAATCCGTCCACTAGAAGCCAAGATCGAAGCTAGCTCTCCAGAGGGGGGGGACGTCAGCGAAATTTTTTCTCTCCGATTGCGTTCAAATTCACCATACCGATGCAGAATTTCACGCTGAATCCGAATCTGGCCTCCGTTTTCTCATCCGATGCTTCGTTTTGGCGCTACACACCAAAACGTCCCAAATTCTAACTCTGTCGTTTTTCGAAAAATGTTGAAAATTTTTTCTCGCCGATTGACTTGAAACTCACCATACAGATAGAGAATTTCACGCTGATTCCAAATCTGAAATCCGTTTTCCAATCCGTTGCTTCGTTTTGAAGCTACAGCCCAAAACGTCCCAAATTCTAACTCTGTCGTTTTTCGCCAATGTCCCAAAATCTTAAATGGCGTCTCACATCTAAACGAAGACAGATATGAACAATCCGTTTGTTTCACTGAATTTGTCTCACTCTTAGCTTTCAAACGAGCTATGGCACGACAAAATCCGTCCACTAGAAGCCAAGATCGAAGCTAGCTCTCCAGAGGGGGGGGGACGTCAGCGAAATTTTTTCTCTCCGATTGCGTTCAAATTCACCATACCGATGCAGAATTTCACGCTGAATCCGAATCCGGCCTCCGTTTTCACATCCGAGCACTCCTTCCACTCGAAACAGCCCATTTTACAACCCAACATTCAGCTGATTGCACGAAAAACATCACACACTGTAGCCTCAAGACAAATCCTGGCGGTCGCCCAAGTCCACCACGACACTCTGTCGTTCCAGAGGGGGGAGTCAGACTCGAAGCACCACGGCGGCCGACCACGACACTCTTCCGTTCCAGAGGGGGGGGGTGCGCCGGTCGTAAGTTCGCCGTTTTCTTACTACTGATATGATTAATAGTTTAAATGAGAATATAAAGTTTACAATGGAATCGAATAGCGCGTCTTTGAATTTTTTGGATGTTTTAGTCTATAAGGATAGGAATAAAATTGAAACTGATATTTTTCACAAGCTAACGGATGGTTTTAATTATGTACCTTATAACTCTGCTCACCCTAAACATACATTGAATAATGTCCCATATACTTTAGCTAATAGGATTATTAAGATTGTTTCCCAAGAAAATAAAAATAAAATTAGATTGTAAGAATTAAAAAGTAGATTAATAAAACTGAATTACCCCGAGTCTCTTGTCAATAATGCATTTCGAAGAGCCCAACAATGTCCTGTCACTAATGATTCAAAATTACATGTAAATGAAAATTCTATGATCCCGTTCATAACAACGCATAACAAGAACAATCCGAACATGTTTCAAGAAGTGATTCTTCCAACTAGTGGTAGCTTGAAATTGATTGATTCATTCAATGACCAAAAAATAATGCGTGTGTTCAAGCAACCGAAAATTCTACTTAGATCTCTCTGTAAGAACAACCACAGAACAATTTATGGTGTCAGTAGGTGTGGTGAGCCGAGATGTGAGTGTTGTGAGACGATGATAGTAGGCGAAATCATTGATTTCAAAGTTTCATCAAACAGTTTAATGTTAATTCTAATCTCAACTGCTACTCTAGTAATGTCATCTATGTAATTCGCTGTAAAAATTGCCAAGAGTTTTACATAGGACAAACTGGAGGCAGTTTTAGGAATAGACTTACCGTTCATAGACAACAGATGTTTAGACCTCAGTATATTAGTCCGGCAGCCAGAACGAGTTTCTGCAGGGAACGAGGCCGAAAGTGAAACTTTCACAGAATGATGTGCGCCGTATACCTACTACGAATCGGCACGTCTGCCGAGTTCTAGTGAGTTCCTCTTCTTGTCAGACAGGATCAAAGAAAAACACATGTAAATCCAATGGGACGCAGATTGCAGTTTTTGACTAAAATGAAATTTTCTATGTTTTCTCTGATTAAACGAAAAGTATTAAGCCCAGAGTCATAATTTTTGGCATGTTGTATGTCTGATGGTCATTTTCTATGATATGCATGTGCTTTTATCATGCATCTAATCGGGAATGTATGCGAGAATGTGGTTAAATGTGGATAAAGTTGCTCAAAATGTTTGTGTTTGACGACATTAAGAGGCTCGCCAAATCTAAATGTGTTTAGCTTTATAGACAGGAGTGCATGAACATGATAGGAAATGACCATCAGACATAACATGTCAAAAATTATGACTCTAGGCTTAATACTTTTCGTTTAATCAGAGAAAACATAGAAAATTTCATTTTAGCCAAAAACTGCAATCTGCGTCCCATTGGATTTACATGTGTTTTTCTTTGATCCTGTCTGACAAGAAGAGGAACTCACTAGAACTCGGCAGACGTGCCGATTCGAAGTAGGCATGGGGTGTACATCATTCTGTGAAAGTCTCACTTTCGGCCTCGTTCCCTGCAGAAACTCGTTCTGGCTGCCGGACTATATGTTACTGGATGCTAGTCGTCATATATCTAGGTGTGCAGCGAATATCTCCTCACCATATGATAAATTTGAGGCCGCACCGATTTTTAAAATGCCACCCACATCAACTAAGGTTGAACGTGAGGTAAAAGAACATTTTTTATTTCTATGCTTCAGCCCAAGCTGAATATGAGTTGACTGCTCTTTATTATTTATCTTAAAACTATGTCTTATTTCCATGATTTTGAAATAAAATTTTCATTCCCATGATTAGCCTCAAGAAATGAGGTGAAACCGGTCGGGAAGCCAGATCTTAGCTTTTCTTGAGTTATTTCTTATATATATATATATATATATATATATATATATATATATATAAATATATATATATAAATAGTGAGTCAGTCAGTTTTAGAAATCAAATTGCGAAAGGACGCAGGTTGCATTCAGTTGAGCCTTTTCAGCTATCTTCCACCAGTCATGATCACTACAAGCATTCAAAGACAGATCAATTATCAAACACCAGACACCGCAGCTAATCAATCAGACACAAAATGAAATCAGAAATACAATGATAACGACAGACAAATAGGCAAGGATGAGACGTGCCCAAATAACTGACAATTAGATGCCAACACACCCTACACTGATGCATGATTGTATAAATCAAAATATAAGTCAGAATCCTTTTAAGAACTATATTCAAATAATTGTCTAGCTAGAAATATTAAATATACGATCGGTAAGCGACTAATTAGTCGGCTTGCTCATTGGTCAGCACAATCTTGCGAAAACCCTGCAATCATCTCATATTCTTGTCACTTATTGTGACATTGTTCGACGAAAGATAATTGAAGAAATATGATGCAAGAAATAAGTAGCGGTATTAGCCCTACCATTCAATCATAGTCTCATTAAGGATTCAATTGATCTCTGTAATGTAAACGGATTTCGTTATTAATTAATTGATAATGCATGAAGAATTGATTTATTGAGTCACACAGGTCGGGTTCGCGGATTTTTGAGATGATTAATGCTTGTTTATTTTGTGCCTAACTTATTTTGCTGACGTTTTAAGGTGTGTTTCGCACTAAATTGAATGCGATAGCGCCATTACAGTGTGGTAATCTGACGACAGTTTTCTGGATGTGAGGATGACCAATATTTGACTTCAGTGTATAGCAAAAAATCATCTACTAGTCTTAAAACTCAGTACCCATACTTTTCTTTTTGCCCTAGAACTTACAAAATTAATTTAGTACGCAAATTATGCGATCGTGTACGGCGTCTTTGTTCACCATAAATGCACATATAGATTTTACAGGAAGAAGACACCCATCTTGAGAATCTTTTGATCAAGAATGGATATCCCAAATGGTTTATAAAAAGACACTCTACCAGCTCGAGAAAAATAGCCTATGCAGCAGTGGAGAAAAGGCCTGTTATGTTATGTATGCCTTATTACGAACCTCAAAGCAGTCGTTTGGCTCAACAGGTGTCTAAAGTGGTGAATCAGATATACATGCATTACCATCTCAAGACGTTTGTGACATTTGACACCAAACGCTTGGCTCCGGTCGCACCGAAGGATCGTGCGCCGCTTTCATTCCAAAAAAAATCTCGTCTATAAATATAGTTGTGATTGAGGAGCAATTGCTCCTTGTAGCTTAAGCTACATATGAAAGTCGCAGAGGGCTCTTCAAGACCGGGTCAAATATCACATCCCTAAATGGCAATTGACGAGTACAAGTAGGCCAAGGTCATCAAAACCGCCATCTGTGTCATCATCACTAGACACTTGCAGTCATGTCATCACCGAACAGCAGCTACAATTAACGATTTTAAATGTTTGAAAAATATAAAGGTTCGTTTGATTTACGTGCAACTGAAGGAATAGTCATCAATTTGTTCAAACCAGTGCTCTGTGCTGTGTCCAAAAAGTGTCTATATTTTCAAGTACTTGTCTTTAACATATTATATTCCTTTTCTCTCTATTATTTTATTCTTTGACTTGATTTTTTGACTTAATTTTTCTGTTTAACGTGTCATGAGATAAGAACTGTAGATTCCTATTTCAAACAATAGATGACGCCATAACCAAACTTGCCATGTCGCACTATCTGTCAAACTATCAGTTCACTTTTGTCATTTCCGTACGCATGCTCTATAGAACGGGCCAAGCGCCGTATGACTGCCACTGTCGTTTTCAATAAATTAATCTCCTGTTCAAAGTGACATTGGCAAGGAGAAAATTAATTTATGCTAAAACACCAGCGGGGTTATAGTGAAATAATGATGATAGGCCTATATTAATAAGAAAAATGTTTTCTTTCAACTGTCTCTGAATTAATACATGTATGATGGATGCTTTTACCTATGCAATTAACGTTTACTGTTTAGGACAGCAACGTCGTTCCTTCTACAGTTAACTTGATGAATTCCAATGAGCGAGACATTCTTATTTTGTAATTCATTTGATACATGTGATTATAGTATATCCAAGAAATATTCATTGATCGCTTCTGACCTGTAAAGCAGCAACATTGAATCTGATTTTTCCTTTCTGCTTTTTGCTTTCTGTATTTGCCCTAATGACATGCTAGCACTTAATCAATATCTATTGACTTTCAAAAATGCGGCATAATTGTCATGAATAGCTTCGTAGCATGCAGTAGTAGATAAAGCAATATGCAATAATTTAGATGACTGATGCGAGCAATAAGGTGTTTGGATAAAGAAGATATGGTGTTTAGAATAAGGTACCGTACAAGGCTTTAAATATCCAAGAAGCTGAACTTCCAACAGAGTTGATATTATTGACTTTTGTCCAACATAAAGCGGCGATAAAAGCTTGTCTTCAGGAGATGTCACATACGATTGAGATTCAGACAATCTGGGCATATGATAGCTAGCTATTGTCTCTTTAAAATGGGCAAACATGCCATAACTAAATAGTTTCCGTTGACATGTGCCTTCAAATCGGTCAAAGTTTGCATTTTACTATATTTGATCACATTATTGTTATTCTAAATAAAAGTCGTAGTTTTATGCGAAATGCTTCTAGATGTGCTCGTACCGGCAAAACAACTTTGAATTCAATATGTGCAATTTCTTTGGTTTCTATGCCTTTCAGATGCTGTCACTCAATGTAGATATGTCAAAGAAAGAGCGAACAGGCCTAGATGCAGTCAACTGTTGAGAAAATACTCTCATTTCTTTCTCTATGTAACAAGAAAATTTCATTGGAATCGAAATATCGGATTCTAATATGCTGTCATATCTTTTCTCGAATGCTGGATTGCAAAGCGGTGATGTGGGTAGCTCTACAATGTCACTAGACAAACTTTTGACAAATTATTAGACAAATTTCAAATTTGAACCAGACTTTTCGAAGTATATAAATTCTATGCTATTGCTCTAGAATAGATTCTATTCTAGATGCTCAAATGGTCCAACACACGCCCAACCTCAAAGCCGTGAAGCTGATGTTACCGTTAGTGTCATGTTTGCAATATGTTTTGATATCGTTGAGTCAGAATTTTCAAATATACAGGAAACCAATTATGAAGTTGCTGATGATGCAATAGATCTCAAATGCTGCGGTTGTAAAATATTCACCGCACAAAGTAAATCCGAATCTACAGAAATTATTCTCTTTAGAATCAAAATCTGCAAGTTGTGGTTGTCGCATGATTGAGTGAATATCAGATCAAACATATCACCGCAATCATTTATCAAGCTGTCAACACAATTATAAACTAATCGGCTGTTGTCATGCACTGAGCGATACAAACGAGCATTTTTGAGGAGAACAAATTGTTACTGATTGCGATATAGACACCACCATCATGTTCCTTTTAACCACGTGAAATTTCTTTTTAAATGAAGTGTGTTTCAACTAAATTGGTTGAGAATTCTACGATCTGCATCAAATAAACGATATGAAGCGTTTTGATGACTTCATCGTAATGCTTGGAGGGGTGGCGAACAATTAAAGACAGATGAAAGTGACCGACATTGCTAAAGATATTTTTCCATTTGCAAATGAAGTACGGTATGCTTTTGAGTGATTGACATTGCAAATTAATCGCTAGGATATGGGGATTGCTATAAACTACATGATTTTGCGAAAAGTGATCATTTGATACAAGTATTTCACATTTGTAAAGAATAGGGTTTTTTAAGGCACACATATCATTTACACATTTTCACTCATAGGGTGACAACAAGGCACAAGACGAGTGACAGATCATGAAATGGAATTGACGCACGGATTGCCTTTGTCATAAGTTAGCTCACAAAACGACCTTTAACTTACATCGTCTATTTTATAGTAAACGGGAGTATCACTCTATTGAAGATTATCAGATAAGTTGAGAACAATAACAACTTTCTCATCTTCGTTTCCGATACTCGTTTTGCAGTAAATAAAATCCCATTCATCTCCAAATGCTTTCATGAATTCGATTTCATGGTTGACAAAGTATGAAAGTGCACTGATAAGCATAGAAATAAACTGTTTATCTGAAGTTCACTAGAATGGAAATTGACTCAAGGTCGCGGCACATCCGAGGGAACTAAGTTGGGGCATGAAGAACCAATTAAAAGCTTCGATTTACTCATGTGACTGATTCTTACCCAATGATGCAGACGTTGGCAGGTGCATCTAAGTGAAAATGCGTGCGATTTATGTGCCGTTATTGTGCATTGCATGAAGCTTAATTTCCATTCTAGAGGTCTTATTGTTGTCAATTTCTATGCTGATAAGGGTTTTTGATGTTCATTTGGTCAAATTGCCCTCACAGAAGGTCAGAATTGTCGGATAGCTATGTCGAAAGTCAGTCATTTCTCTGCACGAACATCTGGCAGTGTGTGGTGTCAGGTTTCAGTGCAGGGGTAGAGCAAGCTGCGAGGCGGCTTGGCAGTGTGTGGATTTTCCTATCTCGTAAGCAAACCGCGTGAAATTTCAGAACTTTTTTCAGAAATTACTTGGACGCGTGGTCCGCGCGTCTCTGTGTGAACAGCCCCATCGATTTGTCGAAAATTCTGGACGCGTGAGACGTCCGGTGTGAATGGAACTTAATAAGTTCTAATTCGATATATTCTGCGACTTGAGCGGAGCTGTGATCAATAAACAGAGATTCATATACGTGTTGTCAACCATAGACCCAAAGTACAGTCGTGCTTCCAAAAATATACAAAATTTTACAGTGACCAAATGATTTTATTGATTTCATGCATGGACTTATGCGAGAACTCGACTCACCGTTGCTGTGCACGCTGACTCGATTACCCTTACAAAAGTCCTCGCACTTACACACTCTCTCAATATATTGAACGCCGCTTGAACTCGTCCCTAAAATTGGTCACTCATGATCGAATTTCAACAATTTTTGTCTCTTAAATCACAAATACACTGCAAGGTCTGCAATCAGCATATCAAACGATAGCATAGGATCATTGATCATTGATCATTGAGCATTGGATCAATCAAGTGACATTTGTGTAGAAAAAGGGAAAAAATTCAGCAAAAAATCAAAAGCAATTGAGAAATTTAAAGTAATCATAATAATAATAATAACTGTATATTTATGGAGCGCCATTACTGGGTGAGCTCATGGCGCAACAAAATCATGCAACATTGCATGTAAACAAAAAACATAAACACGTCAGCGATTGCAAGAAATAAAGTAGAAGTAAAGTACCGTTATATTAAGAATGAAAAGCGAAAATCATGTGTTTTTTCAAATGGTTTCTGCTATGTAGCAAGGCACTTCGTAGAAATAGGGTAATAATAAATGTCACTTATTAATCTGAAACATTATATCTGAAATAGGGTTGAACGCCATTAATCGACACCACTCGGCTGTTTGCAGGTGCATCATCAACGTTGGTGCAAGATTAATTAAATGCTATATTTAGGCCGCTATATGCCTACTAATTGAAGATGGTCCATGTCTCATAAATGTTCTCAGCTGTTAGTTTACATTGTTCAAGCAATAAGGGTTTGTTCCCTCTGATTGTAAAGTTGCCTGCGTAATCCCTATCTTTAAAAAGGGTTGTAAGTCGGAATGTTCTAATTACAGACCCATCAGACTTACTTCTTCAGCTTGTAAGTTATTACAGAGAGTTGTTAAGTGTGTCACTCTTGATCATGTCATCTCACATTCCTTATTAAATAACTCGCAACATAGTTTTTTACTTGGCCGATCAAGCACCACCGCTCTTTTGACTTTTCTTGAGTGCATTTCATCATCTGCAGATAATGGAAACTGCTTTGACGCAATATATATTGACCTCTGTAAAGCTTTTGATAAGATTCCGCATTAAGATCCTTGTCAAATTAAGATCCATTGGTATTTCTGGTACTTTGCTGAGATGGCTGACATCCTTTTTGTGTGACAGAAAGCAATATGTTCGAATCAATGGTTCAGATTCAAACCTAGTGAGTGTATCTAGTGGTGTGGCCAAAGGCAGTGTGCTGAGTCCAATGCTGTTTTTGCTCTATGTAAACGATATTGACAACTCATGTGACGGGTCCTCGCTCATTCCAAAATTTGCGGATGATGTTCGGATTGACTTACCGGTGTCGTCAGGTACTTCTACAATTCATTTGCAAGATGACTTGAATTGTTTATTAAACTGGAGTAAAAAGTGGCTGTTATCTATCAACCCAGACAAGTGAAAATGTATTCATTTTGGTGACAATAACCCTCGGTAGTCTTACAACATGAACAACGTCGCTATCCCAAATGTGAGAGAAATTGTGGACCTTGGTATTTTCATCTCCGACAATCTAAGCCCGACTAAAGAGTGTCTCCGTGTTGCTAACAAAGCCAGCAAAATGGTTGGTACCATCAAAATGGCATTCAAATTTCTTGACAATCATTGTATGTTAACTTTATACAAGTCTTATGTTCGGCCAATCGTAGAATGCTCATCAATTATATTGTCACCTTACTTCGTGAAGGATTCCGACGCGGTTGAAAAAGTCCAACGACGACTTGCCAAGTGTTTGCGTGGCATGAAAGATGTGAGCTATGAAGATCGTTTGAGAACTTTAAATATTTCATCTCTTCTTAAGCGAAGACAACGCACGGACATGATTTTCATGTTCAAGATCATGAAAGGTTTTGTAGATCCAAACGTGTCAAGCTTCCTTGCGTATTCTAATTATTTTCGAACACGTGGACATACATATCGCCTCCTATGTCACCGTGCTCGTTTAATTAATCAGCGTAACTTTTTCACCCACCGTGTCGTTTCTAGATGGAATGACTTACCTGCTTTTTGTGTAGATGCTCGCACGATCAATTGTTTCATGCGAAGACTTGACTTTTTTATGAGAGAATTACTTTGACTTTGATCCTTGTTTACTTGGCTCCGCTCGGAGCTTGTCTGAATCAATAAATCAACAAAATCAATACTATATGCGGTTGATAGTTTTTTAGCTTTTGAAATGCTGGTGAGTAGGCCTAACAAGCTTCACTGACCATATTGCATGTAAATTGAACAAAATAAGGATATAGCATTGCAAAATTTACATATATATGAAGTTGATTCTAAAGTGAATGGATGAGAGCATGGAAACTTTGTAAATCACCGATAACAAGTATAAACGTCATGATATATGAAATATGACAATTGTGCCGAAATTCAATTGATGAATGCAGACTGAGAATTAATAAATGAATCCATGCAATAACAACTACTATCTATAGCAGAACACCAAGCGAACGGATCTCAAGTTGCTAAACTATTACATTTTATATTTTAAAGTAATCAAATGATTTTCTTGATTCTTGATTATCTCTATTTTTTCTTTTGTTGTGTGTATTAAGTCAATGCCTCCTACAAAGGCTCTCCCAAGACCACAATTAAAAGAAAGATCTATGTGTAATAAAACTGGCGTATACTTTGCGTGTGCATGTCCATGTTTGAATTTCTGCCTTGACTAAGGGCAATCGTCAGAAACGTCGGCAATGCACATGAATTTCGAATAATTCAGTCTTCTTATCGTACCTGAAGATTGATTGATTGATTCAAAAGCGTACATGTAGTAAAACACAAAAAATCCCCGAAATGGGAATCGTGCAGATTTACTCAGAAGTACAGAGAAACGCAAGAATATAAAAGTGATCAATCATTGAATATGTCATTGAAAATATATGAATTTCATTATTCAGATATGAAAATAGAAAAATGCATAATAGAAATAATAGAAAAATTCAATTATGAACAATCGCAATGACAGAGTCATCATTCAGAAATTTTAGAGTATGCGCCAGAATTGCTGATGATGCGCTTCGTCCTACACGAACAGCCTACTGGGTATTTGTTTATCCTGACCTGGCTGTGCGCAGTTTAGATTCTTGTAGGGAGAAAACACAGGGTCAACAGCTGTCAAGAAAATTCGTGCTAAAATTGCTGAAGTTTGTGGACATTTTTCTCTTCTACTTTGGTTGCTATTTTGTCAAATTCGGTAGGTGATGCATGCTTTAACAGGAGCTGACTTTTTTTCAATTTCACGCTATGCAGCACAACTAATTCAAAGTAATTATTGATCTGAATACAGCATCTTAAAATGATCTTGCAAATAATATCATGATCATCCATTTTACCATAGACATCGATTATAGACTTGGAAATTCATATGGCTTTGGCACACTTATGTCTTTCTGATATTTGTAGTTTGATTTGACAGTTAGGTGATGCTGTGATTGCTATGAGGGTCACTGGCAGTAAAAGCACAAATTCTTCAGTTGAGGGCTTTTGCTTCCATTTCGCGTTGATAGTTCATGGAGCGATAGCCTGGATTGCCAGAGGTCGGTGGTCAAATCCGCTTGCACGGGAACTTATTTTCCGTCTATTAAATATATCGTGATTGATTGAAGATTTCCATTAACAGTTAACACATCTCGCAATTTTGGAATTTTTCTTTATCATACGAAAACTGTAACTACATGTTGTCTAACAGCTTGCATCATGTTATTTGACGATATACCCAGAATTACGAACTATTGTTTCACATGAGGGCCTCTTGGAACTATTTATAATGAAACAAAATCCTCCACGTTTCCTTAACATTTGCTTTTGCTGTATTCCATGTATGAATCAATCCTATCAATAATTATGTCGTTGAAGTTAGCACCAACTTCAACACCAACTTTTTGAATAGAGTTTGTACAGAATAGGAAACCACATGTTTAGGAACTACTGATGACGCAGAGTTTGTACAGCCAAAAAGTTTTCCAAAATTCGAACTCCTTCACCTTCAAAATTCAAATTTAAATTAGAAAAATTGGTGCAAGTATTGGTGCTACCTGGTTAGCGAGTTTGTACAGCATACCGATGGAAAAATTTAGATACAAGAGCAAAAACCTGAGTTTGTACAGCAACTTCCAGCACTTTCCTTACACGAACAACCGGAAAAGACCGCCAAAAACCGATTTTTTCAAAAAATGATAAGATTTTCCAGAAAAGTTCTTGGTGCTACATGGAAAATGAGTTTGTACAGTGCTCTAACCGGTGGAAGAGTGTTCTACTAATCCAGTCTGAGTTTGAACACACACTTCTCCGACACTCCAGCACTCCTACGACCGGTAAATACCGGTTATTGTACAGTAACTACAAGAATACTGCCCATTTGTGAGCAAATCAATTGGTGCTACATGGAAAATGAGTTTGTACAGTGCTCTAACCGGTGGAAGAGTGTTCTACTAATCCAGTCTGAGTTTGAACACACACTTCTCCGACACTCCAGCACTCCTACGACCGGTAAATTCCGGTTATTGTACAGTAACTACAAGAATACTGCCCATTTATGAACAAATCAATTGGTGCTACATGGAAAATGAGTTTGTACAGTGCTCTAACCGGTGGAAGAGTGTTCTACTAATCCAGTCTGAGTTTCAACACACACTTCTCCGACACTCCAGCACTCCTACGACCTGTAAATACCGGTTATTGTACAGTAACTACAAGAATACTGCCCATTTATGAGCAAATCAATTGGTGCTACATGGAAAATGAGTTTGTACAGTGCTCTAACCGGTGGAAGAGTGTTCTACTAATCCAGTCTGAGTTTCAACACACACACTTCTCCGACACTCCACCACTCCTACGACCGGTAAATACCGGTTATTGTACAGTAACTACAAGAATACTGCCCATTTATGAGCAAATCAATTGGTGCTACATGGAAAATGAGTTTGTACAGTGCTCTAACCGTTGGAAGAGTGTTCTACTAATCCAGTCTGAGTTTGAACACACACTTCTCCGACACTCCAGCACTCCTACGACCGGTAAATACCGGTTATTGTACAGTAACTACATCATCGATGCGATGGTTTTGTTTCAAAATTCAATTGTCGGTTGAATCGCTATCTTCCACCAGTGAAACGAGTTAAAACAATATTTTGTTTCAAGAACTGTTATTGTCCATCAAAATATGAACTCTGCTGAGAATTGTGCACAAAACTCTGGAAAAAGGCCGAGTACGTCATAAAGGTCACGGGTGGAAAGCTTGATGTAGGCGGTACTCCAAAAGTCAATAGCTGCACCAAATTCAAATGTTGACATGGGAGAAGGACGACAGATGAATATCGAGTTCTCAATTTTTACATGCTCTATTACAGTAGGAAGCACAGCATAGAAAGGTCAGATAGGATAAAAATGACTTGCGACATTTATGCAATGAAGACCGAATATCTTAGATACGATAATGATTGGACAGTCCGAAACGCATATAGAAAAACAACTACAAGGTATAGAAAAGAGGAACATCGCTGAAAATGCCTGTACTAAGTTGTGTCAACCAATTGTAGTCAAAACAATTACAAATGCACTTAAAAATTACCGCAAAAAACAGCAATCTTGATAATTAGTGTTGCTTGTAATTCATCACTAATATCTGGAAAACAATCGAAGGTATAATAAATGTAACAACTGCATATACTTGTCCATAGTCTAGCTGATAGGACAAAACAATGGAAACCGTAGAATACAAAGGGAAAAGGTTTGTCTGCATATGTGAATTTAAGGTACCGCGGTTAGGTATATCTGTCTCAAATCGATATTCCCACAATCATAACCAAATTTACAACAATTTAATTATCCATCTAGATTATATTACTTTTATTATATTATATTAAAATTTAGAAAGATTATGAAGACATAGATAGTTTAAAATTTATGTTAGTATACTACATAGTTATAACACCAATGAGATCATTATTTGTATTTTGGTAGAAAGTCAGAAACAGATTGTGATCGAATTTTGTAGATCGTCCATTTGTACGAACCTTCAATTGAGTTTATAAAATTGAAATCGAATTGAGATTTGCTATATTCTTCTCGAAAAATGCTGGTGCACTTTCTGGTAATATATTCTGCTTCAGAGCTCTTTCTTTTGGAGAACTTTTTCTCAACTTTCTTTTGGTCAAATCTCCATTGGTTTCAATGTTGGGGGACTTGAAACGTTTGACGTGCCCTTTGAAAACGCTACGAACCGTGTTTTGGAAGTGCCGGCGCTCCATCATGCCTTTGACTACTGCAGGAGTGAAACACTCATGTGACTTGTGGGAGTGGGTGCCTCATGATTTGACTCTTTTGCTTTTTTTTTGAATGAATGGGGGCTGGTGGCGAGCGAACGTGATTCAGGAAGTCCGTAACGTGCGTGCCTGCGCGTCTTTTAAGTAGATGGTGCCCAAACTGTAAGCGTGAGAGGCAGTTTGGCCGGATGGGGCAGCGTATATCACTTATAGTACGAACGTCGACTGGACGTCGAACACGTAAATCGACTCGGCTGAATTTCGTCCCGAGTGCCTTCGTCTGTAAACATTCTCTCGGCCACATTTCAGGTCGTTCTTTCTTTTCGGTCTGCAAAACGTTTTTCGGTTTTCGTATGTTTTTCTTTGAGGCAAAAGGCTCTTGTTGATGTTGATGAATTTGTTACTGAGGTTGAATTTTACTCTCACTAGTGTTTTCACTTGGTAATGGCTGTATGAAGCGCAATTCGTCTGTAATTTTGAGAAGCTGCTCGGCTAAGTGTTGCAGTGCTATTATCTCGTAATCGTCCGTATTGCATGCTTGGTGTGGTGCATGGTGCATCTTGGTTGTTTTGATTGAAATGAATCAGTATTTTATTTTCGGATATTGTATTCTGCACTCTGTCCCGTCTTTGAGATTTGAATTTCAATTATTTCTTTGAGATGAGACTTGTTTTCTGAATTCAATTATGAAGTTGTGGATTGAGTGTTGAAGTTCTGTTCGGAAAATTGCCATTGCGATTGAAAAATGATGAAAGTTGAGGCACGTTGAGGCAAGCATGTTCAAATTCCAATTCATATTCAGTCATGAAAATTCAAATTTCAAATTCAACTATCCACCAGAGCAATTTGTTGAAACATAACATAGATATCTTAAGTCAGAACACATATCTGTCGATAAAGTGGCGATATCATACACAGGCGCTGGTGGTCTCAGACTATTGGTGACGACTGTAAGTAAAATCCGTAAAACAATCAAAGGTATTGTTAAGAAGACCGATTGCAGACATAATGTGGTAAATTTCATTAACACAGCATTACGTTAAAATCGAGACCATCACTCACCACACAAAGGTCTGAACAGCAGTCCGTGATCATGTGCATAGCTGAAACACAGTGAATCTCAAGTGTCATGGAAATCTCACGTCACAGGTATAAAAGTAAGAATTGTACAGGCTTGCGTATAGCCTATACGATGAACCTTAAATGACCAAAAATGTGACCAAGCGATAAAGTTTTTAAAATACAAAAGGAAATGGTCGGGATAAGATCAATTACAACAAATTTCATGAATGCTCATGACAAGCGGAATAAAGTAGTGGTCAAAATATTTCAATTTCGTGTTCACACTCAAAAAATGTTGAAGACTTATCGGTCAAACATGAGAGCAGGGGAGTCATAATCGTAGTTGTTGAACAGACGCTCTCTGTAATCAGTCACGCATGTTCAGATACACTACATGCTCACTAAGTTGATAATTTGAATAATTTCAAATGAAAGAATGTGATCACCAGATGTCCTAACGAGCGGTGTAGAAGGCAACCTACTGATTTTCAAGTTATGTCGTACAACCCGAAGTATAGCTCCTTCAAATGAAATATGCGTTACATTGCAATAACCGCAATGTAGGTTATAAACCTTGTATGTAGGCTCAACCCAACTGATAGAAATAGGAACTTGATTTTCTGAACCTTAACCCTTTGAGGACTGGTGGTCCAAAAATGGACCACTTCTTATATGATCTGTATATTTTCATCTAACTGCACTACAGCTAGTTATACCACATGGATATATTCAAGACGATGTATAAATTAAATCCGAACTCTTCAATTTTGTTTTAAGTTGAAACATTTTGATTCAATCGTCAATACAATCATCTGGCGACAAGAAAATATTTTTTCAAGTCAGTGTTTCGGTAAGTGACGAATATCTTCCTTTCAAAACAAGCTTTTGTATGTTTATCACAAACTATTATCACTTCTGACCATCCCCAACACTCTCCAACCGTTGGTATAGCAAAATTTACAATTTTTCAATATTCAGTATTACTTTGTAGTGGTGGTTCATATTTGGACCACCAGGCGTAAAAGGAGTCTAAAACAGGCTATTTTATGATGTATTTTATATTTGATACCAAATCTAGCAGGATATCATGACTTCATGTATATGTAAAGAAATAACATTTAGTTAAAATTGACATCAGATGGTAGAGCTGAAATTATTAGTGACTCGCATCAATAACAGTGAAGTAGGCATGCAGGTTGTAGGCCTAAATGATATTTTGCGCTTAGTTTGCAGTATGAAATAGAAGTAGGCGCACTACGTACATAAGTGGCCACTTGATAATGTAGGCTGCAAAACAAAGATGATGTGACAGTAAAGAAAAATCATGACTGAAGTAGATGCCTGCTTGACGTCCGTCAAAAGAGGGATTCGAACTCTCGCTCGCTAGAGCTAGGCTCGCCACTCTACACCTTAGCTATGATAGTTGACGAGAAGACATGTGCTGTAGCAATGCTTTACCATTTTCAGGTGATGTCTGAACGCGCACGCCATTTCATTCGACCGAGGAAAAGAGCAGCTGAGGCGGCTATCGGACTGTTATTCGGGAATACGTCTGATGAGGAGCCAGAGACTTCTACATGGGTGGGGTTGACTTGGCCGATCAGTTGAAAGAGGGTTACGAAATTGATATTCGTGCAAAGTACAAATACTACCTTCGTTTGTTTTCGACATGCTGGATATGTCAATCTGCAATTCATACATTGTTTTCAAAGATTGTGCGCATTCAGAATCAAAACTGTCTTCGAAGGAATTCAGACAAGTTGTTGTTCGATCACTCGTGGCATCGTTTTCATCTCGCAAGAGATCGTCTTCGAAAATGTTTGGCAGCAAGAAACCGTTCGGACGTTCGGCCTGTCGGTCAGCATTTGCCGATTCCTTCAAGCCAAAGAGGCCGTTGTCATCATTGTTCGACAAAGAAGACGAACTTTCGCTGAATATAAAATGCAGTGTGTGCAATGTTCATCTTTGCTTGAATTAAGAACGAAATTGCTACTATCGATTTCATGAGTAGTACAGCATAGGACTCCTTTGACGTCTAGTGGTCCATTTATGGACCACCTACAGAAAATGCACAAAATTCATGTAAATAGATTTTTTTGGAGTCGAAACATGTTGTTTTGCTTCTTTAGGCATAAAAAACACAAGAAACGTTGGCACAAAATATTTAGTTTGATTGTCGTCCTTAAAGGGTTAACTGATGATGTTAATCACCGGATGTATCAAAAATTGTATCACAGTCAGGCAGGCTAGTTAGGCTCTGAGTTCAGTAGCCATAAAATGTTGACATATAAAACTTACGGGATATATTCATTGCTAATCTCATTTTTGTTGATTTGTTCATCGTCAAATATTTGAACAATTAGATCTTTTCATGTGCTAATACTAATTAAATGATGCTGTATAAATGAGCGTAAACCTAGCAAACTTACATATTACTTCATTTTCCTATGTGAGAGTTTGTAATTCTATGTGCCATTTAAACATAAACAGCCGCGAATAGATTAAGAAATACAAATACACGCAATTCGCTGCAAAAGATGGAATTTCGACCTTCAGTCATCCGCCAAATTTTTAAATCAACATGTGATAGTTAAGTGACCTTGATCGTTGATTGTAGATGAAAATATTGAACATGCAGTGTATAAAAATATTGCAGGATTATAATTACGATAGGCTGGCTTGGGGAAATGCAACATTAGGTAAATGCGATTAGGTTGTAGCCCAAACCAATAGCACATAGCCAAGAAACCGTTCAGTTTGCATCCATATGTGCCTGCATATAGCCAATCTCTTAGATTGGCAGATAGCCAATCTCTAAGGCATTTTATTTCGCAAAAGTATTGCATACCACCCTGGCACTTGGTGAAAGATTTGGCAGTTTTTGAAAATTGGGCCTTATTTGCTTTACTCTGCAACAAATTTTGTTTGCTGTCAAGAGAAGCAAGCTAGAATTAAATATGGGCGACCTTTTATATCACAGTAAGATGTCAAGTTCATCCACACGAAATAGCGGATTCGATCGAATACCTCTTCATTATTTACGTAGCCCGATCGATTTTGGTAGTGAAAAGCAGGTCCGGGGTAAATGCGACAAGGCCCATCGAGATAGGTGCGACAACGTGCAAAATTTTGATTTTTGTCGCTTAAGTTTTTGATACACTCCTGCATGTGTCAATAAAATCGTCACCAACATATTTTGAAATCATAGATGTCTCAAACGACAATATGATGCAATGCTCAAGATCCAAGCTAGTTTCGAGTTCATGGATTTCGATCGATTAATAACAGCTAGATGCCATTTCAAGTCAATCAAACGAAAGGATCTACGTCCAGAAAGAACGAGAAACCTTTACGATATTTAGGCCTAATTCTGATATTCTTTTCTCTAATGCGCTCGTATATTTCTAAAATAGGCTAATTCTGTTTTTGAACGTATATCAGTTGTAGCATTTCATGCATGTATCCTATTTAAAAATAGGCCTATTCAGCTTCAAAATACGCTTACATACTATAAACACTGACCATTTTTATCTCATAAACATAAATCTACACTAGGTGACATGCCACGCGTTATTCAGGCGCAATTACGGAACACCCCAAACATCCGTGGTTAAGGACATTCTATTCTTCTACCCGCGTATATATGCGCTGCACTAAGAGTCAGAAATCACTTGATCTGATGCTGTTAAAACATGGGAGATGTTTAAGAATACGCGCGGGCGAGCGTTTATAGTTTGCGCGTCGTCCACGGTTGTCTGCGCTGCCACTTGAACCACTAAGATGAACCGCTAAGCATGTTCTGTCTTCCCTGAGCATGAAATTGAGGTCCTATCACATTGTTTAGCCTCTGATACAGGCAGACACATGAGACGCAAAGTCTATATAACAGGACTGCCAACTATACTTACTTATATAACTTATATTGCAGCAATATCCCGCATAGCCACGAATGTTTGGGGTCATGTGTAATTACGCGTGATTGAGCGTGGCATGTCACCTAGTGTATCGAAATAATGATCTACATCAATTCTGCAATCATAAATAAACCAAGATCCACTTCTATATGTGAAAATGTCTATTCTAGGTAGCGATAAGGTAGCACTTAGGATTTTCTTGTAAAGATCAGTTGCTCTATTACCAAGATAGGAGCGAAACACATCACCGTCATTTCATACTACATTCCCAACACATCATCGGAGTTTAATTCAAAATTATATTAGAAAACGTACTCAGATGCAAAAACACCCAGACCATGTCGTATTTACCCCAATCATGAGGTAAAAGAGACTTTAAAGTCACTTACTTTGACATCCAACTTAGAGAAACTTATCATTCCATGATCATAAATGGGCAGTATTCTTGTAGTTACTGTACAATAACCGGTATTTACCGGTCGTAGGAGTGCTGGAGTGTCGGAGAAGTGTGTGTTGAAACTCAGACTGGATTAGTAGAACACTCTTCCACCGGTTAGAGCACTGTACAAACTCATTTTCCATGTAGCACCAATTGATTTGCTCATAAATGGGCAGTATTCTTGTAGTTACTGTACAATAACCGGTATTTACCGGTCGTAGGAGTGCTGGAGTGTCGGAGAAGTGTGTGTTCAAACTCAGACTGGATTAGTAGAACACTCTTCCACCGGTTAGAGCACTGTACAAACTCATTTTCCATGTAGCACCAATTGATTTGCTCATAAATGGGCAGTATTCTTGTAGTTACTGTACAATAACCGGTATTTACCGGTCGTAGGAGTGCTGGAGTGTCGGAGAAGTGTGTGTTGAAACTCAGACTGGATTAGTAGAACACTCTTCCACCGGTTAGAGCACTGTACAAACTCATTTTCCATGTAGCACCAATTGATTTGCTCATAAATGGGCAGTATTCTTGTAGTTACTGTACAATAACCGGTATTTACCGGTCGTAGGAGTGCTGGAGTGTCGGAGAAGTGTGTGTTGAAACTCAGACTGGATTAGTAGAACACTCTTCCACCGGTTAGAGCACTGTACAAACTCATTTTCCATGTAGCACCAATTGATTTGCTCATAAATGGGCAGTATTCTTGTAGTTACTGTACAATAACCGGTATTTACCGGTCGTAGGAGTGCTAGAGTGTCGGAGAAGTGTGTGTTGAAACTCAGACTGGATTAGTAGAACACTCTTCCACCGGTTAGAGAACTGTACAAATTCATTTTCCATGTAGCACCAATTGATTTGCTCATAAATGGGCAGTATTCTTGTAGTTACTGTACAATAACCGGTATTTACCGGTCGTAGGAGTGCTGGAGTGTCAGAGAAGTGTGTGTTCAAACTCAGACTGGATTAGTAGAACACTCTTCCACCGGTTAGAGCACCGTACAAACTCATTTTCCATGTAGCACCAAGAACTTTTCTGGAAAATCTTATCATTTTTTGAAAAAATCGGTTTTTGGCGGTCTTTTCCGGTTGTTCGTGTAAGGAAAGTGCTGGAAGTTGCTGTACAAACTCAGGTTTTTGCTCTTGTATCTAAATTTTTCCATCGGTATGCTGTACAAACTCGCTAACCAGGTAGCACCAATACTTGCACCAATTTTTCTAATTTAAATTTGAATTTTGAAGGTGAAGGAGTTTGAATTTTGGAAAACTTTTTGGCTGTACAAACTCTGCGTCATCAGTAGTTCCTAAACATGTGGTTTCCTATTCTGTACAAACTCTATTCAAAAAGTTGGTGTTGAAGTTGGTGCTAACTTCAACGACATTCAATAATTGTGTACTCTAATGACCACTTTTAACATGAAAACCATGAAGTAGTGATTTTGGGTATCCTCGCATACCACCAATATTCAATATCAGTTCAATTTCAGAATTTCGAAGGAGATTGCATAATTTTGGGAATTGAAATGTTGAATTTCTATTCATCGTGCAAAGACAAACGAGTCAGATCAAGTGAATAGCACCCCATGAAAGAACACACACCGATTAAAATGTCGTGCATCAACTTATGCGCCCTTGGAAAAGTCGCAACATATTAAGATGAATAGCAAAAATCGACAAGCATCTGTCATTATTTATGAACATTGAATTTCTTGAGAGATGTATCGAACAAAAAGAAAATGAAAACAGTCCATTAATATATCATCTGGATTCCTTTCAGGTCTCTAATCGTTCATAAATCTCCCCTCTTAGATGTTGTATTTGTATGTATACATTGACCAGCTGGGTGCCATGAAAATCCCCATACATAAGATTGAATTGCTATCCTGAGTTAATCAATATCAATGACCAATCTCTTAATGACGTCTAATTGCCCCGACGGACTGAGCAAGTCAATCTATTGTTTGACCTGGTAAGTCTCAGGAAATGAACCAATCAATGCTAATGATGAGAATATCATAATTTACATTTCACTGATGAACTTGCTTGAATCGGATTTCATGAAGACTCAATCGATTGGATATTGGAAAAAACGCATTGACTAGATTTCGTCAGTCAGATAAGATAAAATATATAAAGAAATAAATAAACCTTGTTTTTAGATGGAATTTTCTCAGCAAATTAATTCAATTAATTCTAACAACTGAGAAGTCGTTTGTTAT
Organism: Prostheceraeus crozeri; assembly: GCA_907163375.1. NCBI lineage: Eukaryota > Metazoa > Platyhelminthes > Polycladida > Euryleptidae > Prostheceraeus > Prostheceraeus crozeri. The sequence continues at coordinate 541,795 of CAJQUW010001636.1, read as the reverse complement.
AAAGATGTGAGAATCAGCCGACTGTAACTAAATGAAACGACAGACGAAATGATTTCGCTTGAAACTGAAGAAACCTTGTCTAGGTTGGTTTTTCATCTGAAACTTACTTTTGATGCGTCCACGACTGTAATGTGGTCAAACTTGACCGCATTTTATCGCCACTTGCCATTTATATAGTTTTCTTGTATACACCTTTGTGTCCAAGTTCATGTGTAACATGACATTGGTATTTATGTTCAAAGTTTGAAGAAACAAGACTCTTATGCAGTTTGGTATATGAAAAATAGCACGAGTTACCGATGTCTTTCGTCCTTTCTTGCCAAGGCAATACATGAATTGGACTACAACATTTGGTAATAGAGTGTATCCAAAATGAATAGTTCTCATAAGCAAGCGAGCGGTCAAGTGATTGTAACGGCAACATTGCTGTGAGATGACAATAGCCAACAGAATTCTACAATACTGTTCTGATAACATACTAAATTTAAAATTTCATGCACAAATTGAGATGACAATTGCATAAAAAAATAAATAAACAAATAATTTGTATAAAAATCTTACTTATTCACACATTCGTGCCATTTGACACTAATTTCATGTTCTATAGACGATGCTCTGAAGTGAGAACGCAAAACGCGAGAATAACACGTTAGTTACATCGATGTCTTTCTCAGTATAAAAATCGCTTTCAGTCTTTCATTTCAAGATTATCGTTCCTTAGAATTTCGCTCTTTTTAAGATCTTTAGTATTCGAACATTTCTCGCCAATCAAGTGCCAAATAGGCTTTAAGTCAATCTAGAGTTTTAACTTGTGTCAAACGGAGGATATTGATATCTGGGCTATCTGCCATCAACGTCGCCGACCATGGCTGCATGCCTTGGGTCGGACATGATTAAGCAAAATAGATAGTATAGTATTAATCATATACCGTATCATATGTATTGCTTGTATACTGCTTTGTAATAATAAATGATATTGATAATGCATGCAATATTTTGATAGTTGTATGATCTTGTGTCATGCAGATAGCGGTTATCCGATAAATGTGCAGGATATTATGCTTTATATTCCAATGCAACTATTCCTCCAGACAGAGCTTATCGCTTTAGTACCGCTGAACATATAAATCAGAACACTTGGCATAAATCATGAAATAATTCAAAGATCCACGGACCGGAGAACACAAAAAGTGAAACACACAGGATTAAACCGAAATTTAAACCATGAACATAGCCTTCCGATGTAAAATCTTAAGTGAACCGGACCGAATAGTTGCACTGATGATGTGCTGCAAGCTAAGGATTGACAGGGATTTTAACATTAATTCACCTTTTCTAATATGCCTGTTTCTGATAGAGTTTAGTTGACTGGAGACTGACAGATAATCAAATTTTCCTAAGCTTGTCCAATAATCTCTGTTCAAAGATTTTCGAATATAATGACAGAACGAGGATTGACACACATTGACCATCATGAGGAAGCCTAATCCGATGAAGTCCTGCTGGAAACTTTTTATAAGATTTCATCAATATCGTATCATCACTAACAAAAATTTAGTACTGCATTTAAAACATGATATATACATGTGCGATAAGTGACCAACATTTCAAAACTCGCCAATCATTTGGTAATAGATAAATTATCATTCAGATAGCAATGTGTTTTGCCAATCCTCTCGATTTCCGTCACAGGGCTGAATAAGCTTCATATAGTTCATCATATATGCATTTCCCTTAATACATAATTTCGAATACTTTTTTGTTGCTCTAGAGGCAAGTTCCACTTATTGACGATGTACTGCTACGCCAGCAGTAGTTTTTGTATTTATTTGTTGGTCCTTGTGACTGTGTGAGCTTAATGAACGAAGATAGGAATAATTGTAAACTTAGACGAATCATTTGATATAATATCACTTGCATGTAATGATCCCTCAGTTTGCGCATTTGAATTTGATACAATCGTCCTGAAATTGAACTCCTGTTGGCTACTCCTGTAAAAAATGCAGGGCTGCAATTAATTTAAGATCATTTTGAATTATTGCATTGACCTACAAATAATTGCTAACTGCAATATGGAACTATTAACAACAGCTGACTGAGCAATTACCATGATTTGTCTAATTATAATGCAAGTGATAAGACTTTGCACACTCTGCTTAACATTAATCTGACGATATTTCCTGCTGATTGATCTTGGACCATATAAGCTACACGTGAGGTAGACAAGTATAAGCCTGCCCGCCCTACTTAACAAAATTTAAATCAGATAAGTATTTTCACAAGTCAAGAATGATTACTGTATCTAACTGAATGCAGAGCATTTTCAAAAGACAACGGTAAGACCTTATACGGATTACCTGGTCACGGAATCTATTATGATGTCATAACCTGCCGGTTTAATGTTATTGATTCACAGCCAATAGGAATGCAGTATTGATAAAGGCTTAGGATTGAGAGATAGTGAGACAGTGATAAAGATAGATAGAGACAGAGAGGGAGATAGAGAGAGATGTAGAGAGGAGGGGCTGCGCTGATCCGGCGGCGGGGTACAATACACCTTTCCGCCATTAAATGACACGCTGCCACTCACCATCAAACATTTAAGTCTACAGCTAGAAGTCTGTCAGAAACCGGATCGACAAGAATCATTGTCATTCGCTCAAGGGCACGAGGCACGATGTCATTGTTCACTGACGGTCAGTATGATCTTTTATTTCGCATTATAGAACATGCGTATATAGGTTTATTTGCTGAGAATTACATAGTTTTTAGTAAATGAATTATTAACACCAGGACGTGAGAAATTCGAAGTAATTAAAAATGATTTTCAAAGTGCACGGCATATTAAAAATATTTCATAAAAATGTCAAAAAGAATCTGAAACCATTATCTGTTGCTCGTTGTGTTGTGCGCTCCGTTCAGCATCTCCATGATTTAACTTCTTTGCCACGCCCTTGGGCAGTCAGTTTCAAATTCAATGGAAAAGTTGGTGCAAATGTTTGCAATGTAAGTTGTGCATTTAGATAGAGGAATCTATGCTGTCACCACATGTACATTGTACATGTAGATGATGTTAGTAGCAAATGGCAATTAAGATGCAGCTTAAAGGAACACGAACGATTTATAAATCGATTCTCCGAGATAGCCTGGAAGCAGTTGCTAATGAACGATTTAGTTTTTTAATTAAAAGGAAATTTTAATCAAAAATCGTTCCATTTGTGTTGAAATTACTGTAACAGTTAAAAGACAAGACTTGGAAAAAGTCTATATGCATTTGAAATATATTTAGATACTTTATCGGTTATTTCCAGTTGTATTTTGGATTTTCTGAAGAAAGTATTTGATAATGTACATGTACATGTAGGTCTAGGTGCATCCTCCTAGAGTAGGTGAGCTATTTCTAAAAAAGTTTCCCTACTTTCATGAAAGCTGCCAAATGGGCACATGAGAATTTCGACTTCCGAATGCTGTGAATAAGTTGTTGACTCAATTTTGTTGACAAATTTTCACCTGAAAGATTTCACCCTGACTTCAGATAAACATTGAATCCTAGATTTTGATGGTACAGATTAATAGTACCATGAAGGACGCTAAAAATGTCATCGAAGAGAATTTTACATAAAGGGAATGAAGAAAAGGCGAAAGAAATTCCCTTAGACTACAGAATCTAAGGAATGCTAACATCATGCTTTTTCGTGAATTAAAAATAATTCGTTGGAATATGAAATTGCTGTGCATTTAAGTATTTGCATTTGCATTTTAGAATTCTTGAGAAATGTCTATGAATTTTTAGGTATATGTTGACATTCTGAAAGGAGTGTATTTTGCAATTGACTTCTCAAAAAAAATTTCTCCAGACTGAGAAGGACCTACATTTGTATCATCAATTTCAATGCACAATTTCTTTAATTGTTCGCTTTATAATTGTTGCAATCTAAATTATTCTTGAAACAGTCTTGTTAGATGATATCGTGTAATTTGGTTGATCAACATGCACCAAATCAGTTGTAATGTCAACTGCCGTTTACCGTGACATGAGCGAATAATGAAGCCAGTAACCCTGCAAGTAGCTGAAGTATATTTGAGATTTTCTAAATTTAAAGATTTTTCTGAAATATATTAGAGAGGAATTTGTAGGGCTTTGTGCTATTTCAAACACCCTAAAAGTTGTTGCAAAACAGACTGTAATAATAACGATGGAGCTTTTTGCAGAAATTAAGTCATGACGTAATTATTCGCCATATACTTTTACATTAAGTCAAAGTTCACAGTCAAAGTTCAATTTTCAAAGCTCAATTGTCCATTTCGAATAGTTTCGATAATTATGAATAAAAACAACATGGGCCATCCATATTTTTTATCCTTCAATCGCATTTTGACTTTATTCCGACAGGAGTTTGCTCTTGACGTTGGTTATGCTGGTTGACCGGATAATTAATCGTTTAAAGCTACAGGAGTCCATGACAGAACACGTGAAGTAGAGATGAAATTCAGATTGTAGCTGATCATCACTGGATTTCCTTAATTGCTTGTATTTTTTCGTTTGTAAAAAATGATGTTTCTTTTCTTATAATATCTAATGAACTCAATTTCCGATTTCCCTCTGATTATGTATTGAGTCGTTTAGGAATTTGAATAGGCCTACTACGTGCAAGTACATGTAATTCAATTGCATTCATTTAAGCTTATCTATCAGCTAAGGGAGAATGATTTAAGATTTTTACTCTAATTTAGTTTCTAATATATAAGCAATTGCTATTTTCATTCATTGCTAACCTCATAATAGGTTCATTGCAAGAAAGGAGCATCTAATTTTGACGTCATAGCTCATTCGTACGACAGAAAATTGCTCATATGGCGCATTCTCAGAATATCAAAATCCCTATATAGCTCATTCCGAAAGGAATGCATGAAGGAGGAGAAGTATAATTATTGGAATATTGCATCGACAAATTTCAGATATTTACTGCATCATGATAAGTTGATGTGCGTGTCCGTAGAAAGGTATGCTACAATAGTTATTTGTAACTTAAGGCAATTTCAGAGATTCAAAATACATGAAAACAGTTAAAAAGTTTGTGATAGATGTTTTGCACTATTTGATAAAAATGACATTCGTCATCTGTAAACTACACAACCAATTCATACTACTGTAAAGTAATAAATCGGGAGTTCTTGATCTTGAGTCTGTGTCTTCAAAGCTTTCTGGTATATCTCATATTACACTGAATCATACTTGCTAACAAGAACAACAATGGCATATTTTGACATAATTCTTCGGTAGCAACATAATAATTTCGACTTAACCCTATTTAGGCCGGGCCATTTTGAGCTTTTAAAACCCTGGGGCAACTGCAACCCTCACTGATCTTGCTGTTCCTATGATTCAATTGTTCCCAAACTCATCTCATAACACAATGGGTGCATGCTGTTGTGAGTGGTGCTCTCAGTTTTGACAAACGTTGTCATTGTTACTATCAATAGTAGTTTAAAATTTGAATTTCACCTTTTTTTAAAAATTGATTTTTGAATTTGCGTTTGGAAATTAATGGTAGATGACTTCGACACATCACATGTTTTGATCAATTATCACATGAAAACATCGGAAGACATGTTAGGAGCATGTTTGTAATTGTTTGCATTTGGATAAGCGGGGCTGAATGCAATCCAAATAGAGATTTCGGCAAATTTCGGGTGGAGATGTACCGAAGTCGAGCCGAGCCGACTTCGGCTCGCTTACTCGCTTGCTTACGCCTCGACTCAACTCCATTTCTTTGAGCCGATTGGAGCCGCTGCTCCTTGCATCGGCTATTCTTAGTATATCGTCATTAGAAGTCGGGGGAAAGGGCAGCACTCAATCTATAGTTTGAATATGTCATCATCGCCAAAGCCTACTGTAAGGGTTTAGTTACGCAAAAGCTTCATTTCTTCATTCCCATCTTGTTCGATGATAAAAGACAATTCTGACTGTAGTACATGTCTAGACTTTTGCATTAGTATTTGTCAGTTAGTAGCATCATCGCCATTTTTCTTTGCCTGAACTCAACAGTGAAAGATCTGATATTCATGTTAATGTTGATGGAATGTAGGCCTACTGTAGTGACATGGTAGGCTATAGAGGCTCTTCACAACTTATCAAGAACTATTATCTTTACACTTCTTCTCAAAGAGCATCCTGTACTGCAATAAATGTCTTTCTCGAAATTACATGATTTCATATATGCTTGTGATTATTGTAGAAAACGGAAAGTATGGTCATTTGAATTGATTAAGATGCTTTAACTTTGAGAAATTGACAAAATACTCGATTTACAAAAGTTCCTTTAAACAAAGGTCTTTTTAACTTTTGAACAACACTTTTGATGTTCCCATGAGCCAAATTTTACAAACTTTGAATTGATCATCAGAATTGCGTAGCAGCTGAATGTCTCAAAGAAATTAGAATTCTGGCTTTTATAGTTATGCGCAATATCAAAAAATGTCTACCCCCATCCCCTGGGCAAAAGAGAGCTTAATTTTTCTGAAATTTCATGAAGAAAGTCATGCAATCATCTACAACGACTTTGATAAGTATATTAACTCTTTTATATAAATTTTCCGTAATTGTGTTGACGCCCTTTTCAGTAATGAATAATGGGAATTCATGCTTGAATTCAAAGTTTCCTTATTAGTTTCTCCTTTCGTTCTTGCTAAAGTGTGAAATCAAGCTGTTTGACAGACTTACCATGTTTTGAATCATACTATTTAATTAGGCAGTCATATTCAGCTTATTTATTATCTTCAATGAATTTTTTTTCTTCAAAGCAGCTAAATTTCTTTGATAAGCATACTAAATTTTGAAATTTACGTGCTCACCTGCTAGGAGTGACTTGTGATTCGCAATTCCGCTAAGCTACTTTCATACATTAAAATTGGCAAATGGGTTAACTGTGAAGTTAGAATAATTCATTTGTTTTTCACTCATTTCTTGAACCTTTGCCTGTGAGAGCTTGGCATATTAAGATAATGGAAAGTGCTTGCGGTCAACGGATGATCACGATATAATGAATATTCAAAAGGAGTCGATATCTCCGAGGCTCTCTAGAAATAACTCCATTGATAAATAGGAAACAAAATTCACGGCAACCCCATTTTGAAATGTAAAGAGCTGACATTGAAATTATGTAGATCCAAAACCGTTTGTCGATCTACAACATTTATAAGCATGATTAATCATACAGTGTACATGATTATCACTGATAAATACATTGTCTGTGATGAATAACGTTTACTGTCGTATACATTTATGTACTGCATATTATATACATGCACAATGCAACCGATCAAAAGTTTTCCAGACCGGAACGATCCGGTAACCAAACCCTGACCGGCGCGACCGGGCGTTACCAATAACAGAAGTTCTGATATTCATGCTAACATTTATGGAATGTATTACAATACCGCGGTAGGCTATAGACCAGCGGTTCTCAAACTTTTTATCGAGATTACCCACTTTGTACACCGAGACTATCAATTACCTGTTATTTTCTACAATGCATTTGCGAACCAGAACTGAACTATAAAACAACATTTTACAATAATCTTTATCTTATTTTACACAATGCAATCTGAGACTAAAAAAAGCTATCAAAATAATACATATATACAGTATGTGTAAACACAAAACTAGATTATCAAAGTTCAACTAATCAAAAATTGTTCCATTGAATCCTGTCAGTGAGAAGAGTGTAATTGCTTTTTGGAGATCAGATGATCAATACGAGAACATGTCTTTGAAAGAGCCAGCCTCAGGTCAGAACCAGCTTGCTGGCGCACTCGATATTTATCTTTCATATGAAAGAAAGCTGAAAAACCAGACTCACACAGATATGTGGTCGGGAAAGGCAGCAGAACTTTGAGAGCTCTTGGGAACAGCGATGGATAAACTTCACTCATTGACAATCAAAACGCCGGAAGCTCTTGACTCGAAAACTCCTCCTTACTTACCTCATCGGCTCGTATTTGGACGAATTCGTCTTTTATATTATCACTGTCCTCGATACATGATTCACGAGAAGCAAATGGCTGCTTAACCCAGACATCTGTGTTACACTGTGCTTTTGGACAGCCGTGTTCTTGCATTGCTTGTAGCTATTGAAGATGTTCGTGAATCAGTGTCGTAAGTTAGGCAGCTACAATATTATCATATCATGTATGCCGCGTGCGCAGACAACGAGAGAATGGAGCTCCCTCTGTCGATCTACGCCCTTAGTCTATCTGGTAAGGCAATGGAATAAAGAAATGGACCTCATTTTATTTAAAAAATTCATTCCTTACCCAAAAAATATTCTAATTTTGTCCAACTTTGGGTAATTACCCAGAGTTTGAGAACCGCTGCTATAGAGGATCTTCATAAATTATCAAGGACTGCTGTCAAAGAGTGTGAGATTGTGAATATTGGAGAAAGCGGGAAGTAATTTAAATTGATTAAGATGCTTTGACTTTGAGAAATTGACAAAATGCTTAATTTTTAAAAAGTACTTTCACACAAAGGCTTTCACTATTGAACAACACTTCTGATGCTCCCATGTCTTTGCTAAAATTTAACTTCGACAGATTTATTCGAACAGGACCAGAATAACCGAATGGAATCGACTGTTCACACACACACGCATAGATATACAGTATATAGCGATACATAGCATCCATTATCTACCATTAACAGCAACAGGCCTTCGGCAGCTTGTTGACGTTGCGTACATACGCCCGCAGCGTAATATTGAACGTACAGAGCATCAGTCAACATTATTTAAGCCCATCTCTTTTACAACGGGCCCTTTTATATCGAGCCCTTTAATAATTATCTCTTTATTCCTTTGGCAATGTATCTATTAAATTGATATTGAAAAACTTGTTCCAAATACAAAGAAAACATACAATAGAAAAATACAATATGCAATATTTGTACAGCTGTCATTTGACCTGTTTACGCAATCATGAACATTATTGTATGAATGTTGAATTAGTAAATGCATCTAAATACCAGCGAAGACCACTAATGAAAGCTCGCAATATGTCATCAAATCAATATTTATTAGTTTGCATAAGTAAATCTTAAAAAGCATGTAACTATCTGAAAAAATGTAGACCAGGTTTTTTCGCCAAAGTCTTGTTCTAAAAATAAAATATGTTTTCTTGAATCGTGGTTCCTTTTTATCGTACAGTGCATTCAACTTGCATGTTAGGATTAGGTCAAACAAAGAGATTCAAGTAAAAATTCACAACTGAACGATCAATAAAAGACCTATCTCCTAAGCAAATGTATTAATTAATGAATGTGATGATTACGGAGATTTTGATGCAGACATTAGTGTAAGAATCTCCAGAATCTTCGCAGCCTCACAGCCTATAATCATGTGTGAATTAGTTCAGCAAAGTGGTTGACAAATCCTGCTATTCATCACAAAACACTTCACAGCGTATTTGACGGTGCGATTCTTCAATCACTAACTGGCAGCCTGCATTTTAATTGACTCTAGCGTCTTAGATTTATTTACATTTCAACGCTTGAAGTGTATTTTGTGGGCCTAGACACTCATGTGCATTGGTCACTTGTGAAGACTTATCGCATTATGTTTGTTAATTAAGTATTTACACAAGACAATGCTTCAACTTAATCTTAATGTGATATTTGCATGAGTCGCTATAAATAGAGAAAATGGCAAAAGAGATCAGAAGTTTACTTAACTTTAACCGAATTATATTAGCTACATAGGCAAACATATTAGCTAGTTAGGCTGTACAAGTGCGCAGCGCAATTAGTTAAGTCAGATAATCTAACAAAATGCCTGCGGCACTGAATTGCTAGGTTTTTGTACTCTTTTTTATACTGTATTTTGAGCACTTCGGGGCATGATAGCTTGATAATGAAGAGTATTGTGATGTGGTGATGTTTACGAAATGGAGCCCGTCTTTCTTATTATCTTTCTTTCTCGTCCTTCTTTCTTATCAATGATCACTTTGTTCGAGTTCGAGTTGAACTCCATTCTACAGGATAGCTAGTCTGTGCCATTAACCAGTGCATCAAGACATCCTAGAATCGACCGACCAAAAGATCGTCCAAGAACCCAAATTGTCGTTTAAGTGTCGACTTACCATATGACATCATAAATCCCGAACGCATTACCCATAAAGGACATTTGATGACATAGAGACAGTGGGTATAGCATCAAAGACAATGGAATCATAATTTGGGCGGCATAGACCTAGGGCTTCGTCACGGGATATTCGGCTTCGGGAATTCTCAATAATTTTCAAATACTGAATTCTCGGGAATGCTTGTCGAAAGTCCCGAGAAGCTGTTTTATTATACTTTTAAACTAAGGATCTTCGAACCCGAATGTTCAGTAACAAGTCTTTAATTTATAAGGCTACACTCGACAAAGCAATTTATCTGAATATTCCTACCAGCTATTGCGCAAGCTTGCTACACTTTTAGACAGTACACTCTCCTAGCGGTGACGTCAGCATGGGTATCTACTCATCAATTTTTCATCAGAAAATAATGTGAAATAGAACAGAAATAACTATACCATTTGCTACCCTTTTTGGATTCGCGCTTACCATTGCATTAAGTTTCTATAATTAAGACGGTTCAGACTTACTTACTTACTTACGGGCAGACCAGATAAACTGAAATACAGCTGTCGAGGTTAGGAAAGACAAGGCCTCAGATGAGATTAATGGCAAGAGAAGATGAAATCGATCTACGGACCGACATTACCTGTATAGCAACGTCGAGAAGCATGAGGAGACATGAAGGTTAGATGAGAGTCCATAAGCACTCCAAGATAGCACAGTGAAGAGAATGGCTTTAAAGGGTGACCACAAATAACGAGAGGTTCAAATGGAACTTCACGCTTTGTCGACTAGCGGCGGTTTGAGCTCACTCATTTGTTGACAGCGTTGATGCAGTCAGTCATGACAACACATTGGTGTCTCATCACATCTGTCGGGAGGATCAAGAAGTCACGATTTCATCAACGTGTGCATGTATGCGGATGCATACGGATTCCCTGCTGTTCCACCAGTTGCATGATGTCGGGGAGGTGCACAATGTGAAAAATAGCGTTCCCAAGACGGATCCTTGCGGAACGCCGGCAGCGACAGGATACAACGAAAATGACAAACTTTTAGATCTTATGAACTGCGAACGAACTTGCAAGAAGGAGGAAACTATTGAAAGGCGCAGCACGATATGCTGAAAGCTGAGAATATGCTCTTGAGTAAAGTCAGGTGGTGAACGCAGTCAAATGCAGATGATAAGTCGGGCGCAGAAAGAAGTGTCAGGCTGCTTTTACCCATGTCCACATACTTGTAAACATCATTCAGAGAATGAGATGCTACCATCTCGGTTGAGTTATGGCGTCGGTAGGCAGACTGGGTTGCCGGTGGAAGATTGTGAGCTGTTAGATGACGGCGAACTTGGGAAGCAGTAGTTCGCTCCAATAGTTTTGAAGTAGACGACAAGTTGAAAATAGGTCTGTAGGATCTAGGAAAGTTGGGATTGTCGCCATGCTTCTGTTGACTTTTCCATTTCCCATCATACTTCCATTATATTGAACTATTAAATAAATATAGAAGGAGGGGGAAATGATGTAGCGTCATGTATGAACGGCTAAGTTAGTTTCCATTAGATAAGTACTACCATATTCATAAGCTTAGTGCCAATTACCCATTTCGATTATCAGATCACATGTAACTTTAATAATTTGTGTAGAGACTAGAGAGGCATTTGAAATGTGTTTTGTGTGTATTAGAAACAATACAGTACTTATTCAAATGTTAATTTTGCGCACCTTGCGCTGGTCCACTCCTCTAAGTATTATAGGCGACTCGATAGTGACTAACAAAATGCAGATCATCAATTTAGTGCATGTAACTTAAGAAGAATGATGGTTGTCTTGAACGTTGGTCATACGCTGTGTCTGCACTTTTGATATAATGGATTAAAGCGCTGTCTTTCTCTGCATTCTACTATTACTTCGGCAATCTGGACTGCTTTTTGGAATAATGTTACAACAGCAAATTGGCTACAAGTATAATTGTAATTAACTTCACTATATCGTAAGTCAAAAATATCTTCTCTCAACATCCACCTCAACAAAGGAAAAAGACAACCAGGAATATATACTTTTACTATATTTTCTATTGCCGAGTATATTAAATATTTTCTTCTACACTTTCCTACACTTTGTCATACTATGTGATCATACTTAACTTTATTAAAGTACTTCCGCTGTCCTACATGTCGGCACGATGCAATTTACAAATAGGGATGCTCATGAAGCGTCCATCCGATTGCTTATGCAGTTGCGGCTATCAAGTAAAGATTTAGCTTCCTAAATTGCATTGTCCATCTCGATTATGTTCGCAAGTGATCGATCCCTTTTATTGAGTGGGGTATTTTTTACGGTCGTGAAGCTGTTTTATCATTTTACGTCTGCTGCATCAATTCTGAAAATATGATTGGAAAAAGAAATCACTAATCGTATTTCTCGGATAAAGATGGTCATGAAAGAGATTTTTTGAGTAAGTTAGAGCTGTATTCAAAAGAGTTTCTGACATCAATGAGGTGTTTTATTTTTTTTAGTTATTGGCTGTGGATGAGTCGGAGTCAATAGCACCGTAGTTCATGCAATATTTGTCGTGATGGGTTCAGTTCGAGTACTGAATAAAACAATTCAATTTCTGTCTTCAAAGACGCTAAAATTTGATGCACTAACATTGCAGCGCTAGCTTTGAATCTTCAGAAATCACAGCTATAGTTATCGCTTTCTGCTATTGTGCACTCTGTTTGCTTGGTTAGACAATAATTGTGTTGATTGCAGGGTAGCAAAGTACAAATGTCATGGAATCAAATGTTGTAATTTGGGGTAGCATGCATTCGCAATGAAAAAGATTTTGCTGTACATTCTTACTCTTGTTTTTTACCTACAATTTTTTATAAATATGACAGCATGGAGCAAAAATTTCTATCTGCAGTTTATTATTATTTATTTGTCTCTCAGTTAGTCCCCACCACCAAGAAAAATTGCCGTGCAGTGTAGCATTGAGCCCGTTGAAGAAACGTTGGTATGCGAGGACGCTTTTTTCATTCGTTTTAAATTGCCTTGTCTGCGTGTTTGGATCTAGAGGTGAAATTCCTCGATATACTGGTGGCTACAGACAGAACCAGTCCCGAGGGGCTAAAAGATCAATTTTTCATTGAACGTAATAAAATTCAAGCCTGAGTTCTGACGAACTAGAACATTGACATCACATGCAATGCACGCAGTCATACAATTTAGATCATGAGGAGTCGAGCGGTGTGAATACTATTTGAATTTGACGAATTTTCACGAAGAAAAATTGAGTCAAAGCTCTGTACTTTTCACTTGACAGGCCTGCCTTGCAACCTGACCGCTTAAGTTCGTGGGTTTACTGATGTGAGACACTTTTGTATTATATCAATTCAATGCCTCTCTGGCTTTCACGAGGTCGGAACGATATTTCTATGCGCCTTGCTCCTGGCACCATCATGAAAATGGATTCCAAGATGGAATCCTGAATAACACCCAGTCTAGCAAAGCACACTATCCACGATCGTGTCAGGGGCAAGCAGAGCTTTCCGCACGTGCATGAAATAGCTTACCTTATTTGTCTATATAACAATGGCAAATGCTTCTAGTTGCCACTTCTGCAATTAGTCCGGCAGCCAGAACGAGTTTCTGCAGGGAACGAGGCCGAATATGAGACTTTCACAGAATGAAGTGCACCCTATGCCTACTTCGAATCGGCACGTCTGCCGAGTTCTAGTTAGTTCATCTTCTTGTCAGACAGGATCAAAGAAAAACACATGCAAATCCAATGGGACGCAGATGGTAGTTTTTGCCTAAAATGAAATTTTGCATGCTTTCTCTGATTAAACGAAAAGTACTAAGCCCTGAGTCATGATTTTTGGCAAGGAATGTCTTCGGGTCATTTCTTATCATGTTCCTGCACTCTTGTCTATAAAGCTAAACACATTTAGATTTGGCGAGCCTCTTAATGTCGTCAAACACAAACATTTTGAGCAACTTTATCCACATTCAGCCACAATCTCACATACATTGCCGATAAGATGCATGATAAAAGCACATGCACATCATAGGAAATGACCTGAAGACATTCCATGCCAAAAATCATGACACAGGGCTTAGTACTTTTCGTTTAATCAGAGAAAGCATGCAAAATTTCATTTTAGCCAAAAACTACCATCTACGTCCCATTGGATTTGCATGTGTTTTTCTTCGATCCTGCCTGATAAGAGGAACTAACTAGAACTCGGCAGACGTGCCGATTCGAAGTAGGCATAGGGTGCACTTCATTCTGTGAAAGTCATATTCGGCCTCGTTCCCTGCAGAAACTCGTTCTAGCTGACGGACTAAATACCAGTGCTTGGCAAATCACACAGACCAAAGAGAGACGAATATCTATGTCAATATCTATCGCTTGCTAACATCGGCCGCAATGGCTTGGGATTATGCCCGCTCTAAACTAACTCACATACACCCCCACACAACCGAAAAGTGAAATAGAATCAAGACAGTGATGATGCCTTGTTGGAGTAGTGTAAATGATTTCAGTTTCTGAGTATGAACTGGTGCACTGATTAATTACGGACTTCCAAAAAATCGTTGAAAATCAGACTTAATTTGATAAAATGATGGTTGTCATCGTGTTTACTTTCATTTAGAGATGTCCATGAAACAGACACCTAAATTCACAGAATTAGATTTTTTAACTGTATCACTTTGCTAGAAGTGCAAACTGAATCAAAAATAATGGCACATGCAGGAACTTATTAAGTGGGCAAAAAGAAATTTTTAATACCTTCCAGAGATAGGAAAAATAGTCGTGCGTCGCTTGCGGATTGCTCTGAATTCCTTTAAAATGTTCCGATCGCCACGATTCCTTCAGATTCGAAGAATTCAGATCATTGCGCAAAAGTTTTCTCGATAATGTTGGGCCCTCCGATCATTTTAAAAAAAGTTAGCAGGCGCATGAATAAACGTTCACAAACTTCTCTGTAGAACTTGACATCGACTGTCTCTTTGCTGTGTGATCCGATTGATAACAGTCACTGAAACTTCGCACAATTTGGCGTGTTTAGTGTTGAACTAGTTGCTCATTGTTCGATTGCTATGGTTTTATGTGAGCAGATTGTGCCATTTTATTAACGTTACATGTTCCAATGTTTCCTTTCTAGTCAAACAGAAGTAGAGACAACCTGTCTAATTCTGTGATTGCTTCAGATTCGAAGAATTCAGATCATTGAGCAAAGGTTTTCTCGATCATGTTGGCCCAGCGGTTGATAGCAGTCACCGAAACTTAACACGATTTGGCGTGTTTAATGTTGAATTGGCTGCTCATTGTTCGATTGCTATGGTTTTATGTCAGCAGATTGTGCCATTTCATTAACGTTACATGTTCCAATGTTTCCTTTCTAGTCAAACAGAAGAAGAGACGACCTTTCTAATTCTGTGCCTAAATTGCTTCATAATTCAATTGATTGTTGTATCCACGGTCATCAAGAATTGATTGCTGGTAAAAAATTGATGTACTATTGTTGGAATCAATTCATTGTGATCGATTGAACCCAAAATTTATGTTTCTGTCGAAGTTCTTATTTGAAGGTTTTATTCTAAGCGTATTCATCCTGCGCTCTTTTTCGATGTACATGTTTTCTGGTTATTATTGGTTAAAGTCGATCCAATAGTTTTATTTGAAGTTTACATATCTTCCAATTCAGTGTGGTACTTGTATTATATTACATGTTCGAAGCACATTTTTGAACGCATCCATCAATCTTATTTCATATTGCTTCTATCAACAAGAACAGCAAGAAAGTTCATTTTACGTAGTCATTTCATCGTATCAAAATGATAGGTTCAGCATGTGTTAACCACATACCAATTGATATAAATGCAGTCATTGAGGTGAACGTGTTTACCACATCATTGCCAGTATACAAAGACATGCTTAAAATAAGACATCCACAGAGACAATATTAGTTTTTCTACTCAGATACTCAAAAACAGAGCACACATAGAATTGGACAGAATGTAGAAGAAAATATGGTAAGAAAGTTTTGTGATGCATAGTTTATTCACAAATAATTTCTAATTTTTTGTTAAATTTTGTCTAAACGATAGCGGCATTTGCATATATTCTAGCTGGATTTGTGCACCGGGACAACTGCTCGTTCAATATTCAGCCCGATATTCAAACCCAGAGAGATATTCAGCTATATATTTTCGTGAATATTTAGAAAACCAAAATTATCTTGCGATAGAGAATTTAATGGAGAATATGAATATCCAAAGCTTATGATGTCTATGATGTCTATGATTTCTATGATGTCTTATGATGAATATCCAAAGCAATGAAAATTAAGATAAAATTTGAAAGTGAACTATTTTCAAACTAAATTTCAAAGCTCTACATACGTGTCTCCAGTCCTGGTACATAAAAATCCAGCCGGAATATATGCAAATGCCGATTTCACTTAAACAAAATTTAAACAAAAAATTGGGAATATGTAGTTTGTGAACACTTAGATTCAGATTTTGGGTAGTTCCCATACTTTGGGTTTGGTTCTAGACGACTGAAGGTCAAATTTCATGACTGTGTGTGAAATGCATGTATTTTCTGTTTTTCCTTATGTCAGCATGCATTCGAAAAGATATTTTGTACTTTTCTGATTAAGTTTGATGATGCAAAGATTCATATTTTGTGTAGTTCGTAGAGATTGGGCCTGGTTAACAGTGGTTTCCAGTGGTTCGAAAGTGCGAAATTTTTGATGGGAAATTAATTCTTTCTGCTTCCTATTATAAAAGAAGTGAAATGCATCAAATTTATGTACCGTAGTAGTTCTATGTGTGAGCTTTCATTGTTAGAGTGTTTCACAGTTTTCGGGGTGCTTGTGACACTTATGGCAACTCAATGAAGTTGAAGCTTAGATGCAAGTTGAAGAAGTTTAGATGCAACTTTTCCAGTGGCGTCGCGTGCTCCCAGACCATAGGCCTTCGCTCCTAAGTGGATTCCTACATTTGGTGGTATATTAAAGTGGACAGCATGAACTGCATAAAATAATTAATTTGACACTATCTTAATTTCAGTGAACTTTCAAACACTTGTGCAAGTACATGAACATTCAAATCATGCCGGCATCCATGACTACAGAATGAAATGATGTGAGAAATAGATGCTGATATTTAAATGAACGGTACAGTGAAGTCCTTAGACTACCTAATGTTGACTATTCTGCATATGAATTGTGATTCACTGTGACTGCCTCCTTTTCTGAACAGCCTCATAAGCATGCAATCCTAAGCTGACTGTTCGCCAACGCGATTCCTGTTTTCCCAAGATTTTAAACGTCAAATGACAATGAAAATGTGATGTTCATTTCTAACATGACGCTTGATCACCTTGGTGAGATTACTATAGAGAACATTCACACTCGAGGAAGCTCTCGCCAACGCAAGACTCTGTTGTAATTATTATAGCTTGTCAATCACTTGCATGTTTCAAATTTAGGGCTGCTAAAATGTTTTTTGTGCTCCTCCTGATATTCTATCCCTTGAGAGTGGTTTAAATCGCCGCCATAAACATAATATCACAAATATGCCTTTAATCATTATCTCTGACTGAATCACACATCAAATTATGGAACCTTCATCGCTATCTCCTTTCTGCGGCTTCTAACCTTCCGATCCGACATTCAGCCATTGGTGAACGCAAACAAGAAGATTCAAAGCGTCATCATCTTCTCCAAAATTTGGCGAAGCCACGAATAGGGAAAATTTGCGTCTCTCTCTCTATCTGAATCTAAGAATTTATAAATAGATCTTTTCTTACAATGTTGCAATGTACATGTAATTGCCTCTTCGTTTCTATCGGGAGAAGAATTTTTGGGTATGCGTCGAAGGCCTCGCAGGCACGGAGACGACGCCACTGAACTTTTCAATGTATTTTCACATTGCTTCATGCTGATATACATGTACAGTCAGCTAATCATTTAGCGTCAAAGTGAGGTACTTTTATGCGTAGATTATTATTTTGAGTGGTTCTCAGAATTTTTGGCGTTGGTTCTTGATAAGAATTATGAGCTTGAAAACCCAAAATTTTCATCGAAATTTCAAATAACAATTTGTTTGGATTAAAGATGACTACATTGTCAAATACGATTCCGTAGAGGCGTAGATACGCAGAATGCATGATGATTTTCTACAATCTGGCTAGTTCGCAGTATTTGGGGTTGGTTCTCACTGATAAAATTACGTTTGAAGAAAAGCAGTGGAGGGTTTCCGTTTGTTTGTGTTTCTATAAGTGTAAGCACGATTAAAATTTTAATTTGCATTGATCTGAAGCATTAATTAACGCTTTTTAATAATTTGGGTGGTTCTCAGTTATTGGTGCTAGTTCGGAGTAACAGCATCAATTCTTATTTTATGGAAAATTTCAGACGTTGACTCTTTTTCAATTTTTTCATTAGTATACTTATTTATTAGAGTAAATATTTTTATAATGACAAGACAAATATCCCTTTAATACTAAAGCACAAGGTTAGTTCCCTGTTTTTTGCTAGTTCGGCGAAGTTATGACCAGTTCTCATTATAGTGGTTGCCATTTTAAAAATGTTTTTAGAGAAAGGATTGCGATTTTCTGTGGTATTTATTGTCATCGTGGCCCACAATTGACCAGAAGCACCGAAAAGCGTCATTTGTTCTGAAGTAGCTGTGTGATCAAACGCACTGACCAATTATCGTCCCTAAAGCTTGCTATGGGGTAAACCATCGGAAGCGGAAATCCCAAAGTTTGAGTTTCAAGGGTAAAATCCGGTACTATAAGAAATTTAGATCTACTGAACTTTGCTTGCACAAATAGTCAAGAGTGTTCTATAAAACTTTATCACTTAGGTACATACCTCTCTCTTAATCTGCAGTATTTCAAGATCTGTTTAAAGTTGGACGAAGAAGTTATCACAAACGAATAATTCCAAATATTTGTTACTGAGAATAATGTAGTTCGAGGAAACTTCATGAAGAATAAAAGCAGAAAGGTCAGCGAAGAAACCTTTAAACCGTTGCAACAAATAGCTGTCAGTGAGGATAATTGATAAAACCGAATATCAATGATTCCTTGATGACACAGTTTGAATTCCGCTCGTAATTCTCATGACACATGAGCAACACACTGTGCCAGTCACTTGAACAAAGCTTTGGTAACAAGCGCTTATACAGATCGCATTTAAAAGGCGCATTCACATGTAGTTGGTCTCACTGCTCATTGTTTAAGCTTACATGCACTCTTTCAAGAGAATGTATTAGGTCCAACTGTCTCTAGGAAAATATAGAGTAAGAACCTCAGCAAAATGATCGCAAAGCTTATGACAGACATGTGTTTGTGCTTATTTAGAATTTTAATGTTCCGTTAGATTACCGAACAAAGTCTTTTCTAAATAAAAAAGAATGAAAAGAGATGATCTTAAGTTTAGTTATGATTGAATAAATTCAGTGAAAACTAGGCTTAGGAGAATCCTTGCTCAGGGGAAGCAGCGAGAGGCCAAAGTCGGAAAACCAAATTTTGTGCAATTGCAATTTTTTCTTGAATAACTCTGATTTTTATAAACTGAGGTATTCAATTTTGAAGTTACAAAACTTATGTTCACTGTTTGCAGTTACCATTGAAGTATGTTCCCAAGTGTAATGAACACACAAAACATGAAAATCACCGGCCTTATTTGTGTTGATAAAAATTTAGTATTTATTTATAGTGTATTAGCAGTTATAAGGAAATTAGGGCAATAAAAAATATCTAGAAAAATTAGTGTAACTGACTTGAAAATAAAGGAATAAAGCTTACTCTATTTGCATTCTGATCGAATCAGGCACAAAATGACGAATAAGCTTATTAGATAGTTTTCTCTTCTTCTCCTTTTCATATTAATTTCATAATTATTTCGCACGAATTTCGCTGTTTACATACTCACTCTTATCAATATTATCCAAAAATGTCCAATCAAGTGTAAACTCTGATTTCTGACTGCATTTTTGCGTTGGTGACCGCTTTACCATAATGGTCTTCACGATGGCAAAGGTTGCCATCAAATTGCATTTCTGAATGTCAGAAATAATGAGTTACTTTGAAGTAAGACTACTTTAGAGGCCATCATAATGACGACAGGCTGTTCAAACAATCTCGTTCTTTAATGATTTTCCCATCGAAAAATTGATGTGAAATGACAAGGAGATGTCCACATTCTAGATAATTCGTTTATACTGGCTAGAGAAATCGCATTCTTGATCATGTAGATCACGAATCCATGACGAATGAATCTTTGCAAATTGGACAATCCTTGACGGATGCACTTCTGAATCTACAATTTGTTCGCCGTTTTAACACGACATGAAGATGACAAGTTATAAAAAGTGAGAATCTCATTGCAAATACAAATGTAGGAAATCACCTTTCAAACATTGTTCTGTTACTACATTTTGCGTCATTACAACCTCGAATTTCTCAGCAATATGCCTTGTTCATTTTAATCCACGCTATAAGTGATAGGTAATTAAAATAGCTCAAAGCGGTTGCTCTTGAGGACGATGTCCTCCTTCCACAAAGCATTTAATCACGACCAATGTAGGCGACAACATGCAAGACGCTGATGATAGAAAAGTCTTTCAAATTTGTTCAAACTTGTCGGTCTTTCACATGAATCAAGAAACGATGCAATGTGTGATTAATTCCGCTGCCTAGCGAGTGATTGGGCTTTCAATAGGTAGCGGTTTAAAATTGATTTCATTATGCATCCCTACAATCTGTCAAAACAATCTTCTCTGCATGTCACATAGCAAACTTATGCGAATACAAAATTTTAGAAGAGTGAAAAATGATAGTCGATATGATTCGATCTTTATTTGCTAACAGACATGACTGATTCGAAGCTGTGTGATCTCCAAGGCAAGCGAATCCCGTCAACCTTAAGGTTGAATTCTGACATTCTATAAGCTATGTGCTTTGTATTTATATGCATTGCTTGATAATTTGTTTTCCATTAACGAGTTCCGTCAAATAAATTGCTTCGATTATTTACTGAAAGATCGTTCAAGCACTACCTGTGTCCATCGTCAGCAAGTGGTACTAGGACTCTGCTGTATAGAGAGTTTCATTCTTGGTCGTGATGTCATTATTATTATTCATTGTACTCTCCTTCTCACATAATTTTCTACATATGTATAAATCTTCATCGACGGATTGACCTAATGCTCAAGAATTGACCTTACGATTATCCTCTGAAATCTCCTTGATTTTTCCCCCAAAATTTGAATAGGCCTGCTTCCTATATTAACGCTATCAATACAAGTAAAATTTGAATTCCACTTGATTAGAAATTTAGTATTGAAATTGAATTAACATTGATATTTCAAACATTGCGATTTTATTTTAACAACCCACCATTGAAATTTTCATTTCAATTGTGAAAATGTAGATTCTCGCAATAGCATCTGTGATCGATTGCCTCTTTAAGGTCAATCGATTGAAGACCCAATCGATTAACTAATCACTCTTTTGTTCGTAATCCTTCTATAAGTACGTACATAGATGCTATTATTCAGTCACGCTATCCTGGATGACCCATAAATCTCTCCGAGTTTCCTCATGTTTCACAACGTCATGATCGCTATGATGTACTCTCTTTTTTTGATATAATTTTGCACGCATGTAGAAGTCTTCTTTGACTGATAGGCCTGAGGTCAAGAACTGATCTTAAGATAATAAAAACCTTTCATTCCATCAACATGACCGGCAGCTTATATCTGATGTGCCAAACTTCGCCTTGGTTTCGTAGGTATTTCGCGATATGCAGAAGCGGCATGAATCAATCTTGTTGAATGCTCGCCAAAATTTCCGCAAATTTGATCTATTTGATATCCAATCAGATCAAGGCCAATTTTAACCAAGTCATAGCGTGTGTCGGATTTTCAAATCCTTGATAGTCATTGAATTTTATTTAAAAAAAAGAAAAAAATTTTTAAGTTAAATTATTTAGTCATGCCATCCTTCAAAGAATTGGACCGATAGATCTGCCACATTAACACTATCTATGCTGCCCCGTTGTCCCCGTAGAATTAAGTCGACCAACCAACAATTTTGTAACTTTAGTTTAACTTACTTTCAAACAAAAAAACGCTGGATTTGGCCTACTAGAAAGTCAAATTCATGACTTATATACGTACTTTTTCTGAAAGTTTGAGTTTTGGCACTTTTTGTAAACATTTTGTGTGATAAGTTTAAACGACGCTCCACGACTCTCAACATGAGTGCAGTATTATAGAAATACATGTATAAGCACGCTAATTCTATCATGATCATCACAGATGTATAATAGAGCAGCCATTCTGCAAGTAGTCCTTCATCTTTATAATCGCATTTGAAGCTATGTAGATCTGCAGAATACTATGTCACAGATACATTGGAATGGTCACCTTTGGAGACCTATTCACATTTTACTTGCATTTTTCCATCGCATTACATTTAAATTACATTGTTTGCACCAACTAATCTTGTCTTTCTTTTTTTCACCCCTATGTGTTTTCTCAGCACATAATTTGGCATCGCAAATAGTAATCAGCAAGGTGATCTATAGCCAAACTTCGGGAAAGCGTCAAAAATTCAAAAATCTGTCAAAGTCCGTGACTTTAAATATGGAATTGCTATTTATATTACAAAAATGTGCGAGTTAGATTATGAAATGAATATCATCAGTAGAAAGTTCACACGCGAAATATGCAGTACGTGAATTCCTGTGATTCAGAGCAATACTTTAGTAATTAAGAAGAGTAGGGATGAACCGCTTCCCACCCGGCGGTTCAGAGTACCACATGGATAGGGTTGTGGATAAATGATTGGGCACTGAATCTTGAAATTGCAATTAATTGTCGACATAATGCTTCCCTTCACTGAAATACCGCAAGTCCCCCAAAAACCATGGAACTAATCCAATCAATTTGCAGTCAGAAGAAGCAAATATTGCTGAGAAATTACACATTTTTTGCAAAACATGATTGTCCGATGATTGAAAAAAGTTGTCAGATTTCTTAGGCATCTACATTTACTATAGTGATTGTTTTTGCGACTCCAAGTGCCTTTTCATACATTGGCATAGTGACTGAATGAGTGCCACATTAGTCCTGGATAAGATCTCATGATGCATTGGGGCAGGTGTAGAGACTGAAGCGAAAGCAGCGCGACATTTAGGCATGTCGCATTTATGCCTCACAGACATGTCCACTCACTACATCCAACCATTCTATGATATGTAGATTGTCTCCGATTGTCTCAGACAATGAAGTATCGGTATACAATCTTACGATCTCAAGGTCGTAAATTTGATCCAGTTTAATGGTAACTGACATGAATCAGATTGTGGCTCATAGAAAGTGATTATGGCACTCAATTGTGCGAATGTACGTGCTCATTCAATTGATCAGACATCTTTACAATCGGGCGCCAGGTAAATGTAATTGATGGAAATCTCACAAGCCTTTGATTCTAAGTCTTATTGCCTCAACATTCAGTTTTTTCATATAGACAATAAGAATTACTATTCAACACATGCATGCCTACAATCCTACATGTTCATGTCTCGCGAAATACTTTAAAGAACGTTTATCTAAGAGTACGTACATACATGTCTTACTTCACAACAGCTGACAATAACAGTGGAACAGTGTTTCACAATAACAGTGGAATTTAGCATGGTGTCATTTAATCAATGTAGGCCTAGTATGCTTGTGATGTGAGGGAAAGAAACAGTTATGTCGTATCAAATGCAACCACTGCATAAGTAGTATCGAAAGCTTATCACTAAAATATCTGTAGACAGTTTGAGAAATTTGATTTTATATTTCAATCTATCCTAGAAAGAGTTTTGAGGAAGACATTTATCAGGTGGTTGAAAAATGCATCTTAGCATTGCATGCAAAAATATGAATGAATTTTTCTTCCGGACTGTTCCGATTGATGAGAACAAGGTAGTCGAAGTTGCCAATTCTGAAATATGGCGAATACATCATCCACGTAGCGCTTATAAAAACGGGAGATGAAAGTTCAAGTTCACTGAATTTCGACTGTGTCAAATTCATGGCGAATTCTGCCATAGTGGGGGCGAGGCTCAAGCTCATAGATAAGCCCTCTTTTCTATGTAAAACTCGTCATTGAAGATGAAGAGGATGTTAGTGCAAGCAAGTTTCAGATGCTCACCGACAGCCGTTTTGCTGGTTGGTACTTCATTATCTTTTACCATCATCAGAATGTGGTTTATTGTTTATTTGATGGGAATATTGGTAAAAGGGCTTTTAACATCAATGTTGACAATTCTCATATATTTAGCGACCTTCACTGTACGCAACTCTTCGCCAAAGTCAAAAATGTCTTTGATGCAAAAGTACATGTATTTGGGAATCAGCGGCTCCAGAATTGAATCAAGCCATTTAATCAAATTGGCCGGGTAAGAATCAATCATGCTCAAAATTGGTCGATAAGGAGGATTCCGATCATTTATATGGACCTTGGGCTAAACGTGGAGCAGGGACGCCGGCACGAATCTAGGGCAGGTGTTGCACCGCCCTTTAGGAGAGCACTTTAGGATGCATCCACCCTCCCATACCTGGCTCAATATTTCAGTTGTGTTGTAAACCTGTGAAGATTTTGTATAGTCCGTTTTTGCACATAGTTTTGCATATAGGTTTGTTTTGCTAGTTTTGCTTGTTAGCTTTAGATTGATGACTATTCCACCATAATTACTTCAATTGAATTCGTACTTGAACTGTACCTTTCTGCCGTACCGTGTGATTCTCATTTCGAAGAATAAGCGCCTCATTATTAGTATCATCATTATACTCATCGCTCAACAACTATTTCTTCGTGAGTATACGTAGATCTAATGAATAAAAATTACTTTGTTGTCAATTTTAGCCTAAATCTAACACATTTCCGACTAAATTCTTGCAGACTGTATGATGCATAGATGACATGACGCCCTTTTTACTGCAAGACAAATAAAATAATAGGTGTAATTCTATTCAAATAGATCCTATATTATGCAACATGCTTTCTTTTTGCTTGGAAATGGCTTGCGCTTATCCATTGGAAACTACAACAAGAATTCTACTGTGCTGATTTTCCAATAGGCCTATAAAATGAATACCATATATCAAGCGCCTCAACAGCAATTCTAACTAGAAAGCTTGTATAATTGCAACTCTTGCTTAATTGCTGCAAACACCATTGTGCTATTATGTGTTTAAATTGTAATTGATTGTTAAGAGAAACAATACAAATAAAAAAATGTGATGCAATACCTTAAACTTCTAATTTTTTGTTTTGGAACGAAAAGAAATTTTCACCCTCTATTGCTTATATGTGCAATAGGACGACATGCAAAGCAACTCAAATCCTTAACTTCATGATCAATCTCTGCACACGAAATGAGCATGATACTCTATCTTTGACAAAATCAAGGAACTTCTAAAATGTGTTCTATTCAAAAACATGCTACAAAAGTCCGTTGCTGTCCTCACACTTTGGCTGTCGTCTGGGAGAGAGAAGCTACAAACGATGGATGACCTTCAAGGCGATTTCTGTACACCATTGACAATCTTTATAACTCATTATAACTTTATTATGTGAACGGCGGTAAACTGTGATGACACGTACACTTCATGCACTGTAATTCATCGCACGAAGCTTGGTCAGTCAATGAGCATGAACTTCGAATCAGGTTGGAACCTAGAGTCAGCACTGCTATGAAATTCGTGACACTGCAGTTTATTACGGAGCATTTCTGCATGAAGAGGACACATGTGCAACGCCTGCAACACCCTTCCGTTCCTGCCGTGGAGTCTAGGCGGCTGCGAGCCAAAAGACTTCATCTGAATCGCTCAGAAGACCCTTAGACTCTAGTAGTATAGGGTCTGAGATCCGGCGCATCGCTTCGCTCTGCTTTTTTTGTATCTACCTAGGTATGAGATCCGGCGCATCGCTTCGCTCTGCACCGGATCTCATACCTAGGTAGATACAAAAATCCCGAAATTCACAAAATGAAATTTACAAAGGAAAATAAGGTACTCCCTAACTTCATAAACAGCAATGTTCATTGTATTAAAATATTCATTTAAAAATGGAAGAACCATCAGCCCCTTTATATCCGATATTATCACAATTTAAAACAAGTGAAATTAAACCTTCGGTTCCCAATGAAGTGAAACACAAAGACAGGATAAGGTATATGAAAGATACCTATATTAGGAGACACAACTATTGCTAAAACTAGAACATTATGATAAATTAAGAAAAAGATGCACTATAGTGAAGAATGTAACACAAGGAGTTGGAGTATTCTTAACAATTTCTTTAGGTGCCCTGACTATTGTAATATCTTCTGGTGCTCTTACAATTCCTGTTGTTGCTACTGCTTTAACAAGTACAGGAGTTTTTACAACTTCACTTGCGACAATGAAACAATGAATTCATGAAACAAAACGGTTGGATAAGGAGTGATGATTGAAGATAGAGAGATTTATTGCTCTAGCAACGGAAAACAACGAACAGCTTTCCCCTAAAATTATCGCGGAATATCTTGTCATTTCAATTTACGCATCCGTAAAATTTTGACAGTTCAATTTACCCCTGCGTAAATTATTTTCAGAATCAGTTTTCAAAGTCTGTTTTTCAAATAGATTTATAAAACTCACATGCATTCACAAAATTCATTTAACGTTTCCTCTCTCCGCTGTATTGATTAAAAGTACCTCCTATTGTGAACTCATGGATTGACAATAAAAGCAATTCTTCTTCTAAATTTAGAACGCATAAGGGTAACGCCGATATGCACGATAGTTGTTATAGCAATTTTAAACAATCACTTTTATTAACGAATGAAGTTCATGAAGATAATGGACGTCTGTCAAACAATGTAGATTAGAATTTGTGAATAATTAAAATATAATCATTTCAAATCGTATCATTATGAGACAGTTTTAACTGAATCCCCCTCCCCCTTTCTGACTTATCTTCTTCGAGAGGGAACCCTAACAGAATTTTTTTTATTATAAAATGACAAGTCTGACTGAGTTCTTAAAAATATATGGCAAACAAACAACTACAAACTTTGATCTAGAGAAAATGGCTAAACAATTAGGAATAAAGAATTTTCATGTCCTAATGAGAGACGAGCTACAATTCCTAAAAAATAAGCCATCTATAAATTTCGTGACAAATCTCTACACGTCAGATCAAAAAGGAGTAAATTGGTCAGCAGGTATCTTTAATAAAAATGGGGACAATTACTATTTCGACTCTTATGGACTTCCACCTACAAATGAAGTAAGAGAAATACTTGGCAATGGAACATGTAATACGTTTCAAATTCAAACACCAGGAACTACTTATTGTGGTCAATTATGTTTATATGTTTTGTGCAAATTACAAAAAGGAGTACCATTTCTTGATATTATGTTAGAATTGAATAATGATAATTAAAAATCACTTCTTTGTATTTCGTTTTCATAAAATCTGCCAGTGATTTCCTGGTCATCTAAATCTCTAATTTCATAAGTAATCGGATAAGTTTTATTTATTTTGCAAACTTCAAATATCTCTTTAGTCCAATAGCCAACAAAACCTTTTTCAAATTTATTTTTATATTTAAATATCCTTACTCTATCTCCAATCTTAAATTTCGGCTTACGTTTCTGTAAATTTGGATTACTCTCATTCGAATAATTATTTTCGAATATTTTCTTTCGTATTAAATCAGGATCGACAGAAGCATTCTTTGGAGTTTCTTCAATACCTGAATGAACTTTATTATTGTATTGATCTACATTTCCTGGTAGTATCTTCAACCATTTCTGATTACCTTCTTCTGTAAATTTCTTGAATAATTTACTTTTTAATGATCTATTAAATCTCTCTATTACTACAGCCTTTCCAGCATTCTCAGTTGAATAAACTGAGCCTTGGCGATGACTTTCGTCTGTTTCAAATAGTGGCTTAACATTTCTATTATAAAATTCAGATCCTTTATCAACGAATAGCTTCTTTGGTTTTCTATTACTTTCTTTTAAGATTTCTTTAAGCGAATATTTAACTGACAGACCACTTTTGTTTTTAAAGGCTTTGCCCAAGCGCATCGTGTATATAAATCTATAACGGTCAATGCGAACTTAAACCCTCTTTCATTCGGCATATTGATTAGATCTGCATTCCAAATATCATCTTTATTAAATACTTTTACTTTCAATAGATATTTTGGTTTTCTATATTCTTTATGAATTTCGGACGCATAGCGTCCTAGGTCATTCGACATTTCGGAGGCATAAGTTTCACTTAAACCCTGACCAAAAAGCATTTTTGCTTGTAAAGCTTTCTTAACAAACATTCTTTCAATTCTTTCTCTAAAGGAAGGATTCTGAATACTATCCAATTCTTGAATCATTATCTTATCTGCTTCATATCGAGAACTTAGGTCATGTTTTCGATAAGCTAGATCGTGTCTATAAGCTGCTGCATCAACTCTGTTTATTGGTTTACTATTTTCTATATGTGTGTTATCATCGTTTAATCTTAAATCTAATCTTGCACCGGGACCAGTGAAATAATGATTTGGAATATGTTTTTCACCTTTATACTTTGCACAAATAAAGCCAGGAAAGTTTTCTAATGCTTTTTTGTATGTCACCTCCGGTGTGCCGAAAATTTGAGGTTTTATGTACTTTTAAGAGATAATCCATTAGATCTAGATTTGAAATTCTTAAGTTATTCAAATTCATTTTTAAAGTTTAAATATTAACGCACCATACTAGGACTTAGATATATTCCAGAACCATCTTTAGTTTCTTTTATTTCAATTAAATAATCAATATTTTGTAGAATGTTTTTGAGAACTCGTTTTCCTTCGTCAACTAAATTTAATTTACTAATAAAATTATCTACTACTCCCTCAGCCCTAGCAACTTTTTCCAACTCTTTATTATGACGTTTTTGTTCTTCTAATGCTGCCTTCTCTGATTTATTTTTATTTACTGCCTGGACAATACCAGCTGTCCCACCTGCAACACTTCCTGCTGCTGCTATACCTCCTATTATTAGAGGAATTAATGGGAGAATTCCTCCATTCTTTTCTTCTTGTAATTTAATATTCTCTATTATTGGTTTACTTATGTAATGCTTCTTTTTGTCAATAGTAATAGTTTTAGGGGTATTTTTGTCAATGATGTTACGTAGTTTTAATTCAACCGTTTTATTATTCACTTGCACCATTTTTTAATAAAAAAATTATAGTCTCGGGTTACTAACCTATAGAACCTTGTTCAGAGGCTTTAGCCGATCGGACCAAAGGACCTCAGGTTACTAACCAATCCTAGCCATCTTTCCATTAAGAATTTCAATAGAATATTCGGCGTCTTCTAGCAATAAACCATAGGCCATCAATGATGTTGTGGAATTTTTCTTTTCAATATTAATTGTAACATCACAGCCATTCTTAATAATATCTTCAGATTGTGCACTTAAATCAAAGCAGGAAACAGGATATAAATTCTCCCAGTCTAATGGAGACAATTGTGCTTCTACTCCAAATTCTCGACACAAATTTCTATAAGCATCATATCCTTCCATAAACTGATTATTGGTATCATCAAATCTCAATGGATCAATAGGATAACGTGTTTGATTTAATGAAATTTGTAAACTTCGAATTGAATTGATATCAAAAAGAATATTGTTCTTATCAAAACTAGGTGTTTCATTCTTTTGAAAAGTGAGTAAAAAATATCTTGGAGTATTTGATGTCCTTGCGAAATGCCAGTTAAATCTTTGTTCAGAAAATGTAGCAGAACTTCCAATACGTTTCATAAAACTTAATGGAATTGGTTTGTTCGTAGATAATCTTTTCGTAATAGTTGTTTCAACCTCTAAACTAGGAGTAATATGTTTTATCCACCATTCAAGTTTTTCAATTTTTAAATATGCTTTTTTCGTTTTATCTCCATAGAATATTGATTCACTATTTGCCGTGCGATGAATTATAAGTTTGAATTTTGACTGAATTGATATTTTATTATAATCTAAATATCCGAATAATGGAGACAATGACCAATTTACTGTTTGCTTACTTTTCTTGTTAAAATCACGTCTTTTCTGATATGAGCTATTTTGTGTACTGTTTAACCGTTTCACTTTTTTTCTACATCTTTCGCAATTTCTGCTGCATCTGCCTCAGTGTGAGTTAAATCATCTTTAAGTATGCCGGTCTAGTTATCTGGAGACCATCCTTCGATTTCATACTTTAAAGTATTTTCATCTATTGTTACAAATCCAAGCATTGAATCAATAATACCAGGAGAATCACTTATTGTTTCAATGTTTTGGGTAGCGACATCTAAGCGCATTTGTGTAAATAGTTTTGGAAAGAAATTATTTTCTAATGTAATATTATCAGTAGAAGGCAATGGTGTTGTAAAATCAGCATCAGAATATAAAGAATGTTCAGAGTGTAAAATGAATCAGGTAGATATAAATAACTTTGCTGATTATCAACTTCAAAAATTAAATCACCTCCAGTATTCACTCTTCCTGAAGAACCAGGACTCATTGCAATTCTTATAACTTCATTCTTTTTTTAATTGTAACTAACGAACGGGGGATCGTCTAATCTAAATTTGCCTTCAATTAACGAAGTCGTAATTAGATTTGACATTTTTTAAAAGATAAAATCAAATTTTGTTTGATAAAAAATATCTAGAATTAGAATTTTGCTAATCGATTTCCCACGTTAGTGGTCAGAGACTGCATCCCAGCTCCGCTACAGCTTCGCTGGTTAGACCGAAGGTTACTGTTTACACCATTTCCTCTCATTTCTTCAATAGATTTCGCTAATTTGGCAATTTTGTTTTTCGTTTCCTCTGAAAGCTTTTTATCTTTTTGTTGTTATTTTGCATCATTCCTAAGTTTACGAATAGCTTCTAGTTGTTTTAATTCGTTTTGTGACTTAACAGCATTTGATATTGCACTAGCTGTACTACCTATAGCAGCAGATGAAATCAAATCTTTATTATTTTTAATCAAGTTAACAGCACTTCCTATACTAGAAAATATACCATCTCCTTCTTTTTGAATAGTTTCTAAACTGTCATAATGGTACACAGGTTTCATAGATGGTTTATGAGCAATTTTAATATTTGAAGCAAAATGTTTAAGATTGTGTTTATAAATCATTGGCATTTTTTGAGCTTAAATTTGACTTTTGGGAAAAATATTTACATTTGTGATTGGTTAGTAACCTCAACAAAAGTGATCGGCTAAAGCCTCTGTACAAGGTAACCCAAGACTTCATCGATTAAGATTTACGTGTGTGAATGGACAACAACCGCGTGATAACTTCATTAATTTGCTTTTGCACTTAATCTATTGCGTCAAGCAGCGTGTGATGTGTTTTAATTTCTTTTTCAACAACTTGCAATTTCTCCTGATTCTTCTTCAAATCCGTTTTAGAAGCATTGGTCTGTTCTTTAACACTTTTATCAATATCTTGTAAATGTTTATCAAGCTTTTGTTTGTGTTCCAACAAGTCATCCACTTTACTGTTTAGCTTTTTTATGTCAGTTTGTGTAACAAGATTTTCTTTTATTTCATCTTGTACTAATTTTAAGGTTGTGATTTTCTTCTCTGAGCTTTCAATCTTTTGGATTGCAAATAATATTTTTGTTGAAGTAGAGTTGAATCTTTTACTAGCAGAATTCATTTCTGTATTAAGTTTCGATATATCTTTCTCGATATCCTCATCCTTCCAATTGAGTTTCGATATATCTTTCTCGATATCTACATCTTTTCTATTAAGTTTTAGTAGTTGGATTCTTCTATCTGAGCATTTGCATATTGTTTATTTGTTAACTCTGTATTTTGTTGTGGAAGAATAGAAGGATGTAATGGTCCTGATAAAACGTCGCCAGTTTTTGTAACAAAGTTTTCTATTTCTATTCCTGATTCTTGAATATGTGGAATGTAAGCGCATCCTCCAACATTTGTTAACATCATTTTTTTTAATAAAAAACATGCAAATCGGAATGATTAAAAGAAAAAAACGTGTAATAATTGTAACAAAAGTATATCATCTAAGAATTTTGCGCGCCATCAAAAGACTTTTCAATCGTTAACAGTGAAAAGAAAAAAGATAAACAATGTGAAAATTGTAAACAATATTTTACAAGTCAAGGTATTAATAATCATTGTAAATCGTGTATTATTAACATTAGAAAATGTACTAAATGCGAAGTTACTAAATTAAAGAAATATTTTTATGAAAGTAAATACCAATGTAAAGAATGTTTAAAAAAACAAGTAAAATGTGTTAAATGTAACAAGGTTTTATTAGAGAAAAACTTTTCGCGTCACTGGGTGGTATGTTATCGAGATAAGGAGTCCGGTGAGGAGTGAGGTGAGTCCGAAGTAGTCCGGAGGTATCTCACTCTTCTTTTGAGCTTCGGAACAAAGAGTCCGAAGTAGTCCGGAGGTGCTACAGAGGTACAAACACTCAAAGGAGGACCCTCTTAAAGAGTCCGGGCTATCCAGTCGGAAGTAATTTTTCTTATTAAAAAAAATGGAAAATCGGAATATGAAAACAATGGAAACAATGGAAAATTTATATATGCCTATAGAAAATAATAACAATAATAATAAGAAACCAAAAAGTTCTGATCTTAGTATTTTCTTTGCGTTTCTACGATTTCATTGTATAAAGATTATCGTTATATGCATTATTATTTATATCATTTATCAATTCTTAAATTGGTTAGGTTTCTTAAAACACAAGAACAGATAAAAGTTACATTTTATAAAAATCAGACAAAAACCTTTAAAGGTTGGAAACATCCATCTCATCAAAAAGATATACCAACTCCTCAGTTGATAGAAGAGAACTTACATTTTATTGTTTATGGTAAAACCAGAAGTGGAAAAACAACATTTATTCGTAAGTATATTAAAGAACATTTTAATGACGAAAATGTACATATTTTCTGTATGCAACCTGATGAATGGAATGGATATACTAATGTTCATGATAGAGAAGACTTAAATATGTTAGAAGATATGGAAAGTTTCGCCGGTACATATGAACAGAACTCTTCACTAGTATTAGATGATGTAGCTGGTTTAGTGAAACAAAAAGACATCTCAGAAATATTTACAAAAGGTCGTCACTATCATATACGAATAGTAGTATTAGCTCATAAGGCTTCTGACGTAGATAATAAAATTAGGGAAAATGTTGAAACCTTTTATACAACTACACAAAATAATTTAGCATTCTTTGATGATATCAAGAAACATTATAAACTAACTTTTAAATTGGCAAAATATACACGTGTTAAGTATGGTATAATATGTGTTGATACTATTATGAATCAAATGCAAGTATATGATAAAGACTTAAATGTATTGTTTGATAGTGAACATGACTTATGTAACAATGCGTCAGATTTTAACATTAGTCTTTATGCAGGAGCTAAGAATTTTTCACCTCAACATAGAAGAAATAACTATCTTTTTAGAAAACGAATCACTTGAACCACTAACGATCATACCAGAAACATTTTATTTCTATTTCGATCATTATCTGAACAATGTGTTAAAAATTCAAACACCCAAACGATTAGAAAATAGAGATGTTTTAGATGCTATACGAACAGGGATTAACGATTTCCGAGATGTATTGACAAATGTGAAACCTTTAGTAAATGATACTAAGAGTACATTAGACGAAATACGTCCAATATTCAATGAGTTTAATAAAATGTAAATTTTTCTTTTTAAAAAAATATGTTTAATGAGAACAATGAATATAAGAGCGAAGCCGAGCAAGCAAAGCTTTATAAAATAAAACACGTACCAGTTTTAAACAATTATAGCCATCCTACAAATCCTGTGAATTCGAAGAAAGAAGTTAAATTTTATTACCATCATAAATACATAGAGTTCGTTAAAGACTATAAAATAAAACACAGTATAAGAAGTTACGCTAAGACAAAAACCTTTCCACTTTGTTTACGAAGTTTCAGAGTATTTCTAGCATATAATAATTTATGGTGGTTGGTTAAGAAAGAAAATTTAACAAAGTATGAGTTAGAAACATTACATCAACTAAATATTCTGTATATCCAACGAAGTTGGCGGAACCGAGGTTCTATGTAAAAACTGAACCGAGGCTCTATATTTAAAAAACATAAATTTTTCTTTTAAAAAATATGAATGGTAAATTGAATAAAGGATCAGAACATACGATTGATGAATTAATCAAGAAATAAATTGCTGAGTTTGATGCACAAATTAAACGTAGTAAACGTAGTAAACGTAGTAAACGTAGAACCAAAGAAACATCAGGAACACCAATTACTGATATATTCTCTGATGATAGACTTGGTGATGATTTATGTAATTTATTTAATCCAAATGAAATTAAATATGAAAATGTATCTTTTATTAATGTAGTAAATGATATGCGGAAACTTTTACAAAATGGGAAAGTCTTAAATTTATTTGGTGTTATGGTTAAAGAGGATGGAACCACAATAGAAAACTTTTACGCTGCATTTTATAATAAAAATTCATTTGAAACATGGTTTTCCAATCTGGATGAGAAATCAGATAGTCAGGAATGGATTTTTACAGGTGAAATTAAATATGAAGATTTTGGAGTGAAGTTAGTACAAAGATCACATAGAGGTGCTGGTATTAACATGAACTATAGAATCAAAGAATATTTCGGTGAATACTGCTATATTCCTTCTGAAGACTTTTGTTTTATTAAATGTTATAATGTTTTACGAGGTTTTAATGAAGAACAAGGAGAAATGATGAAATAAATGTTTAATAATTTTTTATATAAAGAGAAAGCCACATCGAGAACAGGAGTAATGTCAAACTGCAAATTTTCTCAATTCAATAAACACTTTGGAGAAAGTGTTCAGTATTACAGTCCTTCGAATCGTCATTTAAATCCTAGAGGTATTACAACTAAACATAACTATGTTTATTACAATTATTCTCATGAAGGTACATCAATTGGTCACTATTGTTTAATAAACAAGTTTTACAAAGCAGAAGCTATTAGCGAAATTGAAAATAATTTCAAACCAATATATAAAACAGTTACTGATGAAAATCTAACAACGCGCCCATATAAAATCATAACAAAGAAAAAAATTGACTATGGTTCAACATATATTTGGGATCTCGAAACTTTTCTTGATCCTAACTGTTCAACAGCTCATCCTATTCCTTTTGCTTTAGGTGCTATCAATTTCAATAAATTCATGTGTTGCTTACCGAAACAAAGATTGAAAGAATTAGAAACACGTTTGTTAAGTGATATGATTAAAATTAAACGATCAAAAGATGAAGATGAAATTAAAAAACTTAAAAAACAAATTAATGAGTATAATAATTTAACTGAATTAGAATTTAATAAACTTCAAAATTGTGTGAAAATATTTACGAGAACTGAGGATGATGAATGCCCAATCGGGGGAAACCCAGAGGACGCATGTCCGATACATCAATTTTTCAAAAACCTTGGAAAATTTAATTATTCGAAAGTAACTTTAATAGCTCACAATTCATCAGGTTTTGATTCTTATTTTCCGATAAAAGCTAATTTTAAATTATCTAAACCGCTTCTTAAAACTTCAAGAGGAATATTAACTGCTTTATTACAAAATCCTTATACAACTGAATGTGTTAGTAAGTATATTCAAAAATCTTTTAGATTTAAAAACAATATGAAAAAGAATTCACCTCCAGGTAAATTAGCACTTCAAACTACTATAATGAAATGTAGTCATCAACATGTAAAAACAAGTCTTTCCAAATGGTGTGAGAATTTTAAAATTCCTGCCAATGTGTGTAAATTAAATTGTGAAATTGGAGAAATAACACATGAAAATTATGAAGAAAAAGAAAATGAATGGAAACCATATTTAATTAACGATGTTCTTTCATTAGCATTTTGTATCTACAAGTATGATAATGTTATGCGAGATTTAGTTGGTGAAGATATAACTACTAATTTAACATCCTCTGCTTTAACATTTAACGGTTGGATGAAGAGTGTACAAGAGGGCAATACACTTATGCATTCACATACTGATTTATGGGTTAGAAACTATATTAGAAAATCTGTTAAAGGTGGAAGAGTGTCAGCAAATATAAGACATTGCGAATCTCCATTTTGTAAAAGCTTGATAGCAATATTACAGCGGTCTTTACCTAATCGCTACGCTGGGGGGACTTTTTCCCCTGGAAGTAATTTAATAGAGTTAATGAAAGAGTATAATCAATTGCAAGACAAGAATGATCTTTGTAAGAAAATTTCAAATCAACTACTTGAACAAAAAAAAGAATTTCTAATGGCTTTTGATGCAACATCTTTATATCCATCAGCTATGTATGATTAAAATTCAGAATACCCTAAATCTGAATCAGCTAGAAAATTTCGTCAAGAAGAAGAACGAGAAGTAGTATATAAATTTAATACTCAAACATTTAGACCTAAAACTGGAATATTCTCTGTTGTGTTTAATTATCCTAATGATATGCTTTTCCAACCAGTTCCTACAAAAGATAAAGTTAAAAATCAAAATAATAATTCTCATGTAAAAGTAATCAGGTTTAGAAATGGTGCATGTTATGATGTATTAACTTCTGTAGACATACAAGAAATTGTTAGATGTGGAGGAAAAATATTATCTATTACTGATGGTATAATTTATGAAAAAAATTATCAAGTTTCACCATTTCGAAGTTATATTGAAAAACTTTTTAATTTGAGAAAAAAATATAAAACAGAAGGAAACACTGTAGGTGATGAGTTAATTAAATTATTAATGAATTCGCTATATGGGAAAACTGTACAAAAAGATATAACCACTAAATATCATTTATGGAATGAGAATACATTGAGAAAAAATTTCACTCAAGAAGTAAAAGATTATGAAAAATTAAATGATGAACAATATTTAGCGAAAGTAGAAATGGAAGATGATGAATTTCTTAAAGCTAATATTGTAAAAGATGGGAAGACGTCATTCATGCTGTCACATTTAGGTTCTTTTATTCTTTCTCACTCTAGAAGAATCATGAATAACTTTATTTTAGAAATTAATGGTTTTAGAGAAAAACACATATATTATACAGATACTGATTCAATGTACATTTCAAATGAACTATCTAATAAATTAGACACTGCTGGATATGTT
This sequence comes from Prostheceraeus crozeri, assembly GCA_907163375.1. Lineage (NCBI taxonomy): Eukaryota > Metazoa > Platyhelminthes > Polycladida > Euryleptidae > Prostheceraeus > Prostheceraeus crozeri. The sequence continues at coordinate 504,413 of CAJQUW010001636.1, read as the reverse complement.
GGTGGTGAATTATGTCAAGGGAAAAATGATTATGGGAATGGTGGAATTATATATGGTTTGTTTATTGCCCCCAAAATAAAATTCTGTATCACTGTAGATGAACAAGGAAGACTCAGTGAAAAGAAAACATTTAAAGGCTATACAAAATCTAAAGTAACAGTAGAAGATTTTCTAAAATTATATTCGGGTAAAACATTATCAACTACAGTTAATAAACCATGGAAAAGATCTTTAGAAACTGGAATTATTATTCCTGATAAAAATAATAATACTGAAGAAAAAAGATTTTCTAGTCAAATAAATATTCTTAAACGTCAAGCACCTGATGCAAATGATATTATGCTACCTTATAACGGAGAAGATGTTCAAGACGAAATATTTCAACGAATAAAAAAAGAATGTAATATAATTGAATACGCTGATAGTGCATACACTGATAGTGAAGACTGGGAAGAAGAATTATAATGCACTCAGAACTCAGGACAAACCCCCTCGGATTAATCAGAGAACAATTGTTCGGTCAGACTTCGTCCACAAAAAGATTTTCGATCGACTTTCAGTCGGGGCGAAGCCCCTCGAGGCGAAGCCTAGTCAGAGAACAATTGTTCGATCAGACCTCGTCCACGAAAAGATTTTCGATCGACTTTCAGTCGGGGCTAAGCCCCTCGAGGCGAAGCCTAGTCAGAGAACAATTGTTCGATCAGACTTCGTCCACGAAAAGATTTTCGATCGACTTTCAGTCAGAGAACAATTGTTCGATAACTCTATCATGTACTTCTTTATCGATATTGATTGTGATAAATCCAAGTCGTTTGACCAAGCATTACTGCAAGATTGTTTAAACTCTTATTTATCTCGTATACATAAGTCTCTTAACAAATCACTGAGGTTTCTTGGATTGATTTCAAAAAGCATAAAAATATTAGCATTCTCTCTAATAACGTTGCCATCTAGTGAATACATACTTTGTGTCGAATAAAAGACACTACACTTATTGTGTCGTCCTCTTGTAAAATAATTTCTCTGAACTGCCTGATCTCTGTTATTAATACAATCACCAAACACAACACAATGTTTTTCGTTTTATTTAGTTTACTAGGATCTTGCATATTACCACTATCATCTATTAATTGTATCGATATGTGTTTATTTTTATTGGGTTCTACTAATTGTTTATTTTCGCTGCTTCTTCACACCAGGAACTTATTTCCTCTTCATTCTCCGATTTTTCATATTCTTCAAACAGTGAAGCTATAGTTGATTTTGTAAGATTATTTGCAAAACCATATTTCAAGAATTGGTAAATAGGTTGTTCTGCTGTTGTTGTATAAATGATAAGATTGTTATAATCCAAAAAGTTTGGTGTTGTGAGAATTTTAAATAATAGATGCGTTTTGCCACAACCTGATCTTCCACAGACAACTGATAAAACTTTATTTGACAAGTTATGATGATGATTGAATTTCACTTTCTTGTTTAGTGGATATTTTACAGTACTGCTTTCACTAATTTTTAAGTCAATATCTTTAATTACACCTCTCGTAATAATAGATCTATCATAATCTCTTTGCCTCCAAAATTTATTGCCTTTCCTTTCCCATCTGTTATTCTAATAGTAATTGAATTAATTGTTTTTCTTGTAACTGGAAAATATATTAATGATTTTGGGATTACATTTAAACTGTAACCAATCGGAACTGTAAACGCTGGATAACTGAAGATAATATTTGTTAGCTTCCCATTAACATAACCACCTTCTATAATATCACACTGAACGTTGATTGAATTTATTTCAGTTATTTTAGGTATATTTTCACTGATATGAAAACCTTGTGCATAGAGTTGCTTTTTAAATCCTAATAGTCTTGATAAAGATTTGTCAATATCAAAATCAACTTGATGATTTTCATCTAAAGTAAGAGAAAATTTATTTACTGCTGGTTCAACTGCGAAATGAAATTGTTTCTTGGCTTTAAATTGAATACCTAAATGTCTTTTTATTTCATTGGAAATCGATTCAACTTCATAAGATCCAGGAAGAAAAGTTAATTCTTTCCAAGTTTTACCTTTGTCATTTGAATATTTAAATCGGTCATTTACATCTTTGATAATATTTTGTATAGTGTTAAATGTTGAAAAACTAGTTAATGCTACTTCATAATGTTTGTCTTGTTCTAAGTGAATAATAGGATCTAAATTACAAGTATGCGAGGAAGTAGTTGCTATAAGTTTTAATGTCGTACTAAATTTTGATGAGGACAAAATCTCAGTTAAATTTTCTAAATGTTTATTAATTTTTTCTAGTTCTGCCGAAGACATTTTTAACTAAATAATTTAGATAAGCTTTTGTAGTCTTTTTCACTTATAATTTTCTTTTCTAAAAGTCTTTTTAAGATTGCATGTATTTCGTTAAAACTAGAGTTATGTCCTTCTTTTGTTGCAGCTAATAAAATCTCTAATCTGTTTATTAATTCTAGTGGGTCATCGGGTAGGAATACAGTTGTTTCTGTTTGTAATCCTGTTCCTGTTTTAGGCAATAAGTTTTCTAATTGTTTATAACGTTTAAGAGTTTTTGTAGTGCCAACTTTATCTAACATAGTTTTATATTTTATTAGATCATCTACATCATATCTATTTAAATTCGCTCCTCCTAAAAGATCTACAAAATTTCTGTCTAAACTGAAAGCTGTTTTGTCTGGCGTAAAAATTAAACTTTCTTTAGTATTTATAAATAATTCTTCTCCACCCAAGTAAAATCTAGTTTCTCCTTTTCTACCTATAAAAGTTGTAGAATGTTCAAATAGCATAGATTTTGGTAATTTCTTATTTATATTTACATCTAACAAACCATAATCATCCATGACAGTTTTCTGTACGGGATCAGTTATATCGATTCGTTTATCATGGTCTGCAAGTTCTTTTTCAAGAGTTTTAAGTGGTGCAATAGTTTTTTCAAAATCAGTTTTTACTTGTTCAGTTAGGTGCATTTTTTCTAACATATCAGATTGAACGCCAGCTTGTAGCATTCGATATTGTCTATGTTTTTTCTTCATAATATTTTTCTGTTTTATTAATTCTTCTAGTTGTTTTATTCTTTTTTGGTTATCAGCTCTAATTTTATCCATTTTAAAATATAATATTTGAATTTTGTGGTAGCATAGAGATACAGCAAAAACACGGCACCAAAGGTGCTGAGACTTGAAGAGACGACTTTACTGAACAACTTATTTTTGTTCTATGGAACTTTGTTCTAACGTTTTTAATAAAGTTCTTATTTCGTCTAAAAAAGCTTCACTGTCTACTTTGTCTTGAGGAATTTTGGGAGTTTTATTAGCTTCTCTAGCTATTTTGTTAAAACCTTCTATCTCTTCTAATGTAATAACATTATCTTCAATTGATCTTTGAAAATAGTAATGTACGAGGGGTGTTTGAAAAGTTCTGAGACTTTTTGCTCTATCATGTTCATCTGCTCTTTGCGATTAAGCTGTTGCACCTGTGGATGAAGTTCAATGATGAAGTTCAATACGTCCTTCAACTGCTGAGTAAAGTTCAGCTGGAAAACAGTTCACTGCGTGTGGTCTTAATGCCTCGCTTGATTTCTCTCACCCTCATTTCTTGGCATAATCATGCAAGACGCAGAACAAAATCAGCGATCTATCATTTTCTTCTTGTGGAAACGAGGCCTATCGGGAGCCGAGATACAGAGGCAGCTAAACGAGGTGTTCGACGACAGAGCCCTGTCAAAAGCTAGTGTGTTCAGATGGCTGGATCGCCTGAAGTCTGGTCGAGGTAGTCTTGACGACAATCCTCGCAGTGGCCGACCTTCCACAGCAGTGTCTGAGACCTCTGTCAACGAAGTCAGGACAGTTTTGGAGGATGATAGGCCAGTTACTGTCCGCGATATTGCAGAAGAAGTTGGAATGTCGACAGAGCGTGTGCATCACATTCAAGAGCTACACATGCGTAAACTGTGCGCGAGATGGGTTCCTCGGCTTCTTGGTGCGGAACAAAAGGCGGAGCGAGTTCAGAAATGTGAAATCCTGAAACTGACGTTAGAAGAGTACGGTGACAATTTCTGGCGTCGTCTTGTGACCACAGACGAAACTTGGATACCTTATTACAGCCCCGAAACAAAGGAGCAATCCAAGCAATGGTTGACTTTTGGAGAAAAACCCCCACTGAAAGCCAAAGCCGTCCCTTCGGTGGGCAAAGTCATGATCACTGTCTTCTGGGACTGCGAAGGGATAATCTTCATCGACTATCTGCCCAAAGGAGAGACCATCAATGCTGAGAGATACGTCGCCAGCTTGGACGGTCTTCATCAAACTCTTTCGAGGAAACGACCGGGCAAATTGCGTAACCGAGTCTTACTCCAGCATGACAATGCCAGACCGCACACCGCACGAAGAACATTGACGGCCCTGTGAGAGAAGAACTGGGAGCTCCTTCCTCATCCGCCTTATAGCCCGGACCTCGCTCCAAGTGATTATCATTTGTTCGGTCCCATGAAGAAGACTTTGCGAGGAAGAAAATTCGAAGATTTGAAAGAGGTGAAAGCAGCTATCAATAACTGGATTCGTCAGACTCCTCAAAGCTGGTTTGCAGAAGGACTCCAGAAGTTACCCGAGCGATGGAGTAAGTGTATTAATGAAGATGGCTCATATTTTGAAAAATGACACTAACTAAAAAAATCATACTGCTATGAATATATTGTGTTCCTAATTAAACGTTTTGTTTTGAACTTTTGATCGAAAGCAACCATAAAACACAGAATTCAAAAAAGTCTCAGAACTTTTCAAACACTCCTCGCAGTTTATCATATACTTCTTTGACATGTAAATGTTTCTTATTCAATGATTTTCGTTTCTTAGTCATTAAAGATTCATCTATTATTGTCGCAAGTGAAGTTGTAAAAACACCTGTACTTGTTAAAGCAGTAGCAACAACAGGAATTGTAAGAGCACCAGAAGATATTACAATAGTCAGGGCACCTAAAGAAATTGTTAAGAATACTCCAACTCCTTGTGTTACATTCTTCACTATAGTGCATCTTTTTCTTAATTTATCATAATGTTCTAGTTTTAACAATAGTTGTGTCTCCTAATATAGGTATCTTTCATATACCTTATCCTGTCTTTGCGTTTCACTTCATTGGGAACCGAAGGTTTAATTTCACTTGTTTTAAATTGTGATAATATCGGATATAAAGGGGCTGATGGTTCTTCCATTTTTAAATGAATATTTTAATACAATGAACATTGCTGTTTATGAAGTTAGGGAGTACCTTATTTTCCTTTGTAAATTTCATTTTGTGAATTTCGGGATTTTTGTATCTACCTAGGTATGGGATCCGGTGCAGAGCGAAGCGATGAAATTTCATTTTGTGAATTTCGGGATTTTTGTATCTACCTAGGTATGAGAACCGGTGCAGAGCGAAGCGATGCGCCGGATCTCATACCCTATACTATTGACTCTAGTTCAGTGAGTTTACGAATAAAGCGATCCTCTTCAATAATGAAAGGATCCTTCTTGGCACTTTTCGATGGTTCATATTTGGAAAACCTTCCACTTTTTTCCAGAAAGTCAGAGAAAAGTTAGTCAAAGTCGAAAACGTTGGGGAGACAGGTATATGAAGCTGTTAAGTCAAGAACTGCTCATCAATTGAAAGCTCGATGTATAGTAAAGCTCGATCGTTCCCACTTTTTGTTATCCTAAAGAAGCATGGTTTATCTGTTTCGTTGTCCACAATGACAATAATTAGCATTCTTCCTGTGTAATAAGGGCTACATTAATTTCATCGCTTGTGATCCAATACACTGAAATCCTTGTCAGTTAAAGTTTCCTGGATTGCGTGGGAAAATGCTATTAATTCCCAACTCTCGGGACTACCAGGAAACGTATTTCCCTAGTATGTATACACTATGTACAATGTACATGTATGCAATCTGTATATCAACGTGATACATTTGTCATCTATGATGATGTAGAGGTCGCAAGTTTGTCGAAGTATTTATCGTGCTCATACATGATTTATTTTTTTCTGCCGTTGAAGCTTGTCATGGAATGGCTTCAACTCTTCTTTAAAAAGTTTTATGACATGAAATTACAAGATCGTCGAATTACAGTTATCATTGAATAAATGATAAAGTTGATTGCTAAAATTATGCATTTATAGAATAAATTAGTGAAGCGATAAGAAAAGGAAAATAATCTTTTATTCAGGGGCTGTGCTGTCTGCTTTCTTGAATGCCATACAATATGACAAGATGTGCATGTACATCTATGCAAGCTTATATTTTGAGGCATGCATAATCATTTATCCATCTCAATGTGCTACTTCTGCTGTTTTCCTGCTTTCTTGTCGTAGAACTACACTATTTGAAACAAAAGGAAACAATATTGCTAGATTGATTGATGACTTGTTATAGATGTAAAGCAAATTTATTAGCTTATAAATGTTCAGTTTCTTTTATTGCATATTATTGAATTGAGTGCTTTACTTTGATTCTATAAATTTTTGTTGCTTGAAGTGTAGAGATTTTTTGACATAAAGTATTAGGCAGAAGATAGCTTAATTAGATTTTCTTTTGAAGAGTTAATATGAGCTTTTTCCAAAATTTGATCATTTAACTTTCTATACACAGTTAATGCGTGTTAATTATGAAAGATATAAACAGCTTTGTAGTGAAAAGTCTATAAGTTCGCTTGGAATTAAAGCTGTAAATGAAAATTAAGTTTTCTATGTGGCAAGCTGTACATTGTAATAAAGTGATTAAATGCATGGATCAAATGACCCAAAGTCATATATTCATTATCTGCGAATAAAAATATCATTATTCCGAGTTTTCTATCAATTCAGTGCTGTGAATTCATTGTATGAAAGGTATTACCCTTTTAGGTAGAAGTCTTCAAAAGACTGTGTGGAATCTGAAATAAGTAAAATTATCAAAATAGTGGAGATAGGAATTTAATTAAGTAATGGCCACCCTGTTTGACTTTATGTTATACATCACCTTACTGCATTGACAAAAAGAACTTTGAAAGCCCTCGGATAATTTTCTGGTTATGCTATTTGGCAGAAAAAGTGACGAACTCTCAAATGTCAGTTGTTTGACGACTTTAAAGTTACCTAGTAAATGTAATAAATGTTCAGGAAAATTGTTTTTTAACACTATTTTTTGTTTTGTACTTTTTAATGACAAATCCAAAAAATAAACTAGATAAATGGTTGCGCACGACTTTTATTTTTGAGCAGCAATATAGTACTAGCTACTTCATTGGCTTTTCCTCCAAAAAAATAGCCATACAATGTATCCGCTAAGCGGTAGTCTGCAGTTATGAATACCTTCAAATTTGGGAATAAAGAAGAAGACGACCTGCAGATAGCCAAGGAATTCATAGCCAAGGAGATAGCCTAGGAACATGGAAAGACATGCAAATTAGTGTTCACCTGAGCCATTATGACTAAAGATTTTAATAAGTAGTACCTGCACAATGTTTGAATTTCAAAACTCTAATTGATGTCAATGGCATAGTAGTTGATTATGATATGATTCATATTAGTTGTTTACACAACTAGTGCATGATTGCTTCTTTATAGCATTCCATAAGTTAGACATCTTAAATGCCCGAACCCGAAGGGTGAGCTGAGCTGGCTCGCGACAAAAAACGCCTTTTCGCAATTAAGTGTACACAAGCTTAGCAGCAAACCTTATCTTGGGGAACGATGCGAATTGACCTTCAGAATGAAATCAAGCAAGCCCCCGTCAGCTGTCATCAACTGCGTGTATAGAAATTTGACAAAAATACTTTTCATCACCAGAGACTTTCATCATGCAAAATAATTTTCTACTATTTGTGAAGTCGCTTCATTCTGAATGCCCAACCTGAAAGATCTTTGATCTGAATCATCTGATTCTAATCGACATTTGATGATTAATCTTCGAAAGTACATATAGAATAATAATACTATATCATATAATCAGGAGCGCAAAATGATGTTCTTATTTATAATGTGTTTATTCCCAGTCACTTACTGCAATACAGATTTGGCTCCAACAAAGGGGTCGTGTCGGATGCCATTCGCAAGTAAATATTGAAAGATTTTCAATTATTAATTGTCAAATATTAATCACATTCTTGAAAAGCTAGTTCATGGAATAGATCGTATTCCATCATTGCAAAGTTCATTGATATGATTGTATAATATAGTACCATGCATGTCGAAGACGCTGCTGAAACGGATTACACAATTATTATTTGTCATATTCACAAATGAGAGCAGCTTATAATTTCCAGAGAAATCCGTGCATTCACATTCAAAGAGCTACTTAAGCTGGCGCGAGCACTCAGAAGTTGCAAGACGCAATCTAACAATGAGATATTTTGGAGAGGTGTGTCTTCAGTCATGCGAGGTCGGATAACGTTAAATATACAGTGTACAATTGTATTATGCACTTAAGGGATGACATAAGTTACAAGGCATATTTTTTCTCAATTAATACGATGATAGGTAAATAGAGGCGATAGGAATAGGAAATTTCTATGACCATGCATCATGAAAATAATGAACAAATAGACAGTGAGATTAAACGACAGTCTGCGCTTCGGATTCTGTTGGTTCATTTCCTGAAGGCATCTACAAATTCGTATTTGCTTATCATGCTCTATAAATGCAAGACATTTTACTTCTTTTTTGCATTGATTTTAGCGTTGATTTTCACGTTTTGATATAGACAATTTTTTGTTGTCAATGAATCGCTTTTAGATTTTTCATATAGGTTTTTAGACCTGGTAAATGACTGGTTTCTTGCATATTAGTTTTCTGATATGTCTTTCCTCATATCTATCATAGCACTTTGCATTTTAAGGTGATAACTGTATTCATGACAGAAAATGCTAGCAAAATTGAGGTGTTCCGAACATCTGAAATTGACATTATGAGAACTGTATTTCCTAAATCACACACATTTCAAAATGCATGTAATAAATAATTGATTGAGGATACTTTTCGATAAGACACTGTTTGAAAGGGTCTTCTTGTAATGTGTTGTGGTGCTAATGATAAATAATAAACACTTCAGCGAGAACAAGAACAAGCTTAGACAAGAACGCAAAGAAGAGCCTTAAAATGAGAAGTTGTAAAACCCTTTTTCAGAACTAGAGTATAGTCGGTTGGTTATTTGTCATGTAGCACATTGTCCATTACTTACATGTTTCCGGGTATATTTAACCTGCATGCATGTCGTGACATTTATTCGATCATTTTTATTCAGATTTTCTTTATAAGCAGACCATTTTGTAATTTTTGAAGCTGTATTCCGTATGGGTATTTGAAATCATTCGTTACTTATTACCGCTACATGTATATTATTTATTAATTTTGGCCTTGCCATCTCCTCCATTTATCGTTTGTCATGACGAGTAGTCGACTAAGACAAACAAACATGCAATGCCCCATTAATATCATGGAACCATGCTCATACTTTCTCGATAATCTGTCTCTCTCTCCATGTAGATTGATAACCCGGTGTTTTCTAGTTGATGACATCAGCTACGGGCTGCAAAATTCTATTCAAATAGTGAACAACCTCGCTTTTCCTACCGAGCATGATTTTCTTCTCGATTTCCCTCACAAATCCTTTTAAGTAGGCAAAATGTCGCAAAATTCGGTCTTAGGATGGATTTTCTAATCTAACCGGTTTCGATTGGAAACTTTTACAATTTCGAAAGTTCCAATCTTCCTCAGGGGATATTGACATGAGAATGAATTGGATCTTCAGATGAATTCAAATTTCATTATGATAATCAAAATGAATTTATCTGAAGATCTAATTCCTTCTTATGTCAATATCTCCTGAGGAAGATTGAAACTTTACAAATTGTAAAAGGTTCCAATCGAAACCAGTTGAATTAGAAAATCTACTCTAAGAACGATTTTTGCGACGTTTTGCCTATTTAAAATCATTGTCTTGAATCGTTACTTGATCCGTCGCGTTCAGCTGTTTTGCATCATAACTCCCTCAAAAATCTTTGCCTGAATGAAAATTATTCGCCATTGTCTATATTGTAAAGCAAAGGAAACACCAAGTAGTGCAGAAGATAGTGAAACTTCGCTTTTGCAGCAGAATCCTTACAATATTTACATGTTCATGCATATGTACAATTAAAAGATGTCTTCAGACTTCAACAATTGAAGCACAGAATAAAAATAATTGTTGTTCAAGTCTGAGGATGTTTTTCTCTTCAATGCCAAGGCGAGTGGGCACTAAACAATCCAAATGATTATCTTCGACTATACACTTTTAGAAAAAGTACATAAACCAAATCTTCGGCTGCTTAACCGACGTCAGGATTACGAGTTAGAGAAGTGAACTGACTTGCCATACTCATTATTATTTTTACGCTTCGGTTACTTGATCAAAGTTTGTGAAGAAAGAACTAGATACTGTTATCAAATGAAATGAGCTAAATGTAGCTTACTAATGATAACAAAAGTCTACCAACGCACAAAAATGAAACACCTTGAAATCGATCTTGTGGTTCAGAACAAGGTTTACAATCGTACATGCAATGCAAGAAATATCATCTTACAAATATGGTCGAGAAAATTCTACCACGGACTTGGAAATCGAGATAATGTATTTCGTAATTATATCTGATGAAACACGTAAAGGAAAAGTGACTAATGTATATGTACTTGTGCAAGAGTATCTTAGGTTGCTGTACATGTTATGAAAATATGCTTTATGATTTCTGAAATCTTGCTCTTCACATGTACAGCAACTGATCAACTTAATCTCCAAGATGAGAAGCACGCTGTGTTATGCGCGAAGATCATGATTTTGATTTTAGCTTGTACCACAGTATGCGTGTTCACATCGTCGACATAGCTTCATTATGACAATTAAGAGTAATCCCTATAAAATGAGTACTAAATACTTAAGGCTCATACATGATTTGCAGTTTTACAGATCTAACTTCAACATTCATTTCTTGCGACATGTACACAACAGTACATGATACAATAATAAATAATGAAATTCGTGGCACAGCTGTACTGTATACTCGATGTTTATATAGAAAGATCGATCGCAAATGTTCGGACCATTAGCATTGTAAATTGCAATAACTACATACTGCACTGCACTGACATAAGAAAATGGAAAATAACATTCGACAAAATGAACTTTGCCTCGGATTTCATTTTCGTAATGAGACATTCTTTACTCCAAAGGATAGAGAGATGGAGCGATAATATAGATAGATAAGATAGATTAGAAAGAGAGATAATCTTCTCGAGAGATAAAGCGGATTTCAGACAATGTATTTGGATTTCTGCATTAATTTTACGTTATTTTAATTTGTGGAGTCGTACGTGAGGTTGTGTTGCTTTCGTCCATTCTCTTAACCATCGAACTTTGTTAGAATGAAGTTATTGATGAACTTAGCATCCAATGGCGATGGAAATCCATTATACGGAAAAGGATGAGGAGGTTTCGATGAGCTCTTTTTGTTTATTTTGGATGACAATATCAATTCACTGCCGTATATATTGACTCCAAGGCTACGATTTCATGGTTGAAGTAATCGTTAGAATTGTTGGAATATATCATGTTTTCGTGCATATCTGTCGAGATATCAAATTCAGTCATCATTGCACGAGATGTCTATCAATTCTCTCTTTCTTTGTCATTTGAGATGATCCAGGAATTATGGCTAGGCGCTTTTGTCTCTTTCCCATAATTAATCAGATTAAAGTAAAAAACGATAACAAACTTCAGTCGCACACATTATACTAGCATCTAGTAATAACACTTCACGTTATTAGTTTCCAAACTCTTTGAGTTCGTGGCACATAGCAAATGAAATGAAATGCAATTTCATGCCGCAACACCCTTCCCACTTTGATACTTGATTCCTATGTTAAGAGTGATATAACTATTCTCTATAAGTATGCTGACTTTTTTACAATTTTTTACTTACTCCTTTACAAATAACCGTCCCCTGTCGGCTATTGATTAACCCTCTAGAGACCTGAGGGGGGTCCTGTGGACTCCAGGACCCCGGAGCCGTATTTTTCTATTTTACTTTTTGTGCTGAGGATATATCAACCTCTCATGCCCATGTAAAATTATCATTTTTGACAGTGAATCTGCATGTGTTACTTCATTTCAATTGAATCAGTAGAAGTATGATAGATAGGCCAAGGGGGTCCACTGGATCCCCTAAGGTCTCAGAGGCTGTAGAAATTCCCATAACAAAATTTTTGTAACTAGATAAAAACTGATTTCGGACATGTCCACAAAGGTGGATGAAGAGTGAAAGTCATATATTCATTGTTTACATCATGCTCGAATATTTTGCTTTCGCACATGATCTCACGTGATTGGTTGGCCTATATGAACAACTGCACATAAATCAGTGTCCGAAATGAAAGATATCATTATATATTCATAGTTCAGCGCCAAAAACAGACTGCTGACAAACTTTTCACAGCAGTAATTGATAAGTTTGAGATCGCCACAGCTGTTTTTTAGGTTCTAGAAGTACAGCAATTTCGACTCATTTTAGGCCTATTTCTGATGGCTTTGGATAAATTTGAAGGAATGAACAAATGGAAAGGTTTTGCTGCATGAATTAAATCAATTTCATTAAAGTCAACTATCTGAGGCTTTATGGTGACAGAAAATATCGCAAAACCGCCTCTAAGTTCAACTGATGCGGTGCTAAATGTGCTTGACTTATAAAAACACCATACTTTCGCATCTGTTTACTGAGAAGGTTGAAAGACACTCAAAGGATTAGTTATATCGACCTGCTACACGCAAGCATAACTGTTTTACTTTAAATCAATTTTCCTAATGTTTTGATATCGATTTAAGCAGGTAAATTAAGAATATGTGAAAGGGGTCCACTGGACCCCTGTCAGGTCTCAGAGGGTGTGAAAAAGCTCAGGTCTCTGAGGGTTAAAGGTGCAATCTGAACCACTTCACCATCGGTGATGTCAAGATTCCATTCGAAAGTTTGCTTATTCTAATTCTTACGGTGTCCGATTGGTTGGGGGATTCATTTATCCATACACAAGTTGCTGATAACCAGATGTAAAGTCTTATCAATGAAAGTTTTCTGCCATTGTCTGCAACCTTCCAGAGTCCTCAGAGATCCTGACTTCTGTGTCTCTTATGCTGTGTTCGTTTGTGACTTTCTTCTGACGTATGTATTTCTATTTCAAGCCGCTTGACAAATTATTATTTTTATTGTGGAGTTCTTTAGAACAAGAATCCGCAGCTAGACTTCGTCAATTAACCATGGACCATGTCTTCAGCAAAGATAAGTGAATCTATGAATGACTGAACCGGAACATGAAGTAAGCGGTCGAATGTCCATAATTACACTTTACAGGCATACTTTCGGGAAATTAACAAAATATTGTATAGATAAATATGGATACTTTTCACTAAAGAATAATGCATTTTACAGCAGTATGAAGCAACCCAAAACTACTTGTCTAATTTTCATACTACTCATCAAATTCAAATAACGCCCGACGTTTCGCTGTCAACCAGCTTGATCACGAGCAAAATTTATAATGGCACAAAGGTGATAAAAACTGGAAACGTGCGCAGAATGGCTGCATCGGTAGGAAATTATCTGTCTGCTGATGTGTGTGCGCTACTACTTTGCTTCACTTCTCGTTTAGCTTTTGAACTTTTAGCATCACTACTTGTATCGTAAAAGTAGCACCTCAAGACCCCTTAACATGTTTAGGTGACCTTGATTAATCACGTGACTATCCCGCACTGACGTGTAACTCCATTCTGCGCACGTTTCCAGTTTTTATCACCTTTGTGCCATTATAAATTTTGCTCGTGATCAAGCTGGTTGACAGCGAAACGTCGGGCGTTATTTGTATTTTAATATATTATAGTATCCGCAGAAATATATTTTCCCTTGAATTACCCACTACCGGATACGAGGAGCATACCCTACCACTCATCAAATAGCGGTAATGATAATCTCTTGGTATAGCGACTGTCTCGCCCACAGAATTAGATTCATCTGTGCGTGCATCTGTGTCGAAGCAGATAAACAAAATATTTAATTCTGTGGTCCCGCTAATGCGACCGCTTCTAGTGGAACCGAGCGCGGTCGCCATATCGAGGTTTGAGTGTACTCTGAAATGTAGGTCTACACTCGTCGTAATTTTACCATCAACATGACATGCAGTTTTTCAGCCAAAACGCGAGCACGACTGTCCTCCTTCAACACGACACGACACAAATTTGAAGTTCAAACTGTCTAAGTCGAACTCGAAAGTATAACATGAAATTTATTTTCGCGAGTCTTAAACGCAATAGTCAATACAAAACAATAGCTCAATGGAAGAGGCTACACCAGATTGAGGAAACTGCAAAGTAATTTGAATTGGATTAAAATGATTAGTGTCAAAAGTCTGTAGACCTGTAACCGATCTGATTTATCAAGTTGCTGTGAACTCAGAGAACACCATGCTTCTAACAATTGCCCGACATTTGGAGAAAGCACACGTTCGCTTGTAGCTCAGGTGGCTGGGATGACAAGAATGGGGTGTACTTCTCTTCTCAGGTTCAGGTGCTCAGTAACGCACTCTGCCTGCCACCACAAAGGAGACAGTTGATGCTCGTGGCTCGACCATGCAACAGTCAACTTTATTAACCGGTCAGTCCGTGCAAGTGCAATGAAAGAATGCTGCATATTTGTCATTCATTGTCGATGAATAAGATGGATTTTAGATTGCTTGTCTTTAGTTAACAGTTTAAGTTATCAAATTATTTAAAACTGAAAACCACAATGAATCATTGCCAACACGAAAATATAACACGATTATCATCAAAGACCTGCAGGACACGTGTGACAAGGCTTGACACGACACGAAACACCGGAACTCTGAAATCTCCTCATGCAGCATCAGCATATGAGAGATTTAAAAACTGAATCAACAGTTGCAAGTATATATTGTCTTCAAAGTCATTTAGTGGCCATTGGGTATAGCGATTTTTGATGGACAATTTCTCGTTCTTGCTGCACTGCAATTGAAAGAGGATGTTAAATTCTTATCAGGGTTTCGGAGCCGTGGCACACCTAACACGGCTCCAGCTCCGGCTCCGACCCCAAGACCCTTCGGCATATTGTCGGGCCCCAACACGAAACCGAACAAGAGACTTTCACAGAATGATGTACACCGATGGCTTCTGCGAAATTGCACATCTGTCGAGGTCTACCTGGTAACTCTTCTTGTTATCTAAGATCACAGGAAGCACATGGAGCAGGCTGACGCTTTCGGTAAAATGACATTTGTCTGTTTTTTCTGCGATTAAGTGAGAAATACTACGGCGTGTAGAACCATCTCTAGGTCATGCAGTTCATACTGTTTAAGAAGCGAAACACATTTAGGTTTATCAAATAGTTATTTGCCATAAAACACAGCATCTTGATTAAAGTTGAAACTTATTAAGTCTTTCAATACATTATCGTACATATCACTGATCGCATGCAAACACATGCACGATAGAAAAATGACAACAGTGCTAAAAATTATGACTATTGTGACTTATCTAGTGCTTCCCGCTTAGAACTTTTTATGAAGCATGAGTCACAGAGGGAACCATGAAAATTTTCTCTATTTATATGGGACTAATAGAAGTCTCTGATTTAGTCCCTAGCACTACCGCTCTTAGCGGTTAATCAGAGGCGAAAACAAATATTTCAGTCTTTCAGAGTGAGGCATCATTGATCAAAAAGAAGAGGCATTTTGGTCAGATACATCGAGGCATTTTAGTTAGTGTCAGGGTTTTCGAAAGCTTCAATCCGCACACTGCTGTACATTTATGTGCACCTTTTTATCGTGTCTGATAAGAACAGGAACCGGGTAGAACTGGACAGACTCGCAGATTCGCAGCAGCCGGCCATGGATAGGATGTACTGTATTCTCTGTAAGTCCAATTTTCAGCTTCGTTCACTGCAGAAACAGATGCTGCCGGTCGTTCGAGATAATTCAACACTTAGCTGTCAGGGCTCTAATATTCATCAATCAAGTGAAACATATTTGCAGATTGAACTAAAATTCTTTTTATATCAAAAGTAATTCTTCAGCAACATTTTAAATACTTCATCTAGGCATTTTCTTGAGAATGCGACACCTATAAAATGCCATACATTTTTAAGGGAATAATAATTTAGAGTCAATAATGTTCTTTGATAATAAGCACATTAAATTTGAGGCAAGAGCCTTTCGCCCGATAGCTGCGAACTGCTTTCAGCTGGAACACAATCTTAAGGAAGTCCGCGATGTCCTTTAAAATCCAAATAAATTATTCGCAGTAGGCTATGTATTGAGGAGATGAGAGCCAGCAGGTTTTGGGAGGTCTACAACGTTAACCTACAATGATGAGACACGTGTATTCGTTTCAGCTACATTGTCAAATATCACTCCATCTCGCAAAGTGACTGAATTCTTAATACATATAAAACTTCAAGCCAGAGCCGTGGTATTTACTGTCGTCTTCGGCTCTGACCTGTTACCATGGCTCCGGCGACTCCAGCTCCAAAACTCTGATTCTTATATGGTTGATACTATACATAAAACTTTTACATAAGGGGGTTGCAAAAGTCAATGCAACAAAGATTTGAGCCAATTAATATATCAACACAGCTCATCAGGTAGTCAATCTAGTAATTTGATATGAAACTGGCGCAGTAAATAGCATCCGTGAATAGTATTGTCCCCTGAAACATGATGCATTTAAATGCTTACAAGCATGCATGTAGCATAGGCCTATTGCCATCAGCTACATGGAGGTGATAGTTGCGCTCACAAAGTTGTGTCGATTTCGGCCCCTGCTTAAACCAGTGAGAAGGCAAAGGGTGACATGTGGCAAATTTGTTAGATGAGAATTGGAAGAACTTCATATTTCAACATAAATTATATCAGTGCCATCCGCAACACAGCGCTGCAAAGTAAATGAGAAATGTCACGCAATAATGCAATTACAATTATCATGTCATTATGATCATTTCATCTTGTTGCATCACTATCATGGTCACATTGCCTCTACAACAAGCATACAGATGGTGTCAAACAGTGCACCGTAATATATATTTCAGATATAACTGAATTTGACATGAAGAGTAAATCGATTTTTGCAAGAGGGTTTGAAATTTGAATATTTAGGTGCAATATTCACGTGACAATGAAAGTTTGGGAAAGAGAATGTGGCTGTAGAGGGATGGCTTCGAGAAGACGGATTTTGATTTGTGATTATATTGATTTTGAGACGTTGGACGTTTATCTTACAAATAGGTCTATTTTCCTTTTCATCAGACCATGCGAAGAAAATGCGAGTCTCAGCATTTAAAGGATACTGAACTCAAGATCTCGAGATTGAGAAACGAGATGGAGATTGAAGTCACTACAACCCTGTTCTTTCAAAATCCCTCGCTGACGAGTCACTTCAAGAATCAGTTTTTGAATGGATATTAAACAGTCCAAGATTGTCAACCACAGATGCTCCTGGCACGCTTCTAATTAATTCATTGACGGATATTCGACGTCACGGGACACTTTATTTAACTTGCAATTATATCTCTGCAATTTAATCCTGACAATTGACAAAGCGGCTGTAGCTCAGTTGGTAGCGGAGAGGTCTAGTCAACATAGGTCGCACGCTCCAATCCTGCCAGCCGCACACCTTTTGCATGGCAATTTGATCCATCGCTTATTTCATTTCATTCTTTTGCTAACTGATATTCAAACTGAAGATGCATTGGGCCTTCTGAGATGTTGAGGATTGTGGTTTGACTGTGATACCTGTCTTGCAAGCCTTCTTTGAAAGTTTGTCGTGATATTAGCTGGTGGAAATTGTTCCACTGGCAACCTGCAAAGATAAGTGATCTTCACAATAAAGATGCTATCTGGGTCTATCCGCTTTAGAAAAGATCGCGTCGATCAATCATGACTAATTATCAATGCAATATTTTGTCAAAATGCAGTGAGTAACTACAGTTAATCTAGAAATAATCTTCTTGAATGTTGCAACAAATACAGCGCTATGCAGCTGGAGTTAATATGTCGCTTTACCTTGCCTAATTCATTACATTAGTTGCTTCAAATAAATATATTGCAGGAAAGTGGAGATCATTGCCACCAGGGACTGTAGATGGCACATACATGTACATGTACTGTGCCTCAAATTTCCAATAGGTAAGTCAAAGCACCTATCTTTGTGAAATATCTTTGGAGAAATGAAAACAGGAGTGTAGCGTTATATTGACAGCGCTCGCTAACGCCCACCCAATGATCCGTTCGATAAGTTTACAACAATGAGCAGTAAGCGAGACTTGGTCTTAATTTGCATACAGAAGGTCTGGCGTTTATATTTTTAGAGCTCAACCAGAAAATACTTCGTTAAAATTGCTTTTATTCTTTCGTTAGTAAGTTTATTCGTTTTCTTGATTCCTTCTTTCTTGATTTCTTCTTTCAGTACTGACGTTACGTGTTGTCCTATCTGTTGTGCGTCGATGACATGCGGTCAGGGTCGTATCTCCGAATGATGCTCTTTAATTATGGTGTTCAGAAATGTTATAGTCTAACCGAACATGCGTTCCCTCAGATTTTTCAATAACGCTACTTTTAGCGAGCCATTAACTCCTTGCATCTTTTTTACCTGAGGACGTGGACACAATTCTGCGAAAGCTTGACATTTTTGTTGAATAATATGTTCTGTTAAGAAAAAAACATATTCCATATCACTTGTACGATTATAGTCATTATAACGTGATTAGAAAAAAGATTTCACAGACATGCTTATTGGATTGATCATGTGTAGGTCTACCTCCCTAATGAATTAATAGGTTTAAGATGCTTAGTTTATTTAATCTTTGTAACTATATTTAAAAGAAATGTTCATGGGAAATAAAGCAAACAAAGAAAACAGATTCATTTGATCACATTGAATGATATATGATTTTCTAAAATTAAACACGTTAATAAATGACCTGAATTAATTAAGTCAACTTAATTTTCACACTATATCATAGTCATTGTGGTGTTGCCATAGTCAACACTTTCTTCATTATATTTACATCAAGAAAACTGCATAACTAGAAAATGGAGATGTGAGATTGAAGGGATTCGCGCA
This sequence comes from Prostheceraeus crozeri, assembly GCA_907163375.1. Lineage (NCBI taxonomy): Eukaryota > Metazoa > Platyhelminthes > Polycladida > Euryleptidae > Prostheceraeus > Prostheceraeus crozeri. Next base: position 485,235 of record CAJQUW010001636.1, on the reverse strand, counting down.
ATCATAGCTCAGACTTTATCTGTTCAAATGTGAGCTCGTTATGTCTTCGATAATCTCCACTGCCGTCCACTGAATGACATCATCGAAGAATTGATTTCCCCTGGCTTGGACTCCTACTTCCACAACCCCAAATGTCATGGTCCATTACCCACAAATGGCAACAGAGGAGTTAATACATGTTTTAGCTTAAACATTGTTCGCATCAAATTCATCAATTTGTTTTATCTTTTCAATTCTCGACTTGGTTAGCACGATGCATGAGCTACATGTACATTAGTGATGCAATATTAAATGTTATGAGGGGTAAATAATTATGAAAGGTACCTTGAATGACACTGGAATCTGTCATCATCATCCTAAGTCTCTACAGTGATTGATGATTAATCTGAACAATTTATTGATGAGCAGCTACATTTGATCTGCATATTTCTACATTTGATCGCATCCATTTCTATGCTCCCACACTATACTGCATATGTCTACATTTGATCTGAAAATAATATTTAATTTGCAAAGGGTGATATCTAATTTGCATATTCTACATTTGATCTGCATATTTCTACATTAGTGTCGGAAAACCTATAAGCAGCAGTTTCACGTTTCACATATAATGGATCATGATATACCATGATATTTCCTGCACCGTAAACTGCAGACACTACACAGTGAAAAAAGTGAATAAGCGTTAAATGTAACAGCTAGTATTAATCTCTGTCATATTAACTCTATTTTCAATTGTTCTTTCTAAACAGGCGAATGCCGGAAAATTTATTACTGAGTTTCCGTGATTATCTGGTTTTAACTACAGCGTCACCAATCATCAAATTGCAACATCATCTAATTAATCTTATATTAACGGACCTCTAGAAGCCTACCAGCTCCGTTCGCTTCTTTTAATGAAGGACAGTTTACAGCATGCATTGAATTACCGGTACTTGAATATATGATATTTCTGTAATGATTACTGTTACTAATGTATAATCACTTAAGTTGTAAGCTGATGCATTAAGTAACATGCATTATGGAGTTTTATCTTCGTTATGTACAGAAAAGAATCTTCTCGAGAAAAGGCTGATAATTGTGATAGTGAACTGTAGTGAATTGTTTCGATTGCCCTAGGTAGAACCATAATCCAGTTCACAACCTTGCTGAAATAGAGGGATGTAAAAAGAATAAAGAAGTATGACACGTCAGCCTTCAATCACTTGTATAATCAGCATCTGTCAACAGTTTTTGAATTGATGAAATCCTTCGACTGTAGAGCTAAAGTTTTGTAGATATTTAAAATGATATTCTTATTTACAGGTGGCGTTTTTGTCGTTCTCATCGTCATCACAGGAGTCGCTGCTCAAGATTACGATTTTTCAGGTAAAAATTCTGCATAAATTTGTTTCTCATTAAGCGGATGTTCTCTACTAAGTAACACAATATGTTTGTCATGTCATTGTCCTACAAAGTTTTGATGTTAAACATCATTGGTCATAATTAGAGAATATGATAAACTTGTGAAAGTGAAGTAAACTCACAGGAGGTAATTAAATGAGCAATAATTAGTATAGTGGGCATCCGCACCCGCAACGTTGTTTGCCATAGTCGCACTGATTTGGTTGATAAACTTAAAGAAGAATGACAAAGATTAGCATCAACAGGCAAAGTTGAAAGTTTCACCGACACAAAATGTGTACACATTTACGAGTCAACTTGAGCGATGTTTCAGAGCGAAAATGTGTACAACTATATAGCTTGTTCAACTACAACAATAAATCTCGTTGTATTGACGCTTTCATTAATTTCAACAGAAAGTTCGGCAAGCTACCTACACCCAGAAATGTCTCATCTGAACGACCTGAGGGAGAAGTGTGCCTGAAAAATGCAGTCATAATCATGAAAATGACAAAACTCATATTGAGTGATTAAATGAGATCATTAAATCATTACATTACTAAGTGTTGCAAACTCGGAAATGCATGGATCTACACAAACAAATGGGATTTTGCGATGTTGACTCAACGTATCTTGTAAGTCGACTGGAGTTCTTGCTTAATTGTCGCTTTTCTGCTGTTGAGTAACAATCTACAAATTAAAAATGATACGAACTTCATGCGCGAAAGCAGGAAGAAAATGTCAGTAGTTATTGGACTAAGAATCACACAGGTCGTCTCTTCTTCTGTTTGACTAGAAAGGAAGCATTGGAACCACAGAATAAGACAGGTCCGCTCTTCTTTTGATTGACTTGAAAGGAAAGATTGGAACATGTAAATTTAATGGAATGGCACAATCTGCTGACAAAATACCACAGCAATCGAACAATGAGCAGACAGATTAACATAAAACACACCAAACAAATTGTGTGAAGTTTCAGTGACTCTTAACAACATGATCACAGTGCAAAGAGACACAGTCGATGTCAAGTTCTACAGAGAAGTTTGTGAACGTTTTTTAGTGCGCCTGCTATCATTTTTAATAATGATCGGAGGACCCAACATCATCGAGAAAACTTTTGCGCAATTATCTGAGTTCTTCGAATCTGAAGGAACAGTGGCGATCGGAGTATTTTGAAGGAATTCACAGCAATCTGCAACAATGATTTCACCTATCTCTGTGAGGTATCAAAAATTTCTTTTCGCCCACTTAGTAAGTTCCTTAGTAAGTGCCGTCGTTTAGAATCAGTTTGCACTTCTAGCAAAGTGACACGCTTAACCAATCTAATTCTGTGGGTATAAGTGACCTCAGACGCATTTGAGGATGTCTTGGTAGAGGACAGTTTTAAGTACTGAAATGCTGCAGTCTTCTGTAATGACTTTATTTATTTTATTATACATCATTAGGCGAATAGATGAGTTATTTAGTAATATTTTAGAGGGCAGCAGAACAATACGAACTCATGTGGAATTAATAACAGAATTAAACATCTGTAATAGCGATTAAATAGATTTAACTTAATTGACCTTTACTAGGGTCAACATTGTCAGCTTTAAATTTCTTGATGTTTTTCATCTGATTGTTTTTATTACATTCCTGATTCTATACAAGTTGATATTGTTCACGCTGTGAATATGTCCTGAATTCTTCACTGTGATAAACTCATTCAAGGACCCATCGTTAAACGCGGCTATGACCGCTAGTAAACTTTATGATGCACAAAACTATTGTGATAGGTGTTAGATTTCAATATTATTCAATCAATTATCATCACGTCATTGTGGAAAGGTATTTCTGATTTAACTGTTTGATAATTATGGGACGGATTCTGTGAGTTTCATTTCAGTGAGAGAATGAAGGTAATCAAGCAACTTCCTCTATAGGCATCGATTAAATCGAGAGGTGAATTCATTTCTTAAATTATAAATAAACATTATATCTTGCATTCATCCGTTCGTTGTATAAGCTCAAAATGAACAGTATATTCATTGTTAGAAGTGCATCAACAATCGACAGCACGGTAAAATAATCCACAGAGCTTAAGGAAGGAAAGTTGTAAAGTAAAGTAGCATTTAATCATCAGTATTCATCAAGACTTAATGCTAAATAAATTATTTAATGTTGAGAGAGAGAGAGAGATTCGTTTATTCTTTCGTAAATGGAAATCATGCATGTCACTTTACAAATTAATCAAGTAGACTAGAAGTTTGATGGTCCAACTATTACTAATTTTAAAACACAGCATGGATAAAGTAATAAAAGTTGCAAAGAATACAAAGAGTAATTCTCGATCGACTCATTCGGAAAGAAGACACAATGACGCATATATGCAATGTATATATATAAACATCAAAATTCGCAGATTGTACCATTAGAGACACCACAGATTCAGGGGGTTCGAACGTCTAGTGGTTGATGAGAAAGGAACTCGAAGGTGTCCACTATTAGGAAGTCGGTTCGGAACAATGTCATGTAGAAGTTGTTAACCTTTTGATTTTTTTAATCTATGTATTTTGGCTCTTCATGCGCCATAGCCATTTTCAAGAAAACTGTGACATGTATACAAAAGAAATTAACATGAATACAAGCAAGTTTTAAATTTTTTTCTAACAAGTATGTAGCATAATATCCCATAGAAGTCATGCTATCCCCACATTTTATGATATAATCTGGGGATGCCAATGTCTTCAAGAATAAGGAAAGATTTACATAAATAAAAGGTCCTTCAACCCTTCACACTCGATGCGACTGTTAATCGTTGGTTTGTGTTTGCGAATAACCATCGCCTCCTTCAGTCGCAAGCTAGGTTCGTCCTCCTCTGTATTTAGTATTTTGATCTCAAAAGACTCACATTTACATACGCTTTTATGCTTATAGACAGATGATTACGATGATTGTAGATATTTCTTGAATCGTATGTGTAGAGGGCGAACCGTACTACCGATGTAGTATTGCTGACATTTCCTACACCTCTTACAGTGCAATATTACACTATGCAATTATTCGCACTTTGATATCATGTTTTGTGCGATTAGTAGTAACACTCGTAATGACTCATTTACTACTCTAGTGAGTTGTAATTCTTCTTAATAATTTGTGATAATGTTAACTGCATTTACAAAGTCAATCAAACACAAGTAAGTTAAAACAGATAATCAAAATAATGACCCAAACGGGCATCGATGTAATAATAACATTGATACAATAATAGTTCGCATATCTATATCTCGCCTTCACCAGAAAGTTCTAAATGAACAAATTCTAAGTGCCCATATAATAAAAGTTATTCTAGCGATGAAGCTTCTGAGATGAACAAATTGATCACTGACTGTGCTGATGTCACGAAATGTTTTGTCTGCGACGTGCAAAATTGATTTAATGTGATTCACTGAAGTGAGATTCATTTCTTTACTTGTGTGGGAATGCTAATGATTTGTAACGTCAATTAAGGACTCTCTCCACTACACTTAAAATTCAAATTTTAAGTTCAAATTCAAGTTAACATTGATGACCGCGAGCTGACGTATAAGAGTCTGGAACAATGAGCTCGCCAAACTTGTCATCAATTCTTCATTTCAGTCAGTGCCCCAAGACCAAACGTGAGTACTTCTGTACCTACGTCAATTAAAATTATTGCGTGCAGTTAGCTTATCAAAGAATTATCCACCATCCACTGTCGAATGTTCGGGTAGTAGGCACTAGTTTTCATTGAAATCCATTACTATTTACATCTCTAACCTCCATGTTATACAAACTATCCCATGTAGAGAAATTATTCAAGATCTGGAATGATTTTATAAAAGATAGGTTGAGGAATACGTAGTGCTTCCAAAATTCTTACATGCTAGAGTGTATGATTCTGGAAACTTTATTTGAGATAAATTAAGGTTTGAACTACATGTATAAGTTTCTGGCAATCATTTTTTAACTGTTAAAAGATCAGTTCCCAATATTTATATCACAAAGCACACATATCAATGTTCTCAAGTTGTGTTATATTTACATGCTCTTAACTTTGCAATGATTGACGAAGTAGTTTATTATAGACTGATGGAAAAACTGGTCCGGCTCAGCCGGCCGGCGGCCGGTTTCAACCCTGCGATACACTGCACAACGAGGTTGCTGGCATTCCTATAGTCTTCCGCGGCATCCTATTTTGCCAAGGCACTCCAGTTGAAAATCACTGCTCCACAAGCCTGTCAATTAGTAAATAGTGTCAAACAGCAGTTATTGGACTGCAACCTATGTAAAAATTACTTTTTATAATTAGTGGATGAGGCATATTTTTCACACCTGCCAACACACCATCGGAAGCATAAACGCGCCACAGAACCATCAACCATGAAAACATAGGAAGATACAAGCTTTCAGATAAGGCAGCGCCCTTATTTTCAAGGCATTCTTCACAACCTGTTCGGAAGATGCAATAGCAGAATCGGAAGCCGATGTGTAAAGATTTATCCATCAGTAATGACGTCTCTTAAGCAAGACACAATAGCCTGTCTGACCGAAATCAAGTGCGACTCCTTTGTCTTCTAACAGACACCTAATTAGTGTGCGACTGTGTGTAATGAGAGCATTTGTCTTGTGTTTTAACCAGCTATTGTGTGAAGTGATGATCATGCACTATCCTTTTTCGCTCGCATTGAATAAGGTACCTATGACGATTTTGTTGTGGATCAACATGATGTTTCTCTTTGAAATATTATTATGCGATTGTTATTTTGTTTTTCTTGTCGCGGCTAACATCTGCTTACCAAAGAAACAGCTGAATTGTATTTTTTAATATCAATAAGTTGCACCTACATGCATTTGCACATTTGTACATGTCTGTATTGTACAGCGTGCACAAGCACAAATTTACCACAATTTGAATAATCTATAGAAGCAGGGAGTTGACACGGTCAATCTTTTCACCTGTTAAACAATCGTTTCATTTAATTCGGGGCAACCAGAGCTTCAGAAATTGCGGAATTTTGAGCTTGCTGGTTTTAGTATCGATATCAACTTGCTGGATTGTGGTGGAGGACAAAAGGTTCCACATTACCGGAGCTCCAAACACTAACCATTTAGCACTTGACAACACAAACTGTATTAGCTAGTAGGGTTCCTTGTCAGAAAGGAACTCGTTTGAGGAAAGAAGTTTGATCCTACATAATAGTAAATTAAAATGATTATCCGGGATGCGAAGTCAAAAAAATTTTCCATCACTGCGGAAAAAGACTCCGGATCTTGAATAGAACTCTGATTCCCAACCTTTCTCAAATTTTACCGCATCTTGTGATGGAGGACAAAAGGTTCCACATTACCGGAGCTCCAAACATTAACCATGTAGCACTTGACAACACAAACTGCATTAGCTAGTAGGGTTCCTTGTCAGAAAGGAACTCGTTTGAGGAAAGAAGTTTGATCCTACATAATAGTAAATTAAAATGATTATCCGGGATGCGAAGTCAAAAAAATTTTCCATCACTGCGGAAAAAGACTCCGGGTCTTGAATAGAACTCTGATTCCCAACCTTTCTCAAATTTTACCGCAATGGCATACTCGTATAATGTCAATGAAATTATTGATAAAAATTGCATGTTTGCTCTAGTGAAAGATAGATCCTTAATCACGATTACCCACAGCAAGGGATAAAAACATTCCTTTTGAAATAATGCAATACGTTCGAGCATCTGCTGAAAATGTTTCGCATGACATTCACGTTTGAGAATTAGAGATTTTACATGATTCAGACGTTTACTAATTGAGCCTCCTTGATTAAGTGATCCTCCTTAATTGAGTGATATGGACGCGAAAGCGACCGGAAGCGTTCTGATTCTTGACGTGTCTGCGTCCGACCATATTTTCTAATCTAATGAGATAATTTATTACAATTAATCTATTTTTAGAATGAATTCAGGACACAGTAGCTAGGGCACTGAATTTGGATCTCTATAAACCTACATAAACTTGACCTTGCCAACATAATAAGGCACTAAGCTTTCAATTTCAGGATTTCCTAATTCCTACACTGAATGGGAATGAATGGCATGAATGGGATGTGACGTGAAACAAATATTCAATTTCATGGAAAGGAATATTTTTCATTATTTATGCCTACCAAGTAAACAATAGAGGAAATTGAAAATCAACAATTACATTCAAAAACGATTATCCAAATGAGAAATTTATATTTACGATTTGCATTTATATGCGTATGCTTATGATTCATAAAAATGTGGGAAGGCATATAAATTTTTATATCCACATCGAACTGTTTCGAAAGTGAATGTAGGCCAAAGCATTTACCCAATGATCTCAGTTGACGGCTAGCTAATAAACGAATGTAGTCAACGCCTGGAAATCGCTGACTTGAGATCTCAAATAGCTCATCTTTCAATATTGAAATCAGAGCATATATTCAAATCGCATCTTGAATTTTAGCTACTAAAGAGCAAATTCTCACATCTATTTTCTCTTTTACATCATCTTGACCTTTTAGAAAATCTTAAACTAATTACAAAATGAAAGAATGTGAGTATGGCATGTGGGACTACATGTACACTAGTGAACAATCTTGAACATGATGTTTTCAAAGTGATTACTGCAGCTATTATGTGCAATTAAATAGAAAATAAATGAAGCATTGCATTGCAGCCTAGACTACCGAAATTTCTAAATGTAAAAATCCATCAGCAACCGGGGGCGACCGCACAAAAACACTGCTAGACTAACAAATCTCTAACAGTATCATTCACCCATTGAAATTTTGCTTGTCAATAACAACTCACTACCTAACACTGTTTCTGTGCGGTCGGCCCTGGACAGTGGAAGCGAAGGTGGCCTTATGCTCGGAGACGGTGTAGCGTTGCTTTCTAGTATGAATTGGATGCCCACACGGCTTCTGGAGGAGCCACCTCCACAGCCCTATTTTAGTTTAATGAATATCTTGTCCGGTTTCCAGTAAGCATAAAAGGCTAATAGATAGGCTAGACTATGTTTTCTTGAGGTTAGCAATCAACTCATGTTACATATTCAATCACATAAAACTTATAGACAGTAATTTGCATTTTGCCAATTCACAACTTCTTCTATTGCTTAAAGATGTCAATCTAAATGAAATCATCATTTTGAAGGAATGTCTTAACCTAATGACGTGCAAATTCAACACCTAGTTGAAATTAATATATTGCTTATTTTAATTGATCAAGAAAGTATTAAATGCTGATGAGTAGACAAAGGAAATCAGTTGATGAATAAGAACAAAGTTTTCAACACTAATTTGCACAGAAAAGTAGCTCTGATAAAAAAGCTTCATATTTCAAATTTTTCTCTGAATTGATAAATGACTTCGACAATCTATGTTGAAATGAAAAGTGAATTAGATGCTCCATATTATTCATTAAATGACCCGTATACAATCAAGGTATCAATTTTAACATTTGATCGAGGAAGCAAAACCTTAGCTTTTATGCACGAACATGTCAAGACGTTATCTGTTTTCTTTAATTGATGTGCTATTACAAATTTCAGGCATGGCTTAAATTTTAGAATTAGTTTTCCGAAATCATCGAAATTTCATCAAATTAGACATTGAAGGTTATTTAGAAACTCGGATGAAAATTTCATGTAAAAAGCATAATGCTTGAGGTTTTGAGAATAACTTTCTTTTAATCAAGGTTACTTCAATGCGACAGAAAGAAAAGGGCCAACGTTCTATTGAAAGACTAGAGTGGACATCGATACTGCATCGTAGGCACATATATGCTTCATCATTTTGTGGAAGTTTCAAAGTTAGGCACCGATGCCTTGTCAATGTACGTTGTAAAGATTTTTTGATTTTCCTAATTTCCCTGTTAAACATGGAATCCTTTTGATGAAATAATTTACAGCACAATACTTCCACAACTATTCCATACTTGGACAATTCCACTCCTCTTTAAACCAGGCTCTAACCTGGATCCTAGTCTGATGGGTGACTGAGTTAACCATCAGTAAACGGTATAGATTATTCCGTTTTTTTATGGATTGAGTAGAATTGTAGATATGCCAACAACTCTAAGGCATACATTGCAAGCACATTCAAGCACAAATTGGTAGCATGTAGAGAGTTGGCCAAACAGGTTTAGAGCATTAAATGAATCCCGACTTTTGATGAACCCGAGATTCGGGGTTGGTGGACTGAATGCCTGGGATTAGAACTTACAAAATGCCAACTACTCTAACCCGCAATAGGGATCGACAAAATGCAATCTTTCCAGCTATAGTTACTAGTAAAATGTTCAAAATGATGGCGTTGGCTATAAGTATTGAGCTAACAGATAGGAAAAAAAGTCACATTTAGGCATCTCTGATAATGCCTTTCCACCGTAAGTTCAGCCAAGTTAAATAAGTTCGATCACGGTCTCGATCGACGGCTTGATTTCTAAACCAAGGATTTCATATGTATTCTGACATTACTAATCATGCAGATCAAGTTCATAATTTAGCAAATCAAGCTCGAATTCAATTTTCGAACATTTATCAAAAAGATTCATTATTCGGTCATTGAAAACGCAACATTGAAATGTGAAGAGCAGATATTGTCTGTTGTGTGTGAATCTATTGTAGATTTGTCTTCGTCAGGTTTTCTTACTTAATACGGAATTTTGATGTTTTGTTAATGATCTCAGTCCCATGATTTTGAACATTCAATCCTGGAATTTCGGGATCCGTGGCAGATGACTAATTTCCATTGTAGTTTTGTTAAGTTAAGCAAAAGAGAAAATCGGATTCCTTTGCGATGAACCTAAGATCAAGAGCGGGAGTGTATAAAAAGATACGTAACCAAAACTGACTAATAATGAAGAGCTGTGCCAATTTTAGTCTCTGATCTAGTCAGATAAGACGCAATGCCATCAGATTTGAGCTTCTGTAATTTTTCACGCCAAAGTTCTTTTTTATATTACCATCCTTCTCTCGATCATTAGTTGATAGTGGAGCAACATCTGCGATGATTTATGAAATTATGACATGTTGCATATTTGACACTTTGAATTCAATAGTTTGACTTTATATGCAAAATATTATTTGTTGCTTAAAAATTGAAGTATGTTCTTTACTCATTACTCGAGCTCATGGGATCCACAAAATTGGTATTCAGTTTAGTGGAGTTGTGATGTTTGTGAGCTAGATCACTGATTGGTGCTGACGTTTGTGGCTTACTTTGAGCTGCTATGTACCTAACGGATCGCCAGGCAATGTAATTACCGATAGCTACTGAGCACAGGACCCATTGATAAAGATAGAAACGTTTCGCATTATCACTTTTCATCTCACTTCCTTTCTATCATATTCGAACTTTTACATCTTTAATATTACAAGTACATTTTACATCTTTAATCTTTGAATAAAGGTGTATGTCATGAAGACAAACTGCAGGAAGAATATCTCAAAATAATTTAGGTTTCCACAAAAGTGAATGAATTAGAACACTTTTTCTTGATACGTTGGTCCTTGTCGTCTATGAGATAATGAAGTTTCTTTCCTTTAGCTCTATAGCCAGAAATCGTGAGGCTTCCAAGGTGCCCTTGGGAGAAGAACGAGAGTATGAAATTTCAGTTTTCACTCATTTAAAACCTATCTTGTTCCTGCAACAAGACATGCATAAATGGATGCAATCATTGAAATTTGAACTTAATATCCTAATCTTTTATGTCTAGAGATACAAATGAAGCAATGAACAACGAGTAAAGAAAATCATTCATGATTGAAGTATGACTTTATGTAGTAAAACGGACAAGTTTATATATATAAGTGATTGAGGTACTCCAATACCCATATCATTTTCTAACGAAGAAATACTCAGCCAAGATAGCTGGACTTCCACATATCATTTATATTATGTCGATTAGGGTGGAAACAACCGGCGCAGTCGACTAGTGGCAGAGCGTTCGTTCTGTTTCCGGGAAACCAGAGATCGGACCTCGCTTAAGTCCAACTTAAGACTTTTAAGATAAGTATACTTTGGATTTTGCTAACACTCAGCACCAATTAATGAAAGTGGATTAGTTCGATCAAAATCAAAGTTTTGGTTCGATTCCTAGGTCAGGAGAGTGCGGTCGGGGAATCAAGGGTGTTGCTGTCTTGTATTGACTTAATAGTTGTCATTCTCTTTAGATATTCAATGTACTGCGACAAACCTTTGTTGTCGAAGACAGAATCATTTTACATTTTTAAGGAAATAAGTTACGAAACATTTTCTATCATCTTAGCGGTGCATGGCGATGCATTTGCATAAATTGACGGTAAATAAACTTTTGCAAAAAGCTTTGATATGGAACTAGTGCGAACAAAGAGGCCTATTTGCATTGTTAACGACAACCCTCGGGAATTTCATATTTGAATTTCCTTTGAATTAAGCAAACATAACAATACATAAAACAATTATGGTGAACATCAATGTGAATCACTTCTGAGCACTATCTGAACATCACCAAAGGCACGCTTTTGAACGTTGATAGTATTTTATCAAATACAATTGCTTATTAGTTTGCGCAAGTTCACTATAACACACTGCATGTAAAATTCAAATGGTTTTTGCTCAAAATTATATTAGAGCCATGCATTTTAAAACTTGTATATCTTTAAGCCCTAAGCAGCATTTCCGAAGTTTTGCTGTTTCAGTTTGCAAGCTGACTTTTATGCACTATATTGCGAGACGAATACAGAAGGAGAGCTGCCCTTGTGTGGGTGGACGAAAGTGAAGCTCCTGTAAAACGCAAATTTCAATTGTCCACATATCTATGGATTTCAGTCGTTAACTAGTCGACGCACCCCACAGTAGTTGCATGCTGTATCCCGTGCGTGCAAGTGGCTAAGTGTCCAGAAATTAGGGACGGATACAAATAGATTAGGGAAGGAAGCTGAATGAAAAGAATTGGCGTCAGAGTTGCATTTGGAAAATGGGTCAAGGAAGATTGCTGAATCTCAAAAGAAGTCTGATATTGATTAGACTGCAAAGTGAAACAATGTTGCAAATTTTCAACTGTCATTCATACCATAAGCCAGCTATTCAGATACAAAATAGAGAAATTTCAACACAATTCGGGCTATTTGAAAGCAACCGTTTTTCTTCAATGAATATTCAATGAATATTCGGTATTGTAAATAGACACAATACCGGATCTACTCCGGATAAGCGGACAATATGGGATCCCACGCCTCTCGCTTATCCGGAGTTCCTACTAATGTAAAGCGATGATTGTTCTCTGAATTTTAGCTTCCTCTATTGCATTTGTTGTTACAAGAAATTTAAATAATTTTTGATATCATGAATAACAACACTAAAGCAAGCATTGCAAATGAGTCAGCAATTTACAGAAGATGATTTTTGATTTTTCTCCAACATACCCAGAGTTCACTGAATCATTAATGTTATGCTGAATGTTTTTAAAGTCTTGGCTATTGATGTAGACTATATTTCGATTTCGATTGTCCAACGTATATTGGGAAGATTACAATTCTAATACGATAACTTCCTTAGTAAGTAACCTTGAGGTCTAATTTCCTTAATTCCACTCACATGATGATGTGCATGCAAGAACACTTTCAAACAAAGTCATAATTCTATTTTAAACGATTGTCTCATCCATCAAAGTATGAGCTCAAGAAATAAAGAAATGTGAACTCAACGAAGAGTTTTATACACGGATACATCGATCAACTTTGGAAAAGAATTTGACATCAAAAAATAAATTCATCAATTGCATTCAAGATGTTGGCATCGAATTTGTCGGCTGTTGTAGTATTTGTTATAAAAGTAAGACAAAACGATGTCAGTCAGACCCTTTCACCGACTCTCGGACAACACGTCTGGACAGAAAAGTAAAGAACAGGACAGAATAGAAAAGTTATTATGAACAGGTAAAGTGCACAAAAGTCACTTGCATAGAACTGGACGAAGTGATGATGCTAATGATGAAGTGATAATGACTTCACCTTTCTTGCCAGATAAGGATCAGAGTAAGTTTTCAGTTTATATTCAGTGCATTCGAACTTTTACGTGAGTCAGTGAACGAGGCCTCTACCTAATCACTGGTGAACAAGGCAACTGAGCGAAAGGGGTTTTAGTAGGCCTAACTATCGCTGAACCGAACTGAACAAAACATTTTACGTTGATGAACTGATGAACGAACCAAACTTACGCTTCTCAGAATGTGTGTTCATATTTGCTTTTGCTATTGGAACCATGCTTGAAATGAGATTGAGGACTTGAAATGTCGTCTCCTTTATGCTAAAGTTAATGCGAGGGATTAGAGGTACTCAATGACGCATAAGCTCGGGACTGTTTTCGATCTCGTGAAACTGTGCGTATAGATGCGATTATAAAGTCAATAAGGTCAATAAGGTCAATTATAAAGTCAATAAGGAGTGAATCAATAATTGACAATATTAGCAATAAAAATATGCATTCAAATCGTTCTTTCTGTTCCACTGAAACCGGTGAGGCTTAATTTATGACTTCTTTGAGACCTCAAATGTATAGCACAATTTCACCAAGACGTCGAAAATACTAGGACTGTATACATAATGTCTGCTGGCAATTATCAATAAATTGAATTACAGAAAATGTTTTCGTTGAGCTGGACGTCGCAATAACCACAATATCAAGCAAATAAACGGATTTCGCCATCGTCTTAATTTTTCAAACATAAGAAATCATCTGAAACAAATATGGGAACCTATTGTGAACTAAAATTGTAGTTCCAAGTCTGAATAACAATTTAAATGAGAGTTTACAAGAAACGCACTTGAAGCTGAATTTCACGCATTTAATGAGAGAACTAAATGTCAGGCATCTTGACATCCACTCATTCATGCCTATACGTTCAACAACAGCTTCTCCTTTTTTGGCATCTTAAAGTATGGAAAATGTTCATCGAATAGAGGCATCAGCGCGTGTGTAACTTTTTCAAAATTTGTTGCTTTTTCATTGAAAGAGTGCATGGCAAGGCAAGCATTTGCCTGTAAATATTGCGTATTGCGCCTCCTCAACTTAATACTCGAGGGACCTTGAAAAATTCAAGGTCCTTTCAATCAAGACAATTAAATTTAAATGCGTTTTTACTTGCTAAATTAGTGATGCAAATTTTCTTGTGAAGTCGAAAATTTTCTTACATTTAGAAAAGTGCACATCTTTAAGTGCATGCCTTGCATAAATTTTGATCACTATCATAGGTGTTGCTCTCTCAAGTGTCACGCCGAATTCCTCATTTGTTCAAATAAAACGAAAAATTAGAAAAATTGTCTCCTTACAAAAATAAGCACTGGGCTTATAAGCCTTGAAACAGAGCATAAAAAGTCGACGCGAAAATCAGCAACAAAGTACAATTGCAATTGCGATATTGTATAATCAATCAATGACTTTTGCAGTAGCCTAGCATTAATTCACTATTTTGCCATTTGACAAAACAATAAAGTGCTATAGTGACAATGCGAGAGTAGGTGACATTCAATATGTATTCAAATATATTAATCTAAATGTCTCTGAGATAGATCGTCTACCTTATTACAGCAGCATTTCTACAAATTATGTAAAATGAAGGAGCGATGTATCAAATTAAAAATGAAGCAAATTTTCTTGAAATTGACAGAGTAATGAAGCACATTATAATAAGCACCATTGATTGATAAAGATTGAAGTATTGAATTTCAATAGATATTTAACTCGGTCTATGAGCGCAAGCACCTTATTCAGGTTAAATTTCGACAAGCAAATTATCAATAACATGCCGTCTTACAAAATGAAAGGAAATGAACTTAGCAAACTGACTTCTTTAGCGGCTCAGTGCAATTTTGAAATGAATGGCAAACTGAGTGAATGACCAAAATCCCATAATGAACGAAGCTCACCATGATAATCACAAAATACAATAGCAGACTCACAGTCTAAACCACAAAAATTATACTTGAACTATCTCTACGAAAATTCAGCAGTTTCATACTTCGGCGTCTGACCTAAGTTTTTAAAGCACAGGACCTCCATCTTAGAAGTTGTTTCAAACTTTGATTTGTCACAATCACAGAATTTAATATTTTGTTTATCTACTTCGGAAGCGCGCGCAGATGAATCTAATTCTGTGGTCACAATAGTAATGAACATCTGAAATGAGATCATAGATATTCATCAAAATCACTACATGCATCACAAATCAGATAACTTGATGGAAATCATGTGCTCACATTCCCTAGCAAGGGTATACACTTTTGCCTAGCAGTTGATGAATCACACAATTAATGGAATAACTGCTTCCAAACCTTCCATAATACTCGTACATCAGACTGTCAGTACGACGCAATCTTCATGTGCGTGTACTTATGATTGGTAATGTACATGATAGCAATTTGCAGCTTTAGAGAGTGCAAAGTCTTGGATAATTGGAGAAGATTACAATTAAGGGCTTATAGAGAGTCTTTCTATTTCTGTTAATTTTTGTAATTGATAAAAAGTCACAAGTTATTAAGATAGTGGAGCAGTTCATGCATTTAACTTGCGCTTCTCATGTCAAGTCTTTGATAAAAAACAATAAAGTACATGCAGTCTGACGATTATTGAATCATAATAGCCTCCAGACAACCTATGTGGATTACGCATGTGTTTGGGTGTGTCATAAATGCAATTTCGGAAATACCAGATTTATGTTAAATATTTTTACAAAACACCACAGTCGGTGAGGGTTGTTCAGATCATTCATAATCGATGAGTCGGAATAGAAAAAAGAATTGTTCTGACATTGTGTTGCGATGTTAGTACGCTCTTGATGAAATATTATTGAAAATGAAGATAGTAAGCCGCATTTTATGGTTTGTTTTCAATGGTCTTGAATAATATTTTTGTGACATAAACTCTCCTCAGTGCAGTTCACGGCTGTATATTTCTGACTAATTTGGAATTAGCATGCACTCATTTGTACCATAAATGTGCAATACAAAAATGAATGAATGATCCACATCAACAGTCATTTATCACGCAAACTTGAAAAACGTTTACATATACTTGCAAAGCTTCGTGTTTAGATTCGATTCCCCAATCGACTGCTGATTTGAGATTCAATTCGATTCGAGGAAAATTCGAATCGGTCCACGTCGGCTGGCCTAAAATTACTTCAATTGTTATATTTTGATTTATAACCTCCTTTCGTTTTGTAGTGCTTGAATGTGGCATTATAATATGTTTGAGATGCTGGATTCTCTCTGACAGGGGTTGAAAACGTCAAGTCGGTTGCTAAACAAGAGTTAGCCGAATCAGATGTGTTACATGCTGTTTAGGTCAGGGTTACGGACTAGGTCGATCTGATTGAACGGAGTTCGGGTCCGATGTGAAACAACTGATTTAAAGAAAAATTGTAAACGACCCATCAACAGGCTCGCAAACTTGTATCTTCCTACTTTTAAATAATTTTTCTGACTGTCTTTCGTCAAGAGCGCTTAGGCCTACTGCAATGAATTGTACTACACATCCGAAAAAAGGAACATATCAAACGCAGGTCATGACGTAAGGAAGCAAAGCTCAACAAGCAGTTTATGTAGTTATTAAGAAAGGTACTATACCATTCACAGTATTCCTCAGACTTATTTTTAGCTATTCAGACTTTCAAAAGCTAAAATTTGAGTCCCTTCACCTACTTGATTTTCGTACTTTAATGATCATTACCACTGTCATCGCATCGACAAATTTTGTCACTTTAAGGAAGTCGTAAATCCTACTTAAATATTTGTTTTTGAAAATATTCTGTGATTAGGCTACTTCGAACTCCAATTAATGTATCGCATTGATCGGATGTCATCTCATCATTGATTATGGTAAGAAATGAGATGATATTTGCGAGACTCTGGCTCGATAGATGATCTAGCCCATAAAGTAAGCATCTAGTAGGCAGTGTCGATTCAAAAAATGACTGCATGCACTGAAAATTTTCATATCAAATGATTCCGTTTTTTGCGGAGATTACGTTCCTGCGGTCCAAAAAATATTTGATAAATTTTTGTAAACTATTCCTATGTTTATATGCTAGCGACGAGGATCCACTATGTAAGTAGTATGAAACTTGTTAGATATCAAAGGGAATGAACATTTACCAACAAGTACCATAATTATGCGGAAATTAAGTTGACTATCAATGAAATTTCAAGAACCACATCATACTCGTAATGCAAATCTTCATGAAAAAGAGATCTGATTGGCTTCTAGACCGAAGTTTTTAATTCAATTTTCATCGGCATGACTTGATGATTCACTAAAACTATGTTTCATTTCCTGAATCTGAATTGTAGTGTCAGCCCATTTAAATCTTTTAAAATTAATTGTGATCACTGCATTAATTATGACACTGCTCTTTCAGTGGTAGATAGTTTGTTATATGATCACGCTTAAGAAAATACTCTTGTCAATGAGGCTCAGCATTAAGGTAATAGTAGCCCATCAAATTGCTATTTTATTTTGCTTCGCTACCTTTCGAAGGTCGTCATGACACGGAGATATGTAAAAAGTAGTAAGCAAACCTCCACAATAAACACAGCGCCCCCCCTCTCGTGAGAGTCTTGGTCGACCGTCCAGGTTGACTTGGGCGGCCGACCAGGTTGCCATATTTGGATGAAAAACGACAGAGTTAACGGCGAATTTGGGATGTTTTGGGCTCTAGCGTCTAAACGGCAGCTCCAATGGCAGATCTGAGACCAGATTTGGAATCAGCGTCAAATTCTGCATCGAAACGGTGAATTTGCGAGCTGAATCGAACCTCTAGAATCGGTGATAGAAACGTTTAAAGTTTTGGATGATTGAGATTGCGTCATCAGCTGATCGCCACAAATTATATAAGCTGGGAACCGAATGAGACTTTTCATTAAGACGAGAGAGATTGTCAAAGGTAGGTCGTCCCTCTAAAGCTCCGATGATAACATCGGACATTCCAAATTTCGGGTTTCCGTAGAAAACCGACTTAGAAAATTTCATTGCTGATATCAGCTAAGGCGTCAGACTTAAAGGCTAGCCAGTATATGGCTTGTGATCACTTTGAACAAGTAGGTCCAATACTTACAAACGGTGTAAACGGTGTAACGGTGTTTCTATAGATTGTGAATCGCACTGTTTTAAGTATGCGGTTTTATCCATTCTCCACTACAATGATGTACAGAACAACCGTTTCCGTAAAATCAAATATCATCAATGGGAGAATGAATTGAAATTTGATGACTGCAATAGTGAAGATATGAAATTGAAAGATATTGAGAAATTTGAAAAATTAAATGAAATTAAAATAGTTGTTCACGTCTGGCAAAAAGGACTTAAAGATGTACGCTACAACAAACGTTCATCAACTTATGATCGTGTTGTCAACCTCTTGTTGGTACATGAGGATAGCAGTCAACAATGGCATTACTGCGGTATTCCAAATATTCATCGACTATATTCCCACTTAACATCCAAAAGGGGGGAGCATTTCATATGTGACCGTTGTATGAGATCCTTCTGGTCAAAAGATGAATTTCAAACACATTATGAATGGTGTAAGCGAGGTAAATTGCAAATGGAACGCATGCCCAAAGATAAAATCTTTTCATATAGAGAGAATGGTAGTGAATTAAGTCCTCTTCGTGTCATCTATGCTGACATCGAATGCTATATTGATCATAACATCCACAAGCCAGCAGCCATATCCTGTTATGAGGTATGGCATAATCATTTCCAAAATAAAAATAATAAAATGCACGTCTGTCAAGGTGAGGATTGTATACACAACAAATTCTTGCAATTCCTGGAAAGTGCTATTAAATTTCAACAAAAATATGATAGCGAACTCTATCACAGATCATTAAATGTGACAGCAGATGATCAGGTAAAATTTGAAAGTTGTAAAGTCTGCTCAAAATGTAATAAAACGTTTGATGAGGGTAAAATTAAGAAAGTGCGTGACCATGATCACATCACTGGTAAATTTAGAAACGCAGTGTGTTCAAGATGCAATTTTTCTCTAAGAATGAAACGGCGCACTCTACCCGTAATTTTTCATAACTTCAAAGGCTATGACAGCCATATGATAATAAAAGGGGGTTAGGAAAAATGAAGGGGTGGTTGATGAATGTTATAGCTCAAACGAGGGGAAATTTATGTCCATGACAGCAAAAGTACCAGTTGATAAGACTAAAGAAAATAAGACACTCTACTTTGATATAAAATTTTTAGATTCCTATCAATTCATGACTTCGTCACTAGCATCTCTCGTTCAAAATCTTAAGTCTCTTCCACTAACTCAAAATTTGAAGAAACAATATCCTAACTTGACAGATGAAGTCATCACATGCAAAGGAGTGTTTCCATATGCATACTTTGACAACATTTCTAAACTTAGTGAGACTTCTCTTCCATCAATAGATAAATCTAAAAATGATTTGACTGGTATAGAATGTAAGGTAGAAGATTGCAATCATGCTCAAGTTGCATGGACAAAATTTGACTGTCAAACGTTTAGCGATTATATGATCGCCTATCTAAAATTAGATGTATTTTTGCTGGCTGATGTATTTCAGGAGTTTCGACGAGTGACATTAGAAGAAGATAAATTTGACCCTATCCACTTTGTCAGTCTTCCAGCCATGTCATTCGAGTCTGCTTTTAAAATGACTGGAGAGACCATCCATCTTTTACAAGATCCGGAGATGTATAATTTATTTGAGCGAGGAATTCGCAGTGGTCTCACATTTGTAAATAGACATCAAATAAAATCAAAAATAGTAGATGATGATCAGATTCATCTAAAGTACTATGACCAGAATAATTTATATGGTAGTTCACTATCCGAACCTATACCTCACTCTGAGTTTAGCTGGCTAGGTGATAGTGAAATTCAACATTTCTCCAATTCTTCAAACATACTAGCTATTCCAGATGATGGTGATTGGGGATATTATTTTGAGGTAGATCTTATCTATCCAAATAGTATTAAAAATAAAACTGTGGATTTTCCACTTAGGCCCGAATCAGGTGAAGTGACTGAAGATATGTTTTCGGGCTTTATGAAACAATTTCATGAAGATTTAGAAGGGAGTGGACAGCCCAAGTATAAGCCTTGTCGCACACTTTTGCTTACTCAATTTGATAAAGAAAATTATCTAGTCCACTTTTCCATCTTAAAATTTTAATTTAGAAATGAGCATGATTCTAAAAACAGTTCACCGCATTATAAAATTTAGACAGAAAGCCTTTCTGAAACCATATATTGATAGTAACAGCCAGAAACGTGCACTAGCCCAAAATAATTTTGAAAAGGATTTTTATAAATATAAGAATAATAGTCTTTTTGGTAAGACGATGGAGGATGTTAGAAAACGTATAAACTATAAACTTGTGAATCATAATGACAAATTTCAAAAGTTAGCGGCATCGCCTCTCTTTATTGATAGAGATATTATAGATGATGAGTTGGTTGGTGTTAAAATGATAAAATCAGAAGTAGAGTTATGCAAGCCCATCTACATTGGACAAGCTGTATTAGATTATTCCAAGCTTGAAATGTATCAACTCTTCTATAGAATATTAAAACCATGTCGTCCAATTAAAGACGTGCGTTTGCCGGGTGGTGATACAGACAGTTTCTTTTTAAGTATCGCTGCTCAGAAGGAGTTAAACTTCAATGAAATAATAAAATCTTTAGAAAATTATTTTCATACGTCAAATTATCCTACAGATCACCAACTATACTCTGCTACGAATAAAGCAAAATTAGGATGCTTTAAAGATGAAATAGCAGGATAAAAAGTTAAGGAAATGATTCTTCTTCATCCTAAAATGTATTCTATGAAACCAGAAGACTCCAGTGACAGTATTAAGCGCGCAAAGGGCATATCTAAGTCGATTGTTGTAAATATGAAACATAGGGTCTATAAGAAGGCCTTTAAAAATTAGTGTGTAACGTTTGTCAAAATGACCATCTTAAAATCAAAGACACATGAGGTAAAAACTCATACATTTAGAAAGCGAACACTTTCAGCGTGGGAGGATAAGAGGTGTTGGATAGGACATAACATATCTCTTCCACATGGACATCCTGACGCAAACATATCATTATCCAAAAGAATTAAACTCACACTACCACATTCAGGAGATGTGTAAATAGATTCAGCCTCAAATCAGTATTTTGATGATGCTTTTGTTGATATTCATTGTTGTTTTATGTATCGCTTTAGATTGCACTTCCTTGTGAATATATGCCTACAGTCAGCCCATTCCCCTATATCTGTGAAAAGACTTTTTCATACATATATTTTTATTTCAATGAAATTTTACAATGACTTCACTTTGTTTTCCGAAACACTAAAGTTACGAGGGATTTAGTATCTTTCACATGGATACACTCTTGTAAACCATTGGTAATTTTGATAGCAATAGAGGGTATAGTTGGTAGAAAATAGGTTGAAACATCTTCTTGACTATTCCATATAAGGCATCCTTATTATGAATGAAATCGCGTAAAATGTGTTCTTTTTTCTCGCCAACAGAAAAAGGTAGAATCAAATCGCTTTGAATGCAAAGGTGTTGTTCATGTTTATCAAGTGTCATTGGTGTTTCTATACCAATCGTATGCGCAGCAGTAAACATATTTTGTAGCATTGAAAAACCAAAGAGTTTTTTCAAATTTTTACTCAATTGACATTGAATGTCATCACCCAGCTTCAGAACAACGCGTTAATTTTCAATTGAAAACGAAATGTGGTGTGTCTTTACATCATATTTACTTTTCATCACATGCTTCAACTTCTGTTGTATATAAGGATTTATTACATGAATGAAGCTTTCAACTGTATGATATAGACGCGGCATTATATTGATAGCAACTTTAGATTCTTGATAACACTGGTAAATTTTCTTGATGCGATCACCATAGATGTCCACCCACCATTCATCATTAACTGAATCAGCTTTAGTGTGATATTCATGAGAAGCATACACCAGACCGCTTCCAATAATAGGTGTTGGATGTCTTACAAAATGACGCAAGGTTGGAGAGAAGTAAACTGTAACTGGTCATTATATTTCTGAATAACTAACTTATCTTTGTCCGCCACAATTTTCTCTCCATACTTCTTACCCACAGTCTCATTCCATCGTTTTACTAACTCAATAAGTGATAAAGGTTGAACACCACGCTTTTCAAAATGATGCGTTCTTCACATTCTACAACATCTTCATCAAATATTTTAAATCTATAATGAAATTTGTTGATTCGATTTGAATAAACTCTTTTAACATTTGCAGTAGCAATTGACGTTAGATGTAGTCCATGGCCAAAACCGAGATGTGGATAGAATTCATTATCCAACCTCAGTGTAAGACCTTTAGTAAAAGAATAAAAGCGAAAGAACTGTCTCCAATTCCAATGATAGATAGTAAACTCATAAACTTTCTGATCCTTATTCTTTATCATGGAATTATTGCCACTATTGAATGCCTTAATAATTTTCTCATTCCCAAATGGACCATAATAATCTGATTTTATTTGAATCCATTCATAGTTCCACTTTCCATCTGACGTTAAATTGTATGGGAACTGGATTGTTTTATTCATCGTTATTCCATCATGGGTGCGATGAGTCAATATCATTTCTTCCAAATCATTCACATTCTGAATATTGCTATCATAGCAAATGCTGGAAACACCTATTTCCCATTCACCTTCTAGATGTAGTGAGCGATTTGATTGTACTCGAAAGTCTGATGGTTCATTATTAGGAAATTTATTCATAGAAGCATCACTGAGTAAGTAAATTAGAAACGAATCTCTATTTTCACTTTCCATACTAATCACATTGGAAAAAATATATCAGCATACTTTTGCATTAACTCTTCATTCAGAAATGGAGTGTGATACTTGTTACAGCATCTTTATGAAAAGGAATCAACGCACCAGCATCGTCATAAATTGCAATATCAATTTGTGGGATGTAGTTTGATTTCAGCTTTGTATAATGCACTTTCTTGAAAGTATGCTCAGATAAAATACTGCAGCTTTTTGGTTGGTATGGTATCATTGCTAGCAGTGGAGCTTCAACATCTCCCACACGTACATCTTCACAAATATTGGAATATATCTGAAAATAGTTAATACGACGCGATAGCGACATGTCTGCGCTAGCTTTGGTTACAGTACCACTTTTGAAGATATTTTGATCAAAACCCAAAATGTCCATTAGAGTTTTATCCATAATTAGTTCAATATCTTTCCTACTTACAGTGAGAGACAAAGCACCTTCTTTTTCAGAAAATGAAATATGTTGCTCATTATTCACTTCGTTCAAATAATTTACAACCAATTTAACTGAAGTAATAATGCGAGGCATCAACACTCTTGTTTCATGTAAGATACCTCCTAAAGGCTCTATACGCTTTCTGTATAAAGATACGGACCATTCTGCATCAAATTGATTTGAACTATTATGTCCCAGATAGCGCATATTAAATTTTCCATGAACAGCTGCAGAACGATGTCGTACAAACTGATGAAAATCTTTTGAACAAACTAATACTAGATCATCATCATTTAATTTACTTATTGCAATATGATTAGATGATTTGATATAAGTCAATGTTGCCACTTGTTTACCATCAACTCGAAGGAGATAATTAAATTTCTTCAATAATGTTTCAGGAGTCATGTTTGTCTTTCTTGGCTTCATCACAATCTTCTTCACCAACGTCTTCTTGGGATAAGATCTGCATAATAAGCTTCCTCTCGATATATTAACTGTTTATGACCACTTATGTGGTAATTAACGTTAAAATTATCATAGCTTGTTAAGGTGCTAGCGAGGTAACCTAAATCATTTCTTAAACTCGGACTCAAAGCAACAATCCAATCTTTATCAACTACATGATGTACATAATTATGATCATCATTGTGCGGAGTAAGTTGGACAATATGTTTGCACGCTTTATTCAGGAAATCATATGCGAATTTCTGACATGATAGAAGATCTTTCTTCGGCCATTGTGGAATGTATAATCGGCAGCCCTTTTCACATTGGTAAGCAGCTGTGCGTCTCATATTAATAGTCATCACCGCATGATCAAAAGTATACACACAGTTACTGTGAACAAGTTGTGTGACCCCTACTTCCAACTCTCCATTCAGCTGTTGTATATTATCAATGGGAGTAGAAAGATAGCGGCTCGATTACTAGAAAATCTATTTATTACTGCATTGCTAAGCAAAATATGGTAAAAAGACATTTTCATATTCTGGTGATCTATATATTACCAATTTGCATAACATCATGAAGACTTGGATTTTGGATTGTCAACAATACATCAAAGTTGATCGCAATGGAAACGTACATTTCAAAAATTCTCATGGAAATACATCGAGAGGAATTACATTAACATGGCGACAATTTTTTAATCTTAATGACATCATGAGGGATTTGAAATATTTTGAAACGCTAAAATTCATCTCTTTGGGTAATCAAGTTTGGCTTCAACATTACAGAAATGAAATTCAAATCTGTAATTCTGATTCCTCAATCTATTTTTCATTTCGCAAAAACAATTGGGAAAAATATAAAAGATGGATACATCGCTCCATTATGTCATTTATTCGTCGAGAGTTCATCGCTTTGCTATGCAAATCTTAATCAGACACCACCTTCAACACAATGTTACGCTCCATCATGAAGAGTTGGAAAGTAGATTTCCTACAACATGTTGAGATTGATTATGATCAAAACGTTTATTTCAAAGACTATACTGGAAATATGAGAAGAGAATTTGCTTTATCATATCGACATTTTCAGTGCCTAAATCATATCATGAAGGACATGAAATGCTTCTATATGAAAAGATATTTACGCATAGGAAATCGCATATGGTTGCGACTTAAAAAGCAACGAATACAAATCTATCATTCCCAACTTTCTATCTGCTTCACATTTCATCAAGGTAGTTGGGAAGAGTATAAAAAGAAGATACATCGCTCTATTTACTCATTTCTTCATCATGAGACGTCACCGTTGCACCATCGTCAACATTCTCCTCCGCATCAGACTCTATACCAAAATCGATCTCGCAACATTACATCAACAAATTCCAAACAGCAAGTATTATACGGTCGACCGCAAATGTTAGTGGTGAAGATGAGCAATTTACGGAACCTTCAACTCTTTCCAAATGGAACGGTACAAATTCTCGGCGCCCTTTCTCATTCATCGGCGCAGTCAATGCGCTTAGGACTGCAGAAGCTACTACGCCGGATATGGAAGAGGGAGAAGTGTGTAATGTCGAATATGACTGTGAACAATATGGTGATCTCTACTCAATTGAGTGAAAATGTATCGTTTTCGATGATTCATAGCAGCAACTACAATTTGTGTTATGAGCCAGAACTGTTTGCTGCAGCTCTCATTAATTGTTGGAATCCTGTACATATTGCAACCTTTCACAACAGTAAAGTTATCATTACTGGACTGAAATCAGAAGTGCAAGCAGATACAATCCTAGACCATTTAATCGAATATGTACATACCCAGCGGATTGTGAAATAAAAACAATTTTTATTCCAATATGATGATGTTTTATGATGTTTTATGATTATAGAACTTACAAATCATTTTTTCATTAGAAGATGGGTTACATGAAAACTTTTGAATAACAGATTTAAATCGACGTACATGCAAACGATTTAAAATGAAGTACAATACGAAAGCACCACAAGTTGATGAAAGTGGGAAAGTGGGTGTTGTAGTATGCGCTTATTTCGTTGATATTGACGAGTATGTTTTCTCAACCACTGCTGTGTTGGTATATTTGGAGGTTGAGCAAGAGAGTCAAATAGTTGACCGCATCTGTCTTTTCCAATAAAGATAGCTTTCCAATGTTCACCTTCTAAATTCTTTGACTGAGTGTTCAATACAATAAAGATGGGATACTGTTTTACAGTAGTCGGTAAGGTATCTAGCGAATAGACATTATCAAAAGCTTTCAACGTAGCTTTATCTGCATTACGCTGTACTTTAGCTTTAATATTCTCAGCATTCAACCAACTCATTAACGATTATAGTGGAGAATCACGTCACGATACTTAGTTATTTCAATATTTGAATCAAAAACTGCATAAATCAATACATTGATCGTCGCAGCTAGCGTTGTTTTAAACTCCAGATCCAAGCGAATATTATGAGGAACGTTAGCTTGACGATAAGGTGCACTAATATCACTGTCGGCAGGTAAATCAAATGCATAAATAGTATAGCCATTCTTAAACTCTTTCATTGTAAGCCCGTTGGTGTCGTCTGTGTTGTAAAAGCCAAAGACATTCATATAGTCACCATAGCTGAGCAAAAATTGATAAGAAGAGAAGTTTGGTCTATAGGGCGGTCCAGGATGACTGACACCATTTACACGTAAAGCAATTTCACTCAAACTGTTGTGTTTGAAGTTGAAAGGATTCTTCTTGACATTGCCATTGAATGCATCATTTTCAACCATTGCTACCATGAGGAGTTTTCGTGCTTCTGATGGAAATAAATCATCTTTCATAAAACTCTTTTGATCTTTAGGAATAGTAAATTTGAGAAGCTTTGTATGTTGAATGGGATAAATAGCATTGCTACGGTTAAGACCTTCAGCATGCCCTCTAATGACACTTGGATTCGGTACTAATCGACGAATGTAAAGTGCAATATCTTCCAAATGAATTCTAAAATTGACAACTTTAGCATATGCATTCAACAAAAATTCAGGCTTGTTCAATGTAAGTTTGACTCGCATACTGGTATTATAGAGTAAAAACTTTGACTGTCTGAAGAAGTCAAGATTTAGAGGACCATATAGCTGACATACTTTACTATCTTTAATCAAAGCAGATCGCTTTACAAAACCAGCGTTTGTCTCACTATCAAATTGTGTTGCTTCATCTCTATACCATCCCATTGCTTCCATATGACTCTTTTGTGCTGACGGATGAAACTGTGATAGGGCATTGAAATATGCTTTATAGGAATAATCGCTTTGTCCACCTTCCACCTGTTGCTCTCCAATAGTTAGAGAAACATCACGAAATAGTGTTGCCAGCGGTAAATTGTTCAGACCAACTTTATGTGTAGCATCGATGTTAGTACCATCTGCTTGCTGAATTCTGAACCGCACATCAACCATCGCATAACTTAAATCAATGTAGTCATCACTAGCGCCAGGAATGACAAATTCAATTGGGCCAGTATTCTCAGCAGTTCGAGGATGACAATCTATGATACTTTAACTAAGAATATCTGTCTGTATTGCTTGTTGATCAAACAAACAAAAGCCTGAAGTTTGATTAGAAGTTATGACAGCGTCGTCGTTTAGCACTTGATGAAAGATTACAGCCCGCGCGACGTTTGCGTGAATGCCTTTTATTATTTTTGTTTGTAGCTCGCTTCTTACCACCTCCGCCCTGTTTTCTTTTTCTTCTAACATTCATTCGTTTAGGTGCTTTCTTTTGTCGACTACGAGTTAAGGATTCCTGTAATGTTCTTAAAACGAATTCTTTCCCACGATTTAGTAAAGTACTCTTTATATTTTTTCCACTGGCAATATCATTGACAACATCGCCAGCAAAGCCGAAAGCATTACTTAAAACAGATCGTTTTAAAGTTTTTCCGACAGTAGATAAGAGAGGAGTTACAACAGATTTCAGTGTGCCAAATATACTACCTCCACGTTGACGGCGAGCACCACTGTAAATTGTACCCGCGCCACTTACATAGGAGGGCCGTGAATAAAACGATGCAGTCGGATTTATTACTTAAATCTTGAACTCTCAAGTTATAGTTTTGCATAAATCACTTGCGATCACTTTGATGAAAAATGTCTGCACGACGCATCCAAGAGTTCATACTTGAAAGATAACCGAGCCATTTAACAAGACACCATTCTTCGCCTTGACGTTTTTTGCAACGGATGATTTTCTCTACTAAATATGTTTCACTTTCAGTGACTACCTCAATCTCATCACGGTAAAAGCTGCCATCTATTTCTTCATTGTCGTAATCTTTTAACTTGTAAGTTCTGGGAGAGTCTTTTTTATTGATGTTTGAAACTGTAAAAATTTCTTCTATCCAATTTGGGAGATAACCTTTGGCAAAAACTTCATACACATTGTCAGCATTCACATCTGCTGGTCTGAGTCCAATAGAGCGATGCACAGAGTGATTGTAGGCATGTACCGTGTCTTGTAGAATCTTTGTCCAATTTTTTGTTAAGTTGGCAGTAAAATGTCGCCACAAGCGATTTTTCAATGTACGGTTAAAACGTTCAACTAATGCAGCCTTATAGGCACTCTTTACACTAAACAACTCAATGTCATATCTCTCAAACAATCTTCCCACATGCTGATTTTCGAACTCCTTTCCTTGATCACTCTGAATTCTCTTTGGAATGCGACCCTCTTGGAAAATTGACTGAAATGCCTTTGCTACTCGTCTACCTTCTTTAGTTTTTAATGGTTGAGCCCACGCATATCGCGAGAAAATATCAATTACTGTCAAAATAAAATTATTTCCCGAGTTATGTTTTGAAATAGAGGCAACGTCACACAAATCTGCCTGCCACTGTTCATCAATGTCATGAGTAATATAATGACGGGTACGGTACTTCTTTTTCGCTTGTTTGTGGAGTGTATAGGTAGCCTGACCCTTTAACCATTGTTTAACTTGTGATTGCGGAAGACCACTCGCTTTTGACAATTTTTTTATAGATGCAAATCCTGCTGGATGTTTTACATGATAGTATATTGACTTTAAAAGTTCATGTGATGACGACTGACTCTTCCTCCTTCTTCTCATGTTTTTGCTTTCTTGTCTTTTTACACTTACAACAGCCACAAGATTTAGCAGATTTACGTTCATGTTCACATTGCTTAGGAGTCTCACTGTAAGAGCTGGCACAGCAAGTACATGTTACATCAACATGCACCTCCGGCGGTTTATTACATGGCATGCAATACATCTGCTTCATATTAATAGTCTGAGAATATATATTTCTTTGGTAGAGATCTTCTACGTCTATCTCTTTCTCTTGTTTGCCTAGAGGGTGTAGATCTACGTCGTTCTTTTCCTCTTGCTTTCTCAGTAAGTGTGGAAGGAGATGTAGAAGGTGAACTCTTAAACCAATTTCTTGGCATTGTAACACTCCTAATTTTAGGAACAGAATTAACATTTGAAGTAGTACCAACTTCTGTAGTAGAATCAAGTTCTTTCAATGCTTCATTATTCAATGCAAATTTTGTTACATTATGCTTTTTCAATAGTTGAAGAAAATATGGCCAACCATGTGGGACATAACCTTGTTGACGTTTTCTACGCGTTGCATACTGAATCAAGTCTTCATAACGCGAAGCACTAATAACTTCATCATCATCTGTAATGATTTCACCTCTATCATTCACATTGAGATATGGTTCAATGCTGTTGAAAAGAGCTATTGCATGTGCACGAGATGCTAAAGGTGTAGCAGTCGAAACAGAGTCACGCATCTTATTCTTCAAAGTTCTCAATTCTTCAACAGTTTCTGATTGTAATAAAACTGCGCGATATGGATCTTTAATATGTACATTTTCCTGATAATTCAGTTCTTTTTTATAAATTTGATTTGCTAGAGGTTGCTTTACTTAATGTAAAGCAGTCAATTGCACATATTCATCCTGAGGAATAACAATCATGCGAGAATAGGAGCTCATTGTTTGTAGATAATCATAGGCTTTTTCAAAATATCACTTCGAAATCTAAATTCTTCCGGACACTCTTGTGTATAATCAATAAATAAGTAACCGTGTGGTTTGCAGTTTCTGCTTGAAAAATTTCAATTAAGGCTTTTGAACCTCTTGACGAAACTTGTCGCGCTAAAATTCCAAATTGACTTCTATCTCGTGGATTCTTAAAGATAGCGTAATAGTGCCTATTCAGGTTTCGTGTGCGGGCTTGTTTCCCATCAGAAAACAAATTTTGCGTGATATAGATTATAAAGCACCTTTTGTGATGTGCTACGCGGGTGAACATATCTGTAACGTCTTTAGAATTCTTGCTTTCCTTCAATAGATCATACAATACAACGACATCGTTGGACTCTATCTTATCAGCTCGAATAATTCCTTCATTTCGAATAAAGTTACGACTTTGCAATTCCTGAAAGAGTGACGGCTGATAAATACCATAACACCAAATAACTCGATTGATAGGTTCCCTGAACAATTCTTTTCTTTTGTCTAGCAAATTCAGAGTGAAAACAGTTTTTTATCAGCATGGGATGGGCCTGATACAGCCAGAACTTTATCACATTGAAGTCTGAAATCCATTTTAATACTTTGAGACTCAACATTTGCATAATTAACGCTTAGAGCCAAAGATATTACCCAATACGTTGCCCACTACAGGAGCTAACATCGGAAGTATTGCTGAAAGGAAACCACCCCTTTGTGACAGAGATTTCCTCTTTCTTTGAAGGGTGATTTTAGGATTGGAGATGAATCGTAAATTTGTAGTATATCGCTTAAGTAACTTTCGTTGCTGTGGTGATAATTTCTTTGTCCTCAAACTTCTCACATGAGAAACAATTTCTCGACTAAATTTATCATTAGCATGTCGTATAGCATTATATCGATGATTTCCTTTCATTCGTTGAAGAGCTCGAATGGCTGCAGAAAATTTTGAAGACTTTTGACTTTTACGTCTCGCCATTTTTCTCTTTACCACTGTCACAACTTGACTTTTCCATATTTGCATAGGTGCCAACTTTTATGGCAGAAGTGACAATCAAAATGAGCTATATCACAGTGGCTACATTGACAGATTTGAATACAGCAGCGTATGAAACAGCGCTGGCAGAAAGTATGCTTACATCTCTTAAAGATGCGTTTTTCACTTCCATCCTTTCGCTTACATACATCACACATATTTTCACTCTTACTAGCAACTTCTAAAGCAAGTTTTTTTGACGGCATTAACTTGCTAGCCTTTTCTAAATAATAGACGCATGTACAGAAGGAATATACTTCGAGAGTAAGTAGACATAACTCGAAAACCAATTGTGCTACGATCAAGTACCATTGCATCTTTTAGTTTCTTTTATAGAAAGTTGAATGTGAATATGTGAAATTGCTATAATCACTAGACTGCTACCATGATGGTTAAATGCATCAAGACGTTGAGCAATTTTTCCCATATGTCTTTCAAAAAATTCTTCAGGATTATCTACAACTTCCATTGGATAGGAAGCAAAGTGGAAGAAACGATCTTCTACCTCTTCTTTCCCAAAATGACTGAAAATGAATTTTCGCAACTAATCGCGCCATTACAATTTTATCAGAAAACGTATTCATTTACTTCAAAAATAGTGTGTTAGTATCACCAATGACTGATTTGATGTTAATCTCATCTTTATGAAATGTTATCACATAATCTTGAATAGTCCCTTTTAAACTTTGCCTATGAAAACGCAATGTTCCACAATCATTTGAGAAAAACATTGTCATCCTGCATCTGTCCCTCCAATTGCATGAAAAACAGCAAGTCTTTACATAAAGCTTTAATTGAATGACTTCTTCAAGTATGCATTACAAATTTTGGGTTTGAAACAAATAAAATAGATACAGTTGGTAACTCTCATACAGAGAGCGATGAAAACCAAACCTACTTTGGCAGTGTTGAGGTAAGGAGGAAAAGAACATTGATTATGAATGTAACTACTACAACAAAGATTTGAAATGGGAACACTCAGTTCCATGAAACGTTTCGTAACTTCATGATAGTGTTGATTAACTCTACTATCCCAAGGTGGAAATAGAATATCATTAATGACTAGATTAGGAAAAAGCTTTCTCTCCTTGGAGGGATCATTACAAAAGATACGTACAACATTGAAGGCTGCTAGCCATCTTTTAAAGTCAATAAGAAGAGCACTTTCACTAGGAAGACCAAAGTCTTGTAAATACTGTTGATTAAGTCCATGAATATGCTTTCTCGCCCATCCAATAGCTTTGGGATCACACTTGGCATGATGATGATAAATACTAACGATCTGATATGAGCAATTGTCCATGGCAATAGCACTGAGCTCCTGTACAGGTTCACCCTCACAATCCATAAAAATGATGGTGGATGACTAAAAAGAAAATTACATAGTTGTACTCATCGGCTGAAAAATCCTATAACCTATTACAATATGAAGAAGTGCAACGATGCTGTTCATGACAAAATACACAAATAACATGATGACAGCGAAGAAGTAAAATGTATCTGATAAGACCACGTCTACGACACTCAAAATACATAAGCGAATTGTCATAATGTAGAGATAGGAAAGGATTAGCGATTCTCCTTCTTTGATTTGCGTTTTCCGGTAACATTCTTCTCTCACTTGTGCTTCCCATCGCTCTCGTTGAGTATTTGATCAATAATGTTATTAACATCTGGCTGCTTTGGTATATATAGGATGGATTGAGTATGCATCGCTATAGAGGCCAATTTATTATCCTTATGATAACCATAATATAGTCCGCTTATTGTGAAACGAATATTCCAAGTGCCTTCTGCGAGCTCTTCACACCTGATGGGTGTTATTTGTTCTCCATCCTTTCGATAGTAAGAACACCAATGCGATAGTGGTAGAGAAAGTCGTTCACCTTCCCATATCTTTTTATATGGTGTATCCTTGTCATCTCTCGCTCTCCACACTTCGTCAAGGAGAGTAGGGATATTCATATTTAGTGTCACAAATTCTTCAATAATGTCAAGCTGGCGACGTATGTATGGAGCTACAGGAATAATGACGTAGTCTCCATACTGATTCCTCTTCACACTCACGTCTGTGGAAGGGATCATTCTCGTTTCCAGTGCTATAGCATGATCGTAATAGCGTATGCCCTGTCTAAATTTACGCTTTAGGGGTGTAGGATTATGTACCTGTGTTGTTTCTTCCACCGGTCTCAACAGTAGATGGCTTGATTGCAGCGAACCTTGCACCGTCTGGTCATCAGCATCTAGTCTGGTAAGTGATGTAGAAGCCTGAAAGCGGAAAGATGTGATTAGGTTAACACTCAAGAAAGGAGGTGGAGGAAAGTTTTCCGACTTACCATTCTAGTTGAAAAGTAGGATAGATGAGCTGAGAGAACGTGCGTCCGTCACTTATACGATTCAAAGATAGAATGATTGTTATTCTAAAGTCTCATTATTTATAGAGAAATGCATGATTCTCATTGGATAATGATCCTCATTAGACAATAACATCAAGCTGATTCCAAATCTGGTCTCCGTTTACCCATCCGAGCCTTCGTTCGCCCGCTGGAGCTGTTTTTGGAAAATTCTAACTCTGTCGTTTTTCGCCAATTTCCCAAATCTTAAATGGCGTCTCACATCTAAACAAAGACAGATATGAACAAGCCGTTTCTTTCACTGAATTTGTCTTACTCTTAGCTTTCAAACGAGCTATTGCACGACTTTCTACAATCTCCAGAACTAAAGTTGGAAGCAACGCTGCCGAGGGGGGGGACGTCCCAAAAATGTTTTCTCTCCGATTGAGCTGGAAATCACCCTACCGATGCAGAATTTGACGCTGAATCCGAATCTGGCCTCCGTTTTCCCATACGATGCTTCGTTTTGGCTCTACAGCCCAAAAACATCCCAAATTCGCCGTTAACTCTGTCGTTTTTCCGAAAAATTTTGAAAATTTTTTCTCTCCGATTGAGCTGGAAATCACCCTACCGATGCAGAATTTGACGCTGATTCCAAATCTGGTCTCAGATCTGCCATTGGAGCTGCGGTTTAGACGCTAGAGCCCAAAACATCCCAAATTCGCCGTTAACTCTGTCGTTTTTCATCCAAATATGGCAACCTGGTCGGCCGCCCAAGTCAACCTGGACGGTCGACCAAGACTCTCACGAGAGGGGGGGGCGCTGTGTTTATTGTGGAGGTTTGCTTACTGCTGTAAAATATTATTGTCCCTTCTTTATTGCCGTCATGATCACTCAATTCCGTGCTAGTTTCTTGAAATCTGCAAAATTTGCATGCCTCACATTTGGCGTTGGGTCTCAACTCGAGTTAACTGAATAAAATCGAAGATGTATACACATTGAGGATTTAATTAACGCTGAGTTGATGCCATACCTAATATACTTACTCTACAATATTATTCCATAGATATGGGCTCTTGCTTCCTTCGCTATGAGCTTAGTCGAGAACAAGATCGTTCAATTTCCGTTGGATTATCGCCGTTATGTTGATGACATATTTGCTATCTTCAAGATTGAATCAGAGGCTGATACTTTTTTGAATTTAATAAATTCTATACACGACAGCATAAGCTGTCGCTAGTGAAAAGGAAGAATATCACAAATTAGCTTTCTTGGATGTGACGGTCAGTTTTGAATATTCCGCCTTTACGACTTAGTGGAGAGCTAGACCTACGAATACAGGAACTTGTATTCCTGAGTGCCAAGCGCCTCAGTAGTTCGCTAGATAGTTATGAAAATGCGAGTAAGCAGAGCAAAAATATGTTCATCTCTAATGATTATCCTGTCAAGTTAATCGATTCTATAAAATCACAAGTTGAGTCTCCTACCAATAACAATACTAGCAACAACAGAGGCGAGACTGCTAAAACTATCTATTGGTCCCTTCCTTTTATAGCGGAAAGGAACGTGAAACCTAAAAGAGTGTCCAAATAATTAACTCCTATTTTAGATAAAAACGACGCCAAATTACAGGCCGCTCTTAAAGCTTTCAAGACCTCAGCAATTTTTCCTAATAAAGATAAAGTTCCTCCGTGTTTAGCATTCAACGTGATATATTGTTATACATGCAGATAATGCTCAAACCGTTACAATGGTGAGACACGGACACACCTAATCACGAGAGTGAATGAGCATCTGAGAGGAAAGCCAGTCCCTACCGAAGTGAGCTGTCATCCACACGAAGCAAGCCAAGAGGACTTCAAAGTTTTGTTTAGAAGTGTTATCACACCCCCGCATTGCAGAGACACTATGCACTAAATCAAGTACTATGTGCTAATAAATGAGAATGTTCTAATTTTAGCATCTTTTAGTGAATTGCATTGACCATGATTTATCCATGTATAAAAACTGTTGTCTCAGCTACTGTATTGTCTTGAAGATGGGTTTTAAATAAACTCGAAATCGATCGACAAACATGGTCGTTCTTTCTGTGAGAAGTTTGGGCTCATCCAGTTACTGTGATGTGAACTTCGTTAGACTCGAAGGACTTCTATTCTGCAAACCTAGGATTACAAATCTAGTCCCCATCACCAAGATGAATGTATAGCTTGACATCCACTATTTAACTCATTGTCTAGCGTCAATGTCTTATTCGAAATTGTTTGAAGTGTAGTATATACTCGCAGACCAATTATATCACAAGAATGAAGACACTTTAATTTGACTGCACATTTGAGTACCAAAGTGTCACTACATCTGTCAATAGCCAAGTAGATTGCATGATTATTTGGCTTCATTTGGCAGGCCTATTTTCTTATTCGCTAACGGTATGACAGAATAGGCAAATTGTACATAAATATGCCTAAGTAGGCCTATGTGAGTTTTCTATGATTCGATTCGCGAATCACGACCCGATCCGATTCGACTCTAAATTTGTTGATTCGCAATCTCTATCGTAAGTGCACGTCTACAAACAATATTTGGAAATTGAGGACATTTGTTCTAATTCAAATTCTCCATGCTTGAAAATGTCGACTATTTTGTTTCCATCACGAGTTTTTTGGAAAATCAGTGGTACAGACGAAATAGTCAAATAAAGAATAAAAGTACCCCAACATTCCTCATCGTTGATTTCCTCGAGCTTGATGAAGGCACGCATTCCACATTAATGCCAACAAATGATAATCCAATGATCACTTGCGACGAGTCACCAATTTAAGGAACTGCTCTTTATTGTCGCTGCAGACTTTTGGCCATTGATTGTACAGTTCTTGCTAAATTTGGTTGGCATAACAATGCGATATATACGAATATATACGATATATAAGCCTTATAGGGTCAGCGAATATCACCAGGTCACAGATAGACTGCCAATATTTTCGCAGCCAATTCATGCGAATTTCCTGAATTTCTTTGCGACTTCGACGTAATTTCAATGTATTTCAAAATTCAAATGACCATGATCATCTTGAGATAAAAAATGGCTAATTGCGTGAGATCAAAATATCTGAAAGCATCTCGACTACTTTCTTTTCAAGACAATTAAATATAATGCACATGATATGAATCAAGGCATATTGTTACATATGAAGTTGAAGGCATTTATGGTGAAATCTTATTTTAGAGCAAATAGTCATAATTCACAGCGCTTAAAGGAAATATACCACAAATCAGTGGTGGGCAACGCGTGGCCCGCGGGCCACTTGGTGGCCCTCCGGGACATATTGGGTGGCCCGCCACTGCTTCTCATATCTGAAATGACCAGCGGACATTATTTGAATCGATGATTTGAAAATGACTCACTCCGACTTCGACCTTTGGGAGGTGCTTCTAAGGATGAGGGATTCCCTTTAGAATTTCCAAAACCATTAATTGACGACTAAATGAGCAATGTGATGGCGCAGAAAACAAAAATTCACATTCGAATTATCCAACCATGCTCCTTTCGTAATAAATATCTTCTGCTAGAAGCGCAAAATGGTCATCACCTGCACGAGTTTATGCTAAGTCACATAGTATTCGATGCCTTGCCGAGTATGTTTCTCTACGTAATAAATCACGCCTCAATGAACTTAGAAAGAGTCTATATTAATTAGACCTTGACTGAGAATGGAGGAATCCAACCGAAAGATTTTGACAGGCCAACATTTTTTCAAATATTCTTGCTGAATTTCATTTGTATATCACTACACTAATATATATGTTTCGTATACTCGATTGGCATTCGCACACAACTACCAGTTGTGGAGCCGTATGCACGTTTTTTATGAGAGCCGTAGATGTTTGGGTGACACATGTGCACGTATGTACATGTAGCATGATCAATTATTGTAGGAAAAATCGATTTTATCTTGTGCGGTTTTCAGGCGGATGGTTGCACTGCACTTACAGACCGCTGTTTTTCGATGAAATAAGGTATGTCGGTGAAATTACCAAAATAGTCAAATTACCGTTTAATTACACAAAGGAAAGTCTTCCATGATTTGTCATGGGCCTTTTCGCTCTTCCATGCTTACATGAAATGTAGAAAGTAAATTATGATTCCTCAATATTAAACAAATGAGTTGCGTGCAATGCTGCTGTATACATTTACATGTAAAATTTTGTTATGTGATACGATACACGTACGGTACAGCAGCCCACATGTGCACTTAAAAGTGTGGAAAAAAATAATATTAAACCTATACCACTGCCTTTTAAAATTGGTGGCCCGCTATCCCAACTTGATTGCCCACCACTGCCATAAATGAAAAAGTCTTCAACTTAAAGTAGGTCTTGGCTTCTTTAAATTCACCACGGCTGTAAAGTTTCATTTACAGATTGTTGTATTTTGACAGCCAAGAGAACTTCGAGTCTGATATTTGAAATGTCTCCCTCTTGTCTTATCACTTCAGTCTTTTATTTTGATTAGTTTTGACATCGTTTGATGTTTCTTAATACTGATCTATAATTGTTCGTCTGTTCTGTTCTTCCTCGCAGACGGATGTGTCAATTCGCGTTAACAATATAGAATTCGTTACATTTCACTGAGATGACATGGAAGGGAAGCTACAACAGTTACTTAAAATCATTCACTACTTTTTTACCAATGCATGTTTGCCAGATCGTTGTAGATGTATTACTTTGTCGTGCTGCTACTTTCAAATGATTGGCTAGGAACACCTGGCGAAGCACTTGTCAAATCGTAATAGCAATAGAATGCTATTGTTTATGTCACTGCTTTTAGCACCGAGTATTCACATATGAGTCATGCAATCCATGAGTAGCATAATTTGCTATATCAAATACAAAATGTAATCGAAGAAACGATAGCATATGAAGTTAGACATATTCTAAACGTTCTAACAATGAGCACATCGTTGACATTGCGCATAATTTTAAGCAACTACATACTAGCATAAAACCGTCAAACCGTCACATATATGCAGGCTATCTATACTCAATGTGTGGATAGCACACAAGGTCTATTACTTAATCATGTCCGTCTCTCCATTTTTTGGAATACATACATTT
Organism: Prostheceraeus crozeri; assembly: GCA_907163375.1. Lineage (NCBI taxonomy): Eukaryota > Metazoa > Platyhelminthes > Polycladida > Euryleptidae > Prostheceraeus > Prostheceraeus crozeri. Next base: position 446,587 of record CAJQUW010001636.1, on the reverse strand, counting down.
TACTCAATTTCTTATATCAAGTCTGCCAACCTCGCATGTTGTTTTGCTTAAAACACCGGCAATTTACCTTTGATAAATTAAAAGAACTCTATTTTATGAAAGTTGCTTCAGCACAATATCGGCTGAACAACTATTTTCCATTGTCGAATTTCAAACTTTTTTGTCAATAACAGCAGAGAAGACATTGAGACGAATTGTGATGAATCAGAGCTCAAAGCCATTAAAGATGTTAAATGAAAGTAAAGCGATCACGTTATGATATAAGCTAAATATTCAAAAATTATCATACTGTTGGGTATTTAACTGATCTAAGTTGACCGAAAATTTGGAAGGACAGCCCTTGCTATGTACAAATTCTGTGCACTCCCCTTGATTTATAGTTGACTTCAAGAAAATAAAACGAGGTCGTTGGGTGCGACCGCTTTCAAATTGATATGAATGAAGCAGAGTTATTATAATGTGCGCAGAATGAAGCAAATAAGTAGATGAAGTCTAGACGTCTAGGAGATCGTTTACATTTAGAAAATTAATAGAGGGTTGATATCTTGCTACGTCGAGAAGCTGTGATTCTTGGAAACGAAGAAAGTGATTTAGGGTGATTTTTCAATAAAAGGTTCATTAATGTTGCGATTTTTGAGGATACTTTTACCTGCTGTCCGATGAAATTTGCCATAAAAGTTTTGAACTTAGAGTTATAAGCATTTTGTTGGTCTACGTTTGCGTCATCGACAGTTGTCGTCTTCGACTAAGTTCTTAAATGTTACCCGAAATTGCGGCAAATTCACATGTCTACCCAATCCACAAGGCGGCGGGACGATTCGGCCATGTTGTTTTTTCCTATGGTCGTTTCAAAAATAAGCCGACCGACTTACGTTTTTTGTGACTAGTCAAAGGATTTTCAAGCTTTTCGAAAAATTGATCGATTTTCAATAGTATTACAAATTTTATGAATATGAGAATATTCATACGAGAGTCTACGAATCATGTCATGATGATCTATTACTCCATAGACGTCGAATACACATGTAGTAGGGAAATTCAAATGTCGTGTACATTGAAATTTTCTCATGATCGAGGAAACTCGACTGCAGTCTTTGCCTGTCATTCGGGTCATTGCGAAAATGTTAATGAATTGTGTACGGAGGACAGCTTTAAAGTTTCATTTTTTGACAAAGTCTAGCGGTCATGAGTAATTTGTATGTGTTTATACTAGAATATCAACGACTGTTTCATGTATGTCGTTAATATGATTCACAAGGAAGGATTGTGGGATAAATTGGAAGGACTGTGAGAAATAAGTATTAAAGAAAATGATTGCTACGTTTCCAAATATTTAGCAGAGACATGTCAAAGCATTATCTATTCGCCCTCAATTGTTTTTTGGTTATAGCGCAAACTTCTCAATACCATCAAACTTGCTAATACAAACTAGATGAAAACATAATTGTCTCGCTAACGCTATGAAGATTTTTTGTGTCTTGTGGAAGAGTGAAGTATGCATCATATAGACATTCTATATTCTTTTATATAAATACATTTCGACCATTAATCATAGTCATTCATAAAAAGTAGGATGCTGTTAGATAGAAATGCCATGAAACAGTGTGCCATATAAAAAGTTCACAAATATTTAAACATCAGCAAGCAAAAAGGGATCTCTGATTATCGAATGTCATAATGACTCAAAAAAGCGCACTGCATTCTCTTTCAAATGTTCCATTATATAAACGTCATGCTGATGATTACTTTTTCCTACTCAGAATATCTTTTGAATATCGAGAATAATCAACATGAAGACGTCAAATATGAACTAGAACAACCTGATGAAAAAAATCAGTTTATGTCTTCTGGACTTTAAAGTAACTATGAAAGTCAATAATGAGTTTGAATTCGATTTTTATAATAAGTATCAAAGACAAATCCATTCGTCCACTATAATTCGAATATCCCAGCAACACAACATCGCTTTCAGAAATAATGAGTGGATCAGAGAGAAAGAAGATGCATTAACAAAGTCGATTTTATGAAACATTAATTCAAATTGAAAAAGAAATTGAGATCAAGAATTTGTGAATTCGCATTAGATGTTCATCATTAGATTATTTATTAACTTATTCGCGATCATGTTTTCCAATTACATAATACTACATTTTATTCAATCGTTTTTCAATTATCTGTTTTAATGTTTTAATTTTTTAATTTTTATCTGTTGATGCTGTGATTATTCATTATGTCAGTATATATTATATGCATGTACTGTAATATAGCATATATTTCGTTGGTCTTTCAAGTAATCGCATTTCGATGCTTTGAAGCGTCGGCAGATTGAGAAAATATGCTTTTTATTTAATCCTTTTTTTGCTTGTCAATTTCTTGCTGACGCTTACTTCTTCATATAATCTTAATAATGATCATTTACATGCATGTACATTTGCATTGGCTAATTAATCTCATCAAGGTAAAAGATCTTCAGTTTTCATTCAATACAAGTCATCGACAAAATTTCGACAATCTTTTGTTTACCCACATTATGGTCACGTAATAACGGGTGATCTGGATATTGTGGATGATGAAGACTTACGTCAACTCTTCAGTTTTGGTACCAAACACAGAATCCCCAAAAGCCTTAGTTGGAGTGCCATAACAACTCAAATTAGTAATTCATTAGATGAGCATATTACAAAAATAAGTAAGAAAGAGAGGCTTGAGGCTACTTTATTCTCAGCGTGGAAATCAAGAATCATGGCACTGATTAAAGATCGAATATATCTTGCCAAGAAATCCTCGAATAGATTTCGCGCACACAGTAATCGACACAAGATTAATGCCAAAATGGGTAAAAATCTGAAAGAATTGCAGAATGACGTCATAATTACGCCAGTTGATAAAGCATCTAATAATTATGCCTTTATTTGCAAAAAGTTTTATCTCCAAATTCTCTAGCCGAGTTGGGGATTGATATTTCCACCGTCGAACATATCGGGTAATGATACCTATGGTCCAGAGCAAATTTTAGCGCAGAATGTAATTGAGCAACACACAACAATTATGAAAAGCGAGTTTAAACTATCTGTCTGTGAAAAAGACAGAAAATTACCAAAATTATATTGGATTCCAAAATTTCACAAAAACTCCCATGCAATTTAGATTCATAGCAGGAGCACGACAATGCACATCGAAAAAGCTTTCCATCAAAGTAAATTCAGCCTTAAGTATTTTGCGTGACAATTTTCAGAGATATTGTATGGCAATTAAGAGAAACAGCGGTTTCGATTGCTTCTGGAGTATAAAGTCCACACAAGAATTTCTACACAGATTAAATTCGACACAAGTTCATTCATTGCAAGTTTTCGATTTTTCAACCTTATATACGAATCTTGATCAAAAATTGATTGAAGATCACATATTCGCTATTATGGATTTGGTGTTTAATTCCTCAAATAGAAAATTTATTTGCATTGGATATGATAAGTCCTTTTGCTCAATGAAAAAATATAGTGGTTATCACTGTTTTGACAAACAGAAGTTAAAAGAAGCCATACATTTCCTATTATCACAGACCTACGTCACATTCGGTAAATTTAGTTTTCAGGCAGATTTAAGGCATTCCCAAGGGGAGGAAATTCTAGTCCACTCCTAGCTGACCTATTCCTCTTACACTGCGAATATATTTTTATGCAAAATTTGATAAAGACTAAGAAATATCATTTAGCACGCTTGTTATCACCTACATCAAGATACATAGACGATATATGTGTTGTCAATTATAACACTTTAATTCGTTGATTCAAAGAATTTATCCACCTGACTTGTTGGCGGAGAGAAATGGTGATAACAATAAAGAGGTAGTTTACCTTGATGTGAAAATACAAATCTCACAGAACAGCTTGAGAACTTCAGTATATCACAAGGTAGATGACTTCTCTTTCTCTGTGGTGCAACTGACTTTTCCAGAGAGCATTGATCATTTACAGATGGCCCTTCATGTATTCGCGTCGCAGGTAGTCAGATTGTAGAATATGCTCGAAGTTACAAGATGCTGTACACACAACTAAATATCATGAAATCTAGAGGTTATTCTCAGCATGACTTGATGAGTTACACAGAAAAGGCTCTCACAAGGCATAATGAATCGCTTCACAAATATGGTCTTTTCTCGGCTCGACAATTCACTTCACTCTGTGAATTTCAATGAGGCACGCGACCAACAAACGACTCACATTTTCCTTAATGCCTTGCTGCATAGGTGAATAAAACGACTAACAATGACTTGTGTAGCCATCATGGGGGGGTGGGCGATGAAGAGTGAATACAGAGCGCTTAGCGTGGCTTACGGGAGATGAGAGAGCTCCCATTCTTAAGTCTTGATGTATGAGGCGAAGTTTGTGTAAAGGGATTACATATTTATCACACAGCGATTACATCTTTATGAGATTCGAGTATGAACAGATCTGTTTACTTGTGGGAATCGAAAAGGCAAAGATTGATGTACAGGATTTGTTTACATGTGAGGATCGCAAAAAGCATACTGTATTTATTGATGGGATGAATTTAATGACAGGATCTGTTTACATGTGGGAAACGCAACAATTGAATTTGAGTGTTCAGGTTAGGGGTCGAAACACAACTAGACGAGTACCTGCTGATGACGGACTGCAGTATTATGTTTTATATCCCTTTAATCGTAGCTGAAGTAGTGGTCGATGTATTGTAATCAAATGAAATGTTGGGAATTACATGAAAGTACTATAGACGGATGAAGAAACTGGCGATAATAGTAGTTCTTAATCATTGTAGTTGTTTTGTTTTAATCCCCTTATCCACTAATCACTCTTAGTGTATAGTGTAGTGTAGTTCACTTGTCATCAGTTGAGTTGTTTTTAGTTGTATTTTATTGTTGTTTTTCCTATTTTATTTTTTTTTTTTTTTCATTGTTTGTTCATTAATTTCTTATTTTTTTTTCCCTTAACCTATGGTACCATTGTCCTACATTCTATTTGTCTTATCAGCATGTCGTCTGTCGTCGTATATACGTATTCAGTTTCTTTTAAGAATGTGTATACGGCAGTGTTTGGAATCTATGGTATTAGTTTATTAGCAATTAGAGAGGAGAATATTACAAGTCTTAGATTTCCATTTTTCCAGATATTGGGCCATTGGGCCAATTTTTTAATTCGTTGCCACGAGGAAAGCTAAATTAGTTTCTTTTTGAACTAAGAAAATCCAATGTAGCATTACAGTAGCATTTTTGTACACTTGCTTGCGGATTGGCAGCCCATCAGTCCCTCTTACTACTTTAACTAATAATTTAAATTAGTAAGCATTATATTCTATTATAAATGGCTACTGGGATGACTTTCATCATCGTATGAGAATCGATTTCAAAGAAAATGCTTGACACCCACGACATTGCAACTCACTGAGTAATTTAATAGCTTTTTCATACATTGTAGAGCACGCATACGGCTACACGGATCGTAAAGATTTCTTGTTTCACCCTTATTATAAGTCGATATTAAATTTAATCTCTTTCTTCTTCTTCTTCTTCTTGTTCGCTGTCATTTTATCATGAGCTGTTTTACATGCTAATACTTTAGACTATGCATGATAACAGCGGCATTCATATATCAACCGCAGCGTGATCACTAACTTACTTTTGATTCTCCAATAGATCCTAGCAAGAATGATTAGGTGGTAGCTTCATTTCTCGTACATATAGTTTTCACATGAGAATATTTGAGTGAGAGTGAAGGTAATCAAGAATTCATTTTCATGGAAAGAATTTTGGACTAATTGTCATCACGGCAGTGAGAATAATTATTAGATTGATTAAGATAATTACTACAATCAATCATACGGTAACATATCGGTCTGAGAACAATTCATGACATTCTTATCTGCGGAAACCTCCCACGCAACTTTCTCTCTTCAAGATCTTTGTAACACGATGATTGTGTTCATAAATTTCTTTCACTCTGAGAACTTTCTTCATAGAGAACTTCATTGAAGATGTCAAATTCCAGATTAACCACCGAGCCATATGAGCGACATCAAAATGATTGCGATAAACAAGGTAATCTATATATTAACGGTTTTACTGAAGCAAAATATATTAACCTCATTGCATCTCGCACATAAACTGTATAATAAATCAGAAACAATGACCTACTGAAGTGGATGTTGCATATATGACTGAACAACAATCAATTGAGTGCGAGCAGTACAATGCACAGTGCCAGAAGTGAAATATGCACTAAAGTATCTTCCGTAGAAAGTCTGTCATGAATCGAAATGATAAATAAAAATTTAGAATTATCAAAAATTTAAAAAAATCAATAACGATTGTCAAAAAAGTTTGCTTGACCCTATCCATGCAAGGCACGCATCGATGTCCAGGATAGAGGGAATTAGCCCCCTCCTTGACTTCTAAAGAGTTGCTCCGAATCATATGAGATTGATTGAACAATCTATTTACTGTGTTGACTTTATAACTTTATGTTTTTGAAGCAATTGCAAATTAAAAATCGATTATGTCCAATTTTTCAAAATTTGAAAGCTTGCGAAAATTTGGTTACAAATCATCCTTATGATTGCTGTTCGTGATTTCAAACTCTTGAATTCACTGAAGAGTTACTTATGGGGACTAAGAGAGATTGATAACATTAATTTGTGCTGGGAATTCTAAAGCGAAAAAAATGTGAAAGATTTTCTGTTAAAAGTGATGATTCCGATGAATCTGCAAAATGGTACTCTGCAGATCTAAGTAAGTGATTTACTTCAAGCTTTCTTCCAGTTTGACTCCAGAGTAAAGACATCCGCTGATAGTGAACAAAAAACTATTGATGCCAACTCCAAATGTGATTATAGAGGAGGACAGCTTGCATATACCAAAAGAATTCAAATGATTAAGGAAAATTAACAACAATGAAATTAAATAAAACGATAGATCAAATTGCCATGCAAAAGATGTGCAGCTGGTAGGATTCGAACCAACGACCAAGGTTGACTAGACATGTGCTCTGCCAACTGAGCTACGAGCCACTTATGCGACTGTGTCAATTGGCAGGATGAAAAGATGTGCGGCTGTTAGGATCTTAGACATAGTGATAGAGACCTTAAAGTTCCATGCCTACTTAAGTTTAATAAGTAGTATTTACATATAATTTGTAATTCCAATACTATCTTCGATGTCCTCATATTTCTGAAAATTGCATTCATATTGAAAATTTAGGCGCGTTGTTGTAAGCTATCGCAAAATCATCCTACTTGTTCTTGCCGTCATCGGTGACGGTCGTTTTCTCTCGTTTGTCTGGTCTGTCGGTCTGTTGCTTCTCGACTTCTCATATTTTGAGTGACTCTATATTGGTAATTTTTTTGGATTCGTCACGGCATTGTGAGGGTCATCCCATCCGTGGTTCTTCGGGCTCTTGAGTCGTTTGCTTGGAATTGACATTTTTTGTGAAACATATGCGCTATCATGAGTACTCTGCTGCCGTAGCTATCATTGCAGGCGTGAGAGGTTTGGAATTCCTGTCGCTTTTCACTAGATTCTATTGTGTCTTCTACCGCAGATATCGAAATCTACGTCACATCTTCATCAATTGATCTGTGCTTCCGCCACTGTGTAACCGTTGATAAACAGCTGAATCTGCTTTGTATCAGCTGATCGATTGGTGAATTCGGAGACAACCCCCTGTCGAAAAATTCTCTAATTATTGATTTTTGTCATGTGACCAAAATTTATGACAAAATGCTTCGTCTTCCTATATTTCATTTTCATCGAGTGTGAAATTCATGTTATGCGCTTAACACACCTAGAACAAAGGTTACGTATAGAAAAACCAGGTCAAATAGTACGACGTCTGATATCAGATTGGATCATAGAAATAAACTGTTTGTAATAATAATCATATAATAATAATAAGTTTGTGTAATAAAACTGTTGTAAACAATAATAATATTTCCAAAAGAAAAACACACCAGTGTAATATAGCCAAAGCTGCTGTATTACTATAATTCTCAAATTTTCGCGGACAACCGCCTTGTTCAAGAGAGCACGAGGAATGAACTGTGTAAGCGAGCGCGCCGACGACCGCTTATCAGCAGAGGGTCACGTGATCGACATCGGCGCTGACAACGAGACGGCAGTACATGGGTGCAAGCGCACTCATGAACAGCAAAGGGTAAATGACAGGATAAGAAAAAAGCATCAATTCCCGTCAGGAACGTGAGGAGCTGAAGGACATTGTATTTTAAACTTCCTTTTTCTTATCCTGTCATTTACCCTTTGCTGTTCATGAGTGCGCTTGCACCCATGTACTGCCGTCTCGTTGTCAGCGCCGATGTCGATCACGTGACCCTCTGCTGATAAGCGGTCGTCGGCGCGCTCGCCTACATAGTTCATTCCTCGTGCTCTCTTGAACAAGGCGGTTGTCCGCGAAAATTTGAGAATTTTAGTAATACAGCAGCTTTGGCTATATTACACTGGTGTGTTTTTTTTTGATTTATGAGAAAATGCTGCTAAGGGATAATTTCAACTTGCTGAAATAATAATATTGTTGTCAATTTCTATGGATTGGATGGTATCGGTTCTTATTTATAAAATTAATTGGCCAGCCTGAAGACGAAATCATTAGCGTTACAAGACAAGATCTTGAAAACACACAAACAAGCTTATTAAGACGTTGATGGACCGTATTCAGGTTTTGGAAAAATCAAATTGTGAGCTTAAAGTGAGATGTCAAAATCTGGAGTTTTGATATAATGCATTCAAATTAGAAATTACAGAAGAATTTGAACAAAAAGAACTTTTGAAGAGCAAATTTGATCATTTCGGGTGTACCTGAAAGAATGACTGGTTCTGTCGACGAACGAGAAGCCCACGAAAACGACTATGTCAGTAATATTATGAGACGTTTACAGGTTGATCCTGATAGCATAAGACACCATCACAGAATCGGACGACCGATTAACAGCCGAAATCGACTAATTCGTGTTATCTGCACAAATATTGACAGTAAAGCTAAAGCCTTGAAAAATGATTCTTGGAAATTCCGATATTTTTAAGCACATGTTTGTCAACCCTGATCTTACTCATGCTCAACAATTTGAGGCAAAGAAACTAAGATCTGAATTATTACAAAGAAGAAATCAGGGTGAACAAGTGACGATCAAGCACGAAAGGATTGCTTCAAGATCAAATTTTCATGACGACTTTTATATATCTATATCCTTCTATTTTTTCTAACATTCGTTCAGTTAAGAACTATGATGACTTATGTGTTTTCATTTCAGTCACTCATCCTAGCATCATTGCTCTGACTAAAACCTGGCTAGATAGTGACACTTCTAGTGATTGTATTAACTTATCAGGTGATGAGTTGGCGCGCTGTGATCGCTCAGATGGCAGACGCGGTGGTGGTGCATGTATCTACTACAGTTGTGACAAAAATATTCACTTTCAGAAAATGTATCTCCACCACCCAAATTTTTCGAATGTTTGTGGTTACATCTATCTGAGATTAATACTGTCCTATTACTTTTTAGTCCGGCAGCCAGAACGAGTTTCTGCAGGGAACGAGGCCGAAAGTGAGACTTTGACAGAATGATGTACACCCTATGCCTACTACGAATCGGCACGTCTGCCGAGTTCTAGTGAGTTCCTCTTCTTGTCAGACAAGATCAAAGAAGAACACATGTAAATCCAATGGGACGCAAATTGGAGTTTTTGACTAAAATGAAATTTTCCATGTTTTCTCTGATTAAACGAAAAGTATTAAGCCTAGAGTCATAATGTTTGGCATCGAATGTCTTCAGGTCATTTCTTATCATGTTCATGCACCCCTGTCTATAAAGCTAAACGCATCTAGATTTGGCGAGCCTCTTAATGTCGGCAAACACAAACATCTTGAGCAACTTTACCCACATTCATCCACATTCTCGCATACATTCCCGATTAGATGCATGATAAAAGCACATGCATATCATATCATGTCCTCAGGTCATTTCCTATGATATGCATGTGCTTTTATCATGCATCTAATCGGGAATGTATGCGAGAATGTGGTTGAATGTGGGTAAAGTTGCTCAAGATGTTTGTGTTTGCCGACATTAAGAGGCTCGCCAAATCTAGATGCGTTTAGCTTTATAGACAGGGGTGCATGAACATGATAAGAAATGACCTGAAGACATTCGATGCCAAACATTATGACTCTAGGCTTAATACTTTTCGTTTAATCAGAGAAAACATGGAAAATTTCTTTTTAGTCAAAAACTCCAATTTGCGTCCCATTGGATTTACATGTGTTCTTCTTTGATCTTGTCTGACAAGAAGAGGAACTCACTAGAACTCGGCAGACGTGCCGATTCGTAGTAGGCATAGGGTGTACATCATTCTGTCAAAGTCTCACTTTCGGCCTCGTTCCCTGCAGAAACTCGTTCTGGCTGCCGGACTATTTGTACATCCCACCATCATCATCTAATATGCAATACGATCTTACTGTATCATATGTTCTTGATAACGCTGATGTTATAGATTTATCAATGCTTATTTGTCGTTTTATGATTATGATGACCTTAATCAACTTCCAACTAGTGACTTAGAGATCTTTATGAATGTCTCAGGTGGTTAAATCTGGCACCAGAGATGATAAAATCCTCGACAAGATTTTTCTCGATTCCACACTTGTTGAATCGTATGACGAGCCTGTTATCTGCTCAAACATTGGTTCTTCTGATCATAAGTCAGTCATGTTAAGTCCAACTTAAACTACTCTTGACAATCATTATACAAAGAAAATGGCTAAATTGTATGACTACCGCGAAAGTAACATAAACACATTTTTGGCAAAATTACAAAACTGTAACTGGCACCTTATGCATCGTTACAACGTGAGCCTGGAAGAAAAGACTGAACTTTTTTACGATTGGTTTGCAGAAGCCCGGATGGAAATGCCATATTCTGTAATTGAGATGGCAAGTGAAGATAAACCATGGCTAACACCACTGCTAAAGCACCTTATAAATCAGAGGTATGAAGCCTTCCGAGCAAAGAATTTCTCGATGTACGATCATCTGAAAATCAAAGTGAAAAATGAAATCATAAAGGCAAAACATAATTGTGCAAAATCCCTATGTGAATCAAAGAAAGGAATCCGGTCCATTTTGAAAACTATCACAACACCAACGTCTCAGTCGTACGACAATCTAAGCAAGTTTGTATCCACATTTGAATCAACTAGAAAGGCTGCGAATCGTATCAATACTGAATTAATAAAATCGAACTCATTTTCCTCAACTCCTTTGCTTCACCCTACTCAAAGTACGGCGACCCAAGCTTCTCTGTGGCACCCGGACATTGATCCATACTATATCATGAACTGCCATCAGAGGCTCAGCAAAAAGAAGGCTACAGGAAACGATTATCTTCCTCCAGTCTTCCTGAAACGAAGCTCTCACATAATTGCTTATGCTCTAGCGCACCTATATTCACTATTGATTATTGAAGAATCCCGATTGTTGGAATCATATATGATCATTCCAATTCCGAAGAGAAATGTGAAGTCAGTGACTTAACGATTCATAAACGTGCATTTGTTTCCATCGATATTCAAGATATTTGAGGGCATAGTTTTAGAATCAATAAAATCTCGACTTTTGTCATGGATTTCGACCTGGGTCTTCAACTTTAAAAGCTACCATCTCAATGCATGACTTCATCACCCGATACAAGGACAATTCATCAGTTCAAGGTGTCTTACCTTTATCATCACCTGTCTCACGCTCTTGATTACCTTCCGCATCCACTTGCTTATATTATTCTTAATTCAGAATGGATTTCCATCAAACTTTGTTAATTGGTGTTGTGACTATTTCAGGAATCGAAAACAACGGGTACGTTTAAATGACATTATTAGTGAGGAGATGCGTACAACGCCAGGTGTTCTTCAAGGTGCAATCCTGAGTCCATATCTGTTTGGGGCAATGTCGGATCCTTCAATCCAACTTTAGCGAACTCCCCCCTTTGATTGTCATAACGATGTGAATAACATGATTGTGAAAGAGACCGATTCCATCTCCGGTTGGAGTGACAAGGTTGGTTTGAGACTAAATTCTGGTAAAACTAAACTTCAGATTTTCAAGAAAAATAACACTCCCATTCTAAGAACTGCAATCTCACAAGAGGAAGAGATCACCATACTTGGCATTGCCTTCCTTCCACGAATCCCTGCGATGGGGCAGGCATGTTAAGATCGTTGTGAAGAAAGGTGCTCAGAAACTTTATGCTCTCAACTGTGCAGATTCAAGTGTGCTTCTAAACGTGAACTTCTCCGTGTATGCAGATGCCACGTCCTGAGCAGCCTTGAGTATAATGCAGCTTTCTTCGTCGGACTGAATTTAAAAAACTCAAAGTTTCTCGAACAATTTAACAAGCGTTGTCACAAAGTGATATGTGGCATACAGTGTGAAAATTATTGTCTACCAAATCTCAAAACACGACTAGATCAACAAGCTATGAAGCTCTTCAGAAAAACTTTGAGCCCAGATCATATTTTATACGATTTGTCACCCACTGTATTGAAGTTATCTTCACATTTATCTGTATCATTGTGTCGTACCGAACGTACCGCTAAGTCATTTTTCCCGTATTGCACCATAATGTATTACAGTATCATATCGAAATGATTTGCAATTTTTGTACTTATTTATGATTTTCACTTGATATCAAATTAACGCTTATTCTATTCTAAAATATATTTGCAAAAAGGAACACAATCCAGACCTTCGGAAAAAGACATTTCAAAAATCGCCATAAATTTGACTTTCCAGTAGAGTCAAATCAAACGATTTTTGGTGAAACGCTTGACATACGTTGAAAATAAAAGTCACAAAAGCGCATGTTAGGTGGGATAGTTTTAAGAGGCCGAAATGTAAAAGTCAAGTTTAGGATCTCCTTCTCAAATCATTTACGAAATGATGCTCGAGATTTCCTATGCTTAAGGACTCAAAATGCTGGAGGTTATCCGAAATGATTCTACTGCAGCAAGCACAGACAGCTATATGAAAGATAAATTTTTTGCAGGGATTTTGAATCCATACTTGTTCTCATGTTAGTTTCACAAGTCTTGTATTGCCTTCCAACTTCATTTGCGAAATGATGCTACAGACTTCCGGCGCTAACAGGTTCAAAGTGGTAGAACTTATCCTATAAATGATTTTGGCGATAGCAAAACTTTTAAAAGGATTCTCAGTGATGAGCACTTGCTCTGATGTTAGTAATTCTAGTCTAAGATTTCCTTCTAACCTCATTTACGACATTATGGTATAGATTTCCAGTGCACACATGTTCAAAATGCTAGAGGCTGTCTTAAATGATTCTACTGCAGTAAGTATAGACAACGATGAAAGATAAATTTTTGCATCGATGCTGAGAAATGAAGCTTATTCTCATGTCAGTTTCTGAAGTTTTATATTTCCCTCCTACTTCATTTACGAAGTGAAATACATAGGTTGGCACAGCATTAACAGTTCAATATGAAATGCACTGTTTTGTATCAGGTTCACAAATGCAGAAAAAGAGAAAAATTTCTTAAAAAAGATATTCAAAGTAATGTCCGTTGACTGCAGAACACCTATTAGCTCGTTATTGGATAGAAAGATATAAACCTTTTGGCAAAGATCGGGAGTATTTTCGGAGAAAGCATCAAGTATGTACTGCCTCATTTGTGAAATCGATGTTGGTTGCATGCCATAACCTCGATTCTTTAAGTGTGCGCCAAAGAAAAAAGTCCGTCGAAGTTAAGTCTGGAGAACGCAAAAGATATTGAATTTCACCACGTCAACCAATCCAGCGACTATTAAAAATTTGCGCTGCGTCGATCCACTTTCGCGCTTGTGCGCGGTAATGGGATGGTGATCCATCTTGCTGAAACCCAGTTCGTTGATGTCGACCAACCTTTTCATTGCCTGAAAATACTGATTTTGTAGCATTTGTGTGTGATCATGACCATTCACATCACTTTCAAAGAAGAACGAGCCAATCAAGCCGTTTGACCAAACTCCTGCCCAAACAGTCAGGCCTGGAACATTGACATAAAGAGAATTACACCGGTTGACGTGTCCATTCGTCCGAAGTTAGTTCGAAATTACCTTCATCAGTCCATCAGATTTTGTCAAGAAAGCCTCCATCATCATGCACTCAACTCAATGACGCAGTACAAAATTCAACTCGCTTGTCGGTATCATCATCATTCAAGGCTTGTATCAGATGTGTATGAAAGGGTTTCATGCCAATGAGATGCACTATTCGTTGGCTTGACCTTCTCGAGAGTCCTAAATACATACTAGCTCGCCTTAACGATCTTGTTCATTTTGCACAGCATGTGTATTGTCATCTTTGCAATCTGAAGAGCCTCTACTGGCACGCTTTGTGTCTTCAATCGTTGGGTCGACCTTTTGATAAGGAAAAAATGATCAAGAAAATAGCCAGATTTGAAGATGCGCGTCAAAAATAAAAGTGACAGAAACAAGACTGGCAACAAGCCAATCAATTTATTGAAGTGAGAGAGAAATCTGCTCAATCTTCTTATGCATGACGAAAATCCTACCTTCGCGCGCTTAGAAGGAGCTGTCTCAGCTGGATTTGAATCGTACACGGAGAATCTTCCTTAATACTCATGCTCAGCAAAGTCATCGGTACCGGGGAAAAGAAAGAAGATCTCGCCGGTGAGACTCCAGAAACGAAAAATCTGAATAACACCGAGTTGCAGAGATTGATTTTACTTGAACAATTGTCCTACGTCCGCTTAAAGAAGAAATACTTAGGAGAGAAAAGACGTCTTGTTGATGTGAGTAATAGTTGCCATGATGAGCAAGTGATTGACTATGCCTTAACACAGTTGTGATACTTTCTCTGTAGTGAAAATAGCTTATTTAAGTTTTTAATTGAACTATTTGGAATCACTTGTGTTTTCTTGCTCATTTGCAAAGTGGACTGAGTCAGTTAGTGGAAAAGGTAAACCAGGTTTTTTATATTAATAAAAATCATGATTTCTATCAATCCTGATGTAAACTGATATGTACCATTGAAGCGAATTATGCCCTTCTGGTCAGACATATGAGACCACAGAATTAGATACTTTGTTAATCTGCTTCGGTTTGCTAGAAGTGTGATTAATACGAAATGGACGGCACATCGAGGAACCTATTAAGTGGGCAAAAAGGAATTCCTAATACCTTACAGAGATAGGAAAAAAGTCGTGCGTCGCTTGCGGATTAATGTGAGTTTCAGCAAAGTGCTTCGATTGCCAAAATTCCTTCAGATTCGAAGAATTCAGATAATTGCCCACAAGTTTTCTCCATAATGTTGGCCCTTCCGATCATTATTAAAGAAAGTAGAAGCCGTAGGAAAATTAGTTCACCTGATGTTTTCGCATCCTCTCCTCGGCATTTCTCACTGTATAGTGCATACATTGAATCGAATGTTAGCCTGGCGATGTGTGTTTTGGTGTGTGCGACGTGATATCACAGCACGCACGCATCTGTCACTGGCTCTGGTGTCCTCTACTGACAGCTTATTGTTTGCCATTTCCAATAGCAAGCGATACACGAATTATCCATTCGAGAAGGAGCAAGTTGTCTAATTCTGTGATGTGCCATTTCGATATTAAGGCTACATATAACTCTTCCTTTCTAGGAAACCGAAGCGCGCAGATGAATCTAGTTCTGTGGCACATCACAGAATTAGAAAACTTGCTCCTTCTCGAATGGATAATTCGTGTATCGCTTGCTATTGGAAATGGCAAACAATAAGCTGTCAGTAGAGGACACCAGAGCCAGTGACAGATGCGTGCGTGCTGTGATATCACGTCGCACACACCAAAACACACATCGCCAGGCTAACATTCGATTCAACGTATGCACTATACAGTGAGAAATGCCGAGGAGAGGATGCGAAAACATCAGGTGAACTAATTTTCCTACGCCTTCTACTTTCTTTAATAATGATCGGAAGGGCCAACATTATGGAGAAAACTTGTGGGCAATTATCTGAATTCTTCGAATCTGAAGGAATTTTGGCAATCGAAGCACTTTGCTGGAACTCACATTAATCCGCAAGCGACGCACGACTTTTTTCCTATCTCTGTAAGGTATTAGGAATTCCTTTTTGCCCACTTAATAGGTTCCTCAATGTGCCGTCCATTTCGTATTAATCACACTTCTAGCAAACCGAAGCAGATAAACAAAATATTTAATTCTTTGGATGTGCCATTTCGATATCTAGGTTAGATGCAATTCTTCCTTTCTAGGAAACCGAAGCGCGCGCAGATGAATCTAATTCTGTGTAAGGGACATTCATTCAATAAAAAATAAGATTTACTTTTGTTTAAAGGTATTATACCAACTGTTCAGGATTTCTGAAGACTTAAGGGTAGTATACAACTGATTCATTGAAAATATCTGCAATAGAAATTCTGAAGCCATGGAATTTAAGTGATTTACTGATAAATTTTATGTGTGTACAATCAAGTGCTCATATGCACGATGGTAAAACTACTTCGTTGAACCAATTGACTTACGGGAAATTTTATCCATTGTTTCGCCATTGCGTCTATTAACGGGACTGTTTTGTTTATTGTTCTCGAAACTGTACATTTCTGAAAGCCAGTTTGTTCAGCAATATGAGTTTGAAATCCTGGATTGGCAAGATGAAACTGCACCACCCCTTGTTTCTGAGGTTTGGAAGATATAAGATGCCAACCACTCGATATTTTCTTCGTCAAAACGATGTAAAGCTTTATTGCTACTTCCAGGAGTTGATTAAAAATCCTTCTGCTTCTTACATGTCCTACGCTAAAGCTCAACATGATTGTAAATGAAACCGACTGAAGATGTATTGTGTGTGAGAAAATATAGACTTAGAATTAGTGATCCTTCAGTTTCCATGACACTAATTGATCGGTCTTGAGCGACGAATTTGTTGCTTATGATTTTATGAGATTTTCTAGCAAGATAATCGCAAAACTAAGTTTTATACATGGCTTTTTCTCATCCTTGAGATGACTAAGAATTTCTCTATTTGAAAAATTGCCTGTGAGCTTGAGAAATTTTATGCATTAATTGATAAGATTATCTTACAAAATAGTGAGAAAAAGACTTTCTCATTTTTATGCATGTGGCCCAAAGTATCTTCCAACTTTCGGATGATGTCGGCAACGGTGTCACGACTTACCATTCTTTGGAAATCTCTTCCAAATAATCGGCAGATTTTACTTATATTATCCACCTAGTAGAATGTCATAGCAACATATGCATGTACACTTTTGCGGCTTCGTGCGATCCATAGTTGAGTATAACGTGCTACTATTCATGGAGATGTAAAAGAAAAGCAGTGCTCATTTGTGCAAACTGTTTCGCCTCCCTCATCGCATAACATGCAGTAACTATTGTAAGGGCGAAAGTGAGACATGGGTCGGATAGAAATTGAGACTTGTTAAAGCAGCCACTCTCCTTCGTATTCCTAAAGATAAAGTTCGAAAATTTTAGCATTTTGTTGTGGTAGTCTCATCTGATCGCTATCACAGCAATTCGCAAAATAGCACCTTTGCATAATTAATTTCTTTAAATTTCAATGATTCGCCATCCGTTCAAAAGTAATCAGTAAGAAACGAATGTTGCCTAGCATTGCGAGATCTGCAGACAATTTGAGAATACAAAGTAATTTCATTACCTATGATACTGTTAAATGAGTACATGAGAAGCATACTGTAGGAATATCATAGCTTAATTTGCAGTGGGTCCTCAGAAAAATCTCCTTGTGTACAAGTAGCCGGAAAGTGTGTATTTTTTAAACGACCGTCGCCGGGTACATTTAGTGCTATAAATGTAGGAAAGCACAAGATTGTATCAAAACCAGAGGTGGGCGCGATTCGGAAAAATGAAGTTCGCCAGTCCAGAGTTCCGATTACAATTATCCAATTTTATAAATAAAAAGCGCACAGAATGCTTTCGAAGTCATAATAAAGTTTATTGAAATTAGGAAGAAAAATGTAAACCTGACATGTTTCGACTGGTCTTGTCAAAGGTAACCCAGCATGTGAAATTACATTGAAAGATAGACATTTTTTAAGAAGGAGAAAGTTGAGACACAGTCAACACGCGATAGCAGCGGCAGACTGTGAGTCTGCTGAACAGTCTGAGACTGTGAACTTTCTCCTTCTTAAAAAATGTCTATCTTTCAATGTAATTTCACATGCTGGGTTACCTTTGACAAGACCAGTCGAAACATGTCAGGTTTACATTTTTCTTCCTAATTTCAATAAACTTTATTATGACTTCGAAAGCATTCTGTGCGCTTTTTATTTATAAAATTACAAACAGGCACAATTGTTTCAATTATCCAATTGTCCGATTCGATTAGCATTTGTAAAACCGATGCGATTATCCGATTTGACTATAAGATGAAATTCAATTCAATCCAAATTCATCATCTTAGCACTCCATCAAAAATGCGTACTCCAAATATCAATTTAAATTCAGCTTTTTGAATTAGGGATAATAAAAAATACGAAGGCACTTACAGCTGTCAATTATACAGAAATAATTCTTCAGAAAATTGCATTTATTGGGATGCTAAATGATTGACTTAATTTAAACGTCCGATAAAATTTTACTTCGCACGCCATACCAGCAGAGTTGGAAGAATCATGACCCACCTGACCCACGGCATATGTGACCCACGACCTACCTGACCCACCACATCTTTGACCCACCTGACCCACCTAACCCACATGCTGCAAGGGTGAATGATGTGAGTGCAATTTCTGTTTCTGGCATCATCTTTAGTTTCATTTTCATTCAAGATTCTATCTAAGTCTATCTAGATAGAGGCCTCGTAGTATCAAAATTATCGTTAAGATTTGTTATGAAGATTCAAGTGTGTCAGATCTCTTGTCACATGACAAATAGACATGCAACCTCATCAAAATTATCTTATAATCAAAGTTCATGCACCACAAATGCCTAAGGTTCTAAAAAATCTAAGCGATTCTGTTTCTTGTTATAATTCTTGACTATCCTTTTTAGTGCTACCTATTTAACTCGTAGAGAGATAATTAGTTAAGTTGAGGGCCCTGCAGACTGAATTTCAAATGTTACATTTCTTGATCAAATGAAGTTAAAAAATAAGATTGCAGTAGGCCTAAATCATTTATTCATGCATTTATTATGTTAGATACTACATGTGTGAAAATTATCGCACAAAATTCATCAAACTAATATTTTGTTGCTTCTGATGGCAATCGATTCAAATTTCATTAACTTCCGCTAACTATTAAGTAGAAAGTTGCATATTTGATGTAGGAATGATATTCATTGAAAAGCAAATGGAGTAGGCATGCGCAACGCGTGAATATTATTATAATAATATTATAATTCAAGCTTGCAATACATATAGATGAACTGATATATTTGAGTGGCGCTACATGTACGAGTACGTTGTGATAACAATCACTAGTGACATCATGTATATATTCCTATTTTAATTGATACCAAATCAAATATCAAAACGAAACTTTTTTTTGATACGAAGTGTCAAATAAGTCTCTGCCGTAATAAGTCTGTGTGAAAGGGATAAGTCTATATCAATGACCGTCGTATGCATTATCGTATTTCAGATTATCATGTATCGAATGAGCAATGAGATGCTTGAAACATGTATGATGCGAAAGTAGATGGAACGGCTAAATACTTTAGATGTGAAGCATGTATATTATCAAAGACATTTTGATCAATTACATGTTTCGAAAATATTTAGGCTCTGATCAATCTTTACCGGAGATTTGCCATTTTAATCTCTACCAGAGGATATTTTCTACGAAAGACCAACAAAATCAAACGAAGCAAACAAAACGAAGGTCAGTTGGCATTGCAAGAAAATTTTCAAGATGAATAAAACCTCAGAATACGTGACTTCTTCAGTAGCTGTATCTCTGAAATCAAGGTCACACATCATAGGGTATAGTCAGACATAGCGACCGAGAATCGAGCAGACACAATTGTACTCAAACAACTTTTCTCCACCAACCAACATCTCTCAGTAGACAGCAGCAATTGTTTTCGAGCCTTTCATTTGTGTGAATTCCGCCCCCTTTCGAAACTGTATGAGGCACGTGAAAGTCAATAGTGCTGCATATTTTGACTGTGTGCATCTATCACCCCTTTCAGTGACACTGACTCAATCATTTTTCATGAATGATAAGAATACGAATAAATGAAGTTTACTGTATTTGAGATTGTCAAATCTATCATGGGTCAGACCGGTTGGAAGTGGGTCAACGAAGTCTGACCCACAACCCACCTGACCCACAAATCACCTGACCCACGACCCACCTGATCCACCAACTTTTTGGAAAAACATGACCCACGATCCACGTGACCCACGCGATTTTGTGACCCACTTGACCCACCTGACCCATGACCCACGACCCACTTCCAACTCTGCATACCAGTGGGGCGAAGTATAATTCCAAGATCGCTATTAACTTTGAATACCTACCGGTATAAAAGGGTGGGGCGAAGTTCAATAACGATATCGGTAATAGGTTGAATGCCTATCGGTAGGCTACACTAAAATGTGGATTTTGTCGTGTTTGAGACATTGAAAATCAGCAATTAGGGATACATTGTAATCAATCGAGATGTCTGATGTTTTGTGATGAAACTGTAAGTTGGTACGTCATATCATTTGGCGAAAACGTTTTGACTCCTCTATTAATAAAAGTCTCTTAAATATTTCCATATACATGTAGGCTTCCATGTATTTTAGGAATCTGTGACAACATTATTCATAAAGAAATATACTACGCGTGAAGCATCCTACCTATAGGATAACAGGATGTTAGGCCTACGTCAATCAAGTTCACTAACATAGTCAAAAGAATTTTATGTGAAAAATGTTTTCTACTTATGGATTCCTGGTAGACCTACTTCTATTCTCCCCCCTTACCACGTTTTCCAATTTTTCCAAATTCATCAAATTTCGTCAAGCTCCGTCACATTGGATTTAGAACAGACTTGATATATCACTGAGTGATAGCACTACATCACTGAGAAGTCTTGCTTGAACCCTGGGATGAAAGATTGGTACCTTGGATACTCAGTTAGAATACTTACAAGATGCAGCCGTGATCATGAACTTCGTTGGATTGTTGTCTACAGTGACCACAGAAATTGACAACAATAAAACCTCTAGAATGGAAATTAAGTTTCATGCAATGCACAATAACGCGTACGGGGCATAAATCGCACGCATTTTCACTTAGATGCACCTGCCAACGTCTGCATCATTGGGTTAGAATCAGTCACATGAGTAAATCGAAGCCTTTAATTGGTTCTTCATGCCCCAACTTAGTTACCCCGGATGTGCCGCGACCTTGAGTCAATTTCCATTCTAGCGAACTTCAGATAAACAGTTTATTTCTATGACAGTGAACGACAAAGCAAGTGCTGCAAATTTTCTACAAACCAGAGGAATTTTGGCTTTTGCGAAGTCCGGCTACTGAGTGAAAAGTGATTACACGTAAACACATAATCTGCCTTCTTAATGGCAAACTAAGTTCCAAGCTTGCGAAAACAGAATAAAATAGCATCATTTGTGATAATAAAACACATTTTTCGTGGTGTGCAAAGATTCATGAAACGGACTGTAGTGACACTGCACTTACGAGCAAGAGAAGCTCGTTGACGATGCAACAGTCGCGGGTGTTAGCACAACAAAAATGAGGGGGTGAGGAAGAATAGAAGTGCCGGACTCCTAGTTACAAGTAAAATCAACATAAGTAGTGTACTTAACTTCAAATTCGACATAGCTCCTTGCTGAACATTTAGTGCAGTGGAACATTTCGTACAAGAGGCGTCATCTTCGCTGATTTTGAAGAACAGTTCTAAAGAATTCGGAGGACTCAATCTGTCTCTGTCCGCCTGTTCGACGACATTTATGGCTGTAGTTGCGGGTTGGTGTCCCTTATTGGGAGCTCTGTATTCTTAGCGCTGGTTAAAAGTTTCTTCATTCTTTATTCTTCTCTGCTGCTATAGGGCTGTGACCTGTGCAACTCCAACATAAAAGTAAAAGTGAGAGGATTTTCCTTCATCAATGACTATGACGCTATGACAATTACTATGACGCTGCTTTAGGTACACACAGTGGGATTGTCGGACACTTGTTGTTTGGTTGACTGAGCGCAAGGATGCGGCGAGTATTGGTTGATAGCTATTGTTGTGATAACTTATATTGATAACTTATAACTCATTGTTTTGATAGTTAGTGCTACTGACACACGCGTTTTCAAGGCGCCATTCGGTCGGTACGGTGAGACCACAGACGAGAGTGAAAGAGTAATTCTATAACCAATCCCTGTTCTAATTGAACAAGGTCATCTTCCACCGGCTACATGAGCGCTGTAAAGAATAGCGAAAGAGTGTACTTGTAAAAGTAATGCAGTCATTATTCAAAATTCATATCGAGATTGAATTAATCATGGGGCAAACTGATTAATTAAAAATCACTAAGTTAGTGTAATTCTATATGATGACAACGATCCAGCTGAATCGCGCATCGATTTAAAATATCAAACAGTCCGATTCGATTATCCGAACTGATTTTTTTAATCCACTTCCGATTCGGTTATCCGATTCGGAAATGAGGTTCTGAATATTTGGATAATCGGACTATCCGATTATATATAGTCCCATAGTTCGATTATCCGATTTTCCACCTCTGATCAAAACCATCGTGGAACGACAATTTTCAGTGTCTAATAATATCTAGGGAACAGTACGATTTCGAAAAGAATTATTTCTTAAGTATGAAAAACTCTTCTGAAAATTAGTTAACTGCCTAGAATGAAACGACCGCCACCGCGTACATTTGCGCTTTACTTTACTATCAGAGATTCCTAGGGGATGACCATTTTCATCTCATTTTATTGTTGCTTGCAGATACTATTTATTGCTACAAATGCATTGGAAACGCGAAAAACAGTACTTGCGCAATGCCAGGAAATTCTTTGGATGAAACCCTGCAGCAAACACAATGCAGGCGAGGTGGTTGTGTAAAATGGACTCGCTACATAAAAGGTACAGTCGCGCACTTAATGAAGTTTATTTGTATTTTTGCTTCTTTTTATCAAGCATCCTTTGAGCATTTGTATAGCAGTACATATGTGTCTGAAGTTCTTCTAGCAGAGAGACCATTCGCCTATTTTCTTCCGAATAAGTAGCTTTTTGTGCCAACTTGAACTATTTGAAGGAGAAATAATTACTTTCACATGAAAAAACAGGAACTTCATCTTTAGTAAACCAATCACTTTGTAATTGACACTAGCATCACACATCATGTAGCTTACACAATACTATACACTGCAAATGACGTATCAGATGACGCTTGTTAGTGTTACGAAGTATTTTCATTTTCCTTCATTTAAGTCTGAAACATCATTTTTTCATGTACGTATTATTAATTATGCATGAGCAATCATCGACTGAATTCGATGCTCTATTATTGATTTAAGCTAGCTCCACGTACTTTGCATCCTCCTGAATTTTGGATATAAAGACGCCACATTTTTCGACATACCTAACGAATTTGAAAAGTTGGATATATAGAAGTGGTTGAGTGGGATTACTAACGGAGATTCGAAGAGATCAATATAAAGATCTGATAATTCCGATTGTGTAGTAAGTGCATAGATCGAGGTTCAGGATTTCAGAATTTGTCGACCATTACATCATGGATCTTACATCATACCCAGACTGCTAAAGACTTTGCAAGTGAATGAAGATCCGAAATGTATCAATGAAATAATAAGTGAAGGTCAGCGCGCACTGCCCAAGCAGCATCTCCGGAATGATAAGGGAGGCAGATACCTCTACTCGGGCGTTGGAAACAGACCTGCCCTCCTATCATGAATGGGCAGACTGTTAAATGGGATCTTTTCAATATATAAGTGATAAACAAAATTTTGAACAGAACGACTTACTCTCCAATTCATTACACATGAGGAGAGGAGAGGCGCTGTTTGTCCTTCTAGTAAGTATTTTTAAAATTTTCAGACATTTAAGGATATAAAAGTTTTCTTTCAAATCATATTTTGTGCCTATTGAAAATTTACTAGTCATTAGCTTGTTTTTTTAACTTTGTTACCTTGACGCACTTTGCTACGTTGAGTCATAATGGAAGTATATCAACCTAAGTGTGCAATAGTTTGACGACATTCACGATTTTTGTGGTGACGCAGTTTGGCTACAATTCAAATATTAGGATAGTTCCGTTAAGTGATTTGCATTTGCAGATCTTTCTTTTTCCGTTTTTTCCGAATAAGAGTACACAAGACTATTTCAGAGACACGTGTACATGCTAAATAAGTATCTGAAATCACTAAATATAAGGCAGAATTTTCTTCACATCGCAATATCAGTTTTTAAACGCTGCCCAAATATATTTGTGAATGATGATCTGCTTTACAATAGTCAATGGATTGGATAGGTTTATATTTCAGAATGAGAAATTTGCATGCAAATTTGATGCATCGGCAGTCAGTACGATTATCCTTTAGCATAGATTCACCAGATTGTTAATTTATCGATGCACAAAATCTAAGAATGCTTTTTCACCAAAACTTGGTAACAGATGCTTATATAATGCGCTTGTCTATAAATCAAATGTTGCAAAGGCGTGGCACGCTTTTTCATCTCAAGGATAGAGATTCAAAAGGTAGTTTGCAAGTTTTAACCAAGTATACTTCATTTCCATCTACTGCTGCTCCATTTCAGGATCAGTGGCGTCGCGTGCTCCCTGACCACAGGCCTTCGCTCGGCATTGGAATACTATTTCTATACTAGACTTTTTAATGTTATAACATTAATTTTCATAAAAGATGAATTTTCAATAACAATTTCCCGAACATTTTTTAATGCCAAGTGAATGTGCACATGAGAAGATTGCTCATGTCGCCTAACCGCCTTACTCAAAGAGCTGAGATTACTGTATCCCCTCTCTGTCCAGACCACATTTTCTCGAAAAAAAGGAGGAAGGGAAACAGTTTCTTGCGTTTCTCACGGCTGGTCAGCCACTCATGTGTTTGAACTTTGATGCATTAAAATGTCTTGTGTATTTCTTATTTCTTTCTCTGTGAGTGCTTTCAATTTTTAAAACAGGTGTTGGCCTACTTTGTTTGACGACTGTCATCTTTTCAGTATATTCCCATCGGACGAAAGGCGTGATTATGAGCTCATCTACAGCACTAAACATAGCGTCACATCAATCACGCAAAAACAAATCATGGAATTCTACGGAATCTGGGTGTTCGAGTCAGATGCATTACTCTGCACTCATTGGCGAACACTCATCACCTGATCACAGTCTTATCCACAGAATTAAATATTTTGTTTATCTGCTTCGGTTTGCTAGAAGTGCGATTAATACGAAATAGACGGCACATTGAGGAACCTATTAGGTGGGCAAAAAGGAATTCCTAATACCTTACAGAGATAGGAAAAAAAGTCGTGCGTCGCTTGCGGATTAATGTGAGTTCCAGCAAAGTGCCTCGATTGCCAAAATTCCTTCAGATTCGAAGAATTCAGATAATTGCCCACAAGTTTTCTCCATAATGTTGGCCCTTCCAATCATTATTAAAGAAAGTTGAAGGCGTAGGAAAATTAGTTCACCTGATGTTTTCACATCCTCTCCTCGGCATTTCTCACTGTATAGTGCATACATTGAATCGAATGTTAGCCTGGCGATGTGTGTTTTGGTGTGTGCGACGTGATATCACAGCACGCACGCATCTGTCACTGGCTCTGGTGTCCTCTACTGACAGCTTATTGTTTGCCATTTCCAATAGCAAGCGATACACGAATTATCCATTCGAGAAGGAGCAAGTTGTCTAATTCTGTGATGTGCCATTTCAATATTGAGGTTACATGCAATTCTTCCTTTCTAGGAAACCGAAGCGCGCAGATGAATCTAATTCTGTGGTCTTATCTGAACGTCAGTCAGCTGCTATTGTTGACGGAGTGGCCTCGCCGACGAGAAACGAAGGACATAAACAATTGGGTTGCGCTTCCCTTTCTATATTTAGGTACCGAGCCTCGATCAAGAATAACGCAGAATTTCATTGTAAAAATTGGAGAAGGCAAAGCATTATGTCTGATTCTGTGATTATGTCTATCGGAAAAGTCAATATTGGCGCGAGCGCGGTCGCTTGCTGCCTCACACGCACACAACTCTCTTTCGCTCCGTCTGAACACACGACTAGCATGTGTGTCTAATCGCTGGAAGAAAACAGCTGCGATTCGTGCACGCGCACAAAACTGTTCACTCAAAGGTTGAACGTCTGATTTTGAGACGGACAGCTACCACGAGAAGCTATCGAATTTAAATGAAATATAATGAATGATGACACTTTTCATTTTTATAAATGTTGGTAAATTATTATTTAGGATGCGCCGAAGGCCTCGCTGGTACGGAGAAGACGCCACTGTTCAGGATTGAACCAACTGGTTTGTTTTCACAACTTTATTGAAAATGGTGCACCTTTCTGTTGGGGCAATATTCAAATAATCGTTCATTGCCAGTGATTCAGCAAACTTTAACCAAAAAATTGCAAAATAATATCGGATTATCACCATATCACTACAGTATATGTCCAAATCAATATTACATTACTAACTGCATTTACTATCGTTTATTACTATACATTTATCCACGTGTCATTAACTGATTTTAACAGAGTTTCAGAACAAGGACGGATTTTTTCAGACCGGACCACTTTAGGTAGGCATGTATTCAGTGCAGAATAGAGGCACAGGAAGACTAGCCCGTAAGATGTAGGTGATTAAAGAGGTCAACGAGAATTTTTAATTTTACAGAATTTAAATGAATTTTCTCGTATCAGGAAATTTTGTCGTTTTCAATTCCTTGTGATGATGTTGCCTCAACGCCCCTGACGCATTATGTAAACATCCTTTTCTTTCAACCCCTAACCGACAGGTATGGTATACCTTTTATATCGTATATTGACTGCCCAGCTCTACCGGTGTCTGGTTACAGTTTTGTTTCGCGATTATGAGTTAATATAAAAAAGATTATTTTCATTCTCCCTTGTTTTAAAGGATGAAATAGATAGCCGATGACACTTGCTCATCTAATTCAGATTTGTAAAATAGCGCTGAAGGGCGGACTCCATGTATGCACATGAAGAATGCGACAAAGCGGTAGTATGAGAATTTGCTGTAAAAGAGTTTTGCGATAGAAAATCATGTGTACTTTTAATTGATCCATTTTAACACGATGTCTAGTGACACAGCTATGATCATCAAAGAAAGACGCTTGTTTCACACTGAGATTGAGTGCGAATTACACACATATAAGAAATATAGTCTAGAAAATGTCCGATCCATTTCACAATCAATTTGCTATATGACTATATACTGCATATTTTCTTGAATGACTGTGGTGGGTACCTGGCATGTAGCAATACGTACGTGTGTTATGCCTTTATTGATACCATAGCATCATGTTTTCAGTCTTCTTACTTTTTCAGAAACGTTGTTGTGTTTTCCTAAAATACTTTATATCTTCTTTTCGTTGTAACAAGGAACGTTATTTCGGGATTTCCTTGGCTTGTATCTGACCTTCATTTCCTATTCGTCGAAAGTTTGCGTCGGATATCAAGAAATTTGAGACAGAGGTATCCGCTCTGAGATCGATCACACAGTTTGAGGTTTGGACATCCAAATCAAATAACAATTTTTATGAATACACTTCTTATGCTATACTTCTATTCTATACTTATGGCGTCGGCGCAAAAGCTCTTTTATAGTATGAGGATGAATTAATTGGAAACATATTACCTCTCCGTTTCGGTGGCGTTCTAATGCGTATAAACGCGGGTTCTAGAGGGTGGCAGTGCATTTTTCGACCATCTCCTTGTCAAGAAGTTAAAAAAATTGCGAGATTGGTTTTTCGCAAAATGTCTTTATTAACACCGGTTTATCGTTTGCAATTGCTAGCAGATCAACATCTATTCAACTGAAGATAGGAAAGTAATTCGCTTGAAAAAGGGAATTACGGAGTTCAATTAAAATTTCAGGAATCTTTTAAGTTAATTGATCACTTATGAAACTGACTAAATTATTAAGTGAAAACCTATTCGGCAATAAAACATAGGTGTAGTTCGGTCGAGAACCACCGCCAGTATCCCTGAGGTTCACAATTTTACAGGTGGACAACAGCTCATGCCCACCTACGAAGTAACACTTTTAGCTACTGGTACTGGTATCCGTCCATCGGTAGCCTTTAGGGATACCGGCATTTTAGCATTGTTATTTATCCCATAAGATTCGAAGGCTTGATATATTCTTGTATAATGATATTGATATTTTCTTGTTGTAGTATATGCTACTGCATTACATACTTGTACGACTGTATATATAGTGGCTGCCAAATCAAATTGATGACACTTTTTAAAAAATAAACGAAGAAATTGCCAGTCGATTAAACTTCAATTGCATATGAGTTTTTAATCTAACTTGCAAAGTAGACAACATAGAAAATTTTATCACAAAATCAACTCAACAAAACATGAGAGATCTAATTAAAGAACATGTAAAAGCCATTCTAATCGCATATGTAAGCATTTAAAAATCACTTAATGGTCAAAGTAGAAAAAGTTTCACAGCAGGAGTCTACAGTAATGGACATAAGTGTCATATTAATGATGTTTAGAGAAGTTTTATTTCATAGAAGCATCTGATTGCTTCCGTCTGCTGATGACAAGATAGCGAAGTGCTGAATAATTCTTCACACTTGTCTACAAGCAAATGATAAAAATATTTGTTGACCACTGAAAATTGGAGCGCACGGTGAGTTGATCGTGCAGTCATGCTCTGGAGTTGAAGCTATCGAACTACCAATGGTAAATTTCCGTTTCAATGATGTCTACATCATTAATTGTCAATTGATTAACTACTTGGAAGGAAAACATTCCATCCACTGGTACTTCAGTTAACAAGTAGAGGTGAAAATTTTCAATTCCGATCGATCATGAAATTATCAAATCACAAAAGTTTGAATAATTACTTTACCAGACATTCTTTTTATCATTTTATAATCATATCATTTTTTAAATTAAAAAGACATGGGATGAAATCTACATGCAGAATGAGCTTAGTCTCATCTTTAAGCAAAATATGGATGAAAATAACTTTAATCTTAATTGCCATTTAAAGCAAGTCCACATTCAAGTATCAATGGATATCATTAGTCATTTATAAATAAAAGTTTTAATAATAATCAGAGCTTCATGAATTCATAGCATGTCAATTTTTATGTAAATATATATTCCTTGTTGAGCTGTGAGTGTATATTGAATGTAAATAAATGCGACTCAAATTTTTACCGTACTGGTGCCGCTAAAACGGTTCTAACTCTGCTTATGTGGATCCCGATCAATTCAGGGTCGACAAAAAGGTGACACAATTTTTCTTTCGATTCATATATTACCCATGTTGCACCGCCAATGCAGGATGGTTTTAAACTAAAGTTTAACCCATGCGTACCCATGCACACTAATAGCATGCATGCATATTTTTGATTCTGGAGTACATTGCGAAGATAATAGAGATACTTTTATCACACCCTATGTATCAAAAGACATTCAGTAAATAAAGTCCGACTGTCTCATGTGCCATTTCACGTACTATCATAGTCGACAGATAACATCATAGCACAGAAACATGTGTTGCGTAAAACAATTACCAGATTATTCTTTGGAAAACCTTTATCGTAACCAATATATTATCCAAAATTTATGAAATTCCTTTCAACAACTTGAAAAATATATGGTCAATCATATCTGGTCATTTCAATACAGCATCTTGGTCATTTCAATGCTCTAATGCGTGCGCTAGGCACGAAGGGGTACATTCGTTGCATGACTAGCTAGGAAAGCACATTTGTAGATCTCTATGTAAATAAACAGAGATATCTGATTCAGAATCGAGTTAGATGCAGGTCAGTTGAAGAATGACATTGGCTGACTGCGTAGAAATGAAAACTTCAGTCCTTGGACTTCGTATGAATTATGGCACGCTTGCATACGTTGATATTTTTAGGCCTACTTGACATGAGAACCGCAGCAGCTTCTTTCTGCCTAGATTTCATTCTCCTTGCTTAATCATAAATGCAGGTGCAAGTTGAATAGAATGATCGAAAGAGAGCGAATGATAGGAAATTTAATCTGGCTATGCCGCCGAACCTGTCGTTCAATAGTAGGCCTGATAATTGAAGATGAAGAATTAAGAGGTGCTGAAATGTGCCAACTATTACGGAAAGTCGAAAATATTCTGACTAGTCATGAAGATGACGTGGACGTATTGAATATCTGCAGACAACATGAGAATCTGACATCGGAGTTTCGAGTAATCTATGGAACTCATCATTTCAATGGTTTGACCGACATAAATGAGCATTTTTTGCTATCCTATCCGTCGATTAGGGATTCTGCTCCACCCGTGCATTCTACAACAAATTCAGCCAACACTGAGCTGAGACAACCGACAATTTAAGTTATTCACTTTGGTGGGATTGATATGCACAACAGTCTACATTTCCAGCACGTGTAGGCCTACTACATGATATTTGTGACTCTGAGTCTAACGTGCAGAAAGAAACATTGCTTACTACTTGTCACGGAGAAACTAAATTGACTTGTACAGACTTGCTTAGCAAAATAATCTATTCGTGCGTACTTGAAGCATGATAAGACGATAAATACGGTAATGCATTAAAGTTCTTAGATAGATAATTAGGACTTCATATTGAAATGCATAGCCGATTTCAACCATGTACATGTATGTGCAATGCATTTAGCATCTTCAAAACAAATCAGTTAGCAAGACGTTGATCCTACATTTATCAGAAATCATCTGAAGATGCATAATGCAGATGCGCCCTTTCGTGTCCATGCACGCTATTAGAGTATAAATGAATTTGGCCTATTTGTACTGGTCAGAGTCCGATGCAGAATGAACTGATATTGAAAATGATCTCTTCCAGTATATTGAAGATATATCTGATTGGTTTTATGACAAATTTTACTTTGGGCATTAATCGGTTTTAAATATCTATCCCCTAATCCGATGATTATTTTTTGAATAGATTTAGTACCAATAATGCGAATCATTATGATTCATTATGGTACTCCCGCCATCAGCCATCTCTTATACAGATTTAGTAGCTTGAGATAGATTTAGTATGTAAGCAAGCCATCTTAAAAGTAGGAGTTTCTCAATCATCTCTGTGATTCTTACTTGCTTTGACGTCGATCTAAGAAGTCTATTATTAAATCAACTTAAGAAAGGATAGGATTGCGGTATTCACAGATCGAATAATAGACTTTCTAGCTTGTATGATATTCATGCCTGAAATAGATGCTCTAGTTTTGTACTCATGGCGAACATTTACTCAAGTTGTTTAAGGAATACATATTTTATTCATGTGCGGTGTTAATCATCATACACTCACGTATTACTCATGAGACTAGCCATGAAGAAGTTTACTTTAAGTAGAACTACAGAGAATTCTTAGCAAAATTTGCGACACTTTCTTTAATTGAAGGGTGGTAATCAAGTTCAAAAATTTCACAAAAATTGTTACATACGAAGCGCATTTGTTTGCACCTTGATGTACTATAAAAGTGCAAGAAATTGATTCAAGTGGAATGTCAATTTGCATTTAAACCTGTAAATTACCAGATGCCGAATACATGCAGCTGTAAAAGTTAACAGGCAAATCTAAAAATATAGACCATAGACCTACGGGCTCAGGACAAAGTATCCGGGTGCACGACTCCTCCAAGGGCCGTGCATTGTCACTGACTTTAACAGTTGAGCAGTATATTGCAGGCAAACTTTAACCTACTCATAAATAAACAATGATCAATAGTGTGTGTGTGCATTCAATCTGCTGAACCTTTCACGCGCAAAAGAAAAATTTTTACACTGCCAAGAGAAATGTAACTAAACAGGATCAACTTTCCTAAAAGCTCCTTCGCTATGATCATTGCGAAAACCATTTCGTCAGTGAGGGTTTCTCTCCACCTAGTGGAAAGCCTGAGTTTAGGTAAACTGAAATAATGAGATGCCGTTCACTGGGTTCTCCATTTTGGGATTCTATGGGATGTCGGTAGAAGTGAAATATTTTTTTACAATTTATCATTATAATATACTTTTTGCTCTTAATTGATCACAACTAATCTATATTGCATGCTGATTCGACATCCAAAAATGTGTTCTTTGCGTCATCTGCTCACAATACTGCACTTTACACCGCAATTAAGCATATTACGACTACTGGTTTCCTTCGCGCTAAATTTATTGGTCTACATTAGAATCCTCACGGTCTACTCTCTGGAATGCTCACTGCGTCAGTACTTATGATATCTATATTTTACCAAAAGAAATGTTTTGGAAATCTGTATACCTTGTACTTTATCTATGATGTAACAGAATAGAAATTTTTTATTTCTATGTTGAGAAATTGTTCGTGCAGCGTTTCCATAGTCTTAGAGTGCTGAAGTGTTTCATAAGTAAAGCAGATCTTATTTGTGTTTACCTCTTTTTTAATTTGTGCGCTCTCTTCTTGAATATTGTTCCCCACTTTTTGTTTCAATGCCTGTGTATTTATACAAGAAGCTAGAGAAATTACAACACCGAGCTCATCAAATAATTTGTGGATTTGACTTTAAACGTGACTGCTTACCATCCTTGTCTTCAAGACGACTTGAAAATTCAATTAAATTTTTCAGAAAGTGTGCTTCTCCAGATCATATCTTGCATGGTATAACATTGCCAACCAGCAAGCGATCAGGTCGAACAATTTTTGATTCATACAAAACCAAACGGCGATGTGATGCTAGAAATGTTTGTTAGAAATCAAATGATAACATAAGTCATAAGTCAAATTTTACAATCAAATCACATTAGAAATCAGCCTGACAGATCAATGTACCCATTTAAATACAATGACATAAACACAAAGAAAGCATCACATCGGCGTTTGGTTTTGTATGAATCAAAAATTGTTCGACCTGATCGCTTGCTGGTTGGCAATGTTATACCATGCAAGATATGATCTGGAGAAGCACACTTTCTGAAAAATTTAATTGAATTTTCAAGTCGTCTTGAAGACAAGGATGGTAAGCAGTCACGTTTAAAGTCAAATCCACAAATTATTTGATGAGCTCGGTGTTGTAATTTCTCTAGCTTCTTGCATAAATACACAGGCATTGAAACAAAAAGTGGGGAACAATATTCAAGAAGAGAGCGCATAAATTAAAAAAAAGAGGTAAACACAAATAAGATCTGCTTTACTTATGAAACACTTCAGCACTCTATGACTATGGAGACGCTGCACGAACAATTTCTCAACATACCTAAAATGTTAATGCCATTTTAGATCATCACTCCACACAATCCCGAGTATCTTATGTTCTGTCACAAAATCAATTCCTGGAACACAGACTGGGTTACAAAGGGGTGATTTGCGTATAACGATACACTTTGACTTTGCAGTGTTTATGCGCATATATTTCATATAAAATAGAATATAGCTCCTTCTAAGTCCAACCTGTGACCTCAAAGTGGTAAAGCGGTGAACACGGAGGCGTAACGAAGCCATGTTGTCTTGAAACTAGGTTCCTGACAGGTCTTACCTTAGCGAGGGCCGCACCTCGGCGAGCAAACAGGCTCTGGCACTTTAGTTCGTCATGACATCATAGGGCATGACGCCCAAACCCGTCTCCCAGCTGTTGGATGGGAGATGACCTATAGATATGTAAGTCACGGATATCACTGTCGTACGGGGCAACCGACGCGCCACAGGGTCGATGGAAAATATGCTATGTGGTCCGCAAAAAGAGTTAGGCTACAACTTTAGCCACGGTTAATGTTCGTACATGGTATGCACCAGGAAAGCTGGCTTGAGCAGTCAGAGAGATAAATAGATACAAATGGGACGTCCTAGGTGTAGCGGAGACGCACTGGATCGACGTGGGAGAGCTGACATCGGATGGAGTGAGAGTGCTTTTCTCTGTTCGTGATGATGGTACACATCGGGAGGGTGTCGCAATTCTTTTGAATAAGGAAACCCAGAGGGCTTATCTGGAACACAGACCGGTATGTCCAAGAATAATATCGGTGACTCTGAAGGGCCAGCATAAGAATAAGAAAATCATGCAAATGTAGGCTGCAGACTCAAGCCACGAAGATGAAGAAGTCGAGCTTTTCTACGAGTCATTATCAGAAGAGGTGAACAGAACTAGATCGAAGGATCTCCTTTACATAATTGGAGACTTCAACAGTAAGGTTGGCAGAGACGACAGCTATGAAGACGTTTTGCGGAATTTTGGAATTGGAGATCGCAACGAGAGAGGAGAAAGGATGTTGGACTTCTGTAAGAAAAACGTTCTTTGTGTGATGTATACTTTCATAAGACACACAGAAAGGCAGAAATTCACCTGGAATTGCCATGATGGGAAGCACAGAAGTTGCAAAGATTACGTCCTAACTGAGAGAAGATGGGCCTCGGCAATGAACGACGTGACGGTGAAGAGAGGTGCCGATCTCGGAAGTGATCACGAGCGTATTCTCGGTAATGTGAAAATAAAATTCAAAACTGCAGGTACCAGCGAAAAGGGGAAGTTGAGATTTAACATAGATAAACTGAGTGACCCGATTGTGAAGCGAGCTTTTGAGATGAGGTTGGACAGCAAATTCCGTAGCTGTGTCGTAGCTGTCGTAAATGTCGTAGTTGTGAAGCAAATTTCCGCCACTGTAGCTCTCGCACTTTATTTAGAACTGTGAAGGAGCTATCGAACACTCGAAACAACAATTCCATGGTGATAAAAAACAACCAAGGTTAAAAAGTAGCCGACGAATAAAGTGTATCACAAGCGTGAAGAGAACACATCACGAAGATCTATGAAGAATACGACGAAGATTCCCACTTCCGTCGAACAGACGACATCCCACAGCTAAGAAAAGTATTAAATGAAGAAAACACACCACCTACAATAGCTGATGAAGTAAGAAAAAGCATTCGCCAGTTGTCAACAAACAAAACCCCAGGGAAAGATACGGTAACAGTGGAGATGCTTCAAGGTGGAGAAGAGACGGTTGAGAAGTGAGAAGTGACTGTTGAGTTTGTACAATGATGCGCTGCAGAGAGGCTCATTGCTCTGTTGGACCGCTGCAGAAACAGTGCCATTGTTCAAGAAAGGCGACGTGACAGAACATAACAACTATAGGCCAATCAGTCCCCAACCTCATTCGTGCAAAGTTATGGCGAAAATAGTGCGGAAGAGAATTGAAACAAAAGAGGAGATGATCCTCGGTGAAGAACAGACTGGTTTTAGAGCCGGTAGAAACACAACGGACCAAATCTTCTCTTTCTCACAACTGACTGAGAGAATGTGGAAGATGGACAGAGACGTGTTCTGCCTGTTCATTGATTTTGAGAAGGCCGACGATTCGGTTTGGAGACCCACGATGGAAGCTGTACTAGAATGGTGCGGGTTTGACAGAAGCATCATGGAAGTCATCCGAATGCTGACAAATCAAACACAAGCGACAGTCAGAAAGGGGAAGATATCCACGGACGATTTTCCAACGAGAAGAGGAGTTCTGCAGGGATGCCCCTTTCACCGCATCTCTTTAACATTTTTTGGAATATGTGATGAAAGAGAGCCTAAAGGAACACGAGGAGGACGGCATTTTCATGGGTGGACAGTGCATAAATAACTTAAGATATGCAGACGACATCGTCCTTGTTGCCTGTGAGCAACTCCAAGCAATGACGGATAGCGTCGACCTACCGAGCATGCTCTAAGTACAAGCTGAAAATCAGTGTCGAAAAACGAAGGCGATGGTGTTTAACAGGAGAGAGAGAGACAATCCGTATATCATTGGGCACTCTTCTGGTGGAGTAGGTCGACGCTTTTAAATACCTTGGTGTCCTCTTTTCACAAAATGGGGACACTTGGAGAGCTGTAAGAGACAGAGTGATCTTATAGTGCGTAGCTCTAGGCAAACTCACTAAAGTCTGGAAAAGTCGGCGCATACCTCTCCAACTGAAGTTCAGACTTTTCAGACGTTGTTCAGACGTATCGGAATGCTGGATCCTGAAGAGTAAAGCAAGAGAAAAGCTGAGAGCAATCGATATGAAATGTCTACGACGAGTACTGAACATCCGATGGCAAGACACAATTGCAAACACACGAGTGAGAGAAATGGCGGGAGGATGGAGAAGTATAGTGGATGTCATCGAAGACCAACAAAGAAGATGGTTCGGTGATGTGGAAAGAATGCACGAGGAGCGATGGCCCAAGATGATGTTACACGGAAGAGTGCATGGGGTCGACCTCGTATCACCTGGTGGCAGCAATTCAGATCAGCCAACAGCCATATCTCAGCACAAGAAATGCTGCCTCGAGCACGACATTGCGAAAGATGGACATCATAGGGACACTCAATGTGGGACCCAACCTGACA
This sequence comes from Prostheceraeus crozeri, assembly GCA_907163375.1. Lineage (NCBI taxonomy): Eukaryota > Metazoa > Platyhelminthes > Polycladida > Euryleptidae > Prostheceraeus > Prostheceraeus crozeri. Next base: position 409,981 of record CAJQUW010001636.1, on the reverse strand, counting down.
CGCCGTCAGTTGGGACTTATGTCAAGTCAGCAATAATATTAATAATGGATGTATATTTTGCCAAATGAAAATCGATACTGTGATGACTTCTATTCCAATATCCACACAACAGATATCTTACTTTATCTTACCTACCTCTTATATCCATAGTTCCAGTTTTAGAAATTCAAATGTTGCATATACTTGACTGTGTGTTCGAGCTATAAAGACTTATCCATATACTCAACGTGTTCTATTGATAATAAAGAATATTACATTACATCAAATCAAGTAGTGGTTGCAAATAACTAGAAGTTAAGTGAAGAAAAGTTACATGCAGTGTACTTGTTGAGTAATTCGAGGATTTAGAAGTCGGAATTAAAACTTTGGTTTTGGACATTCGTAATGTAGATTTCGCAAGCCTTCAGAAAGAACGAATCATCACGTCGTTTCGTGCGACGACAAGATAACAGGAATCTACCGGAAGATGACATCGGAGGTAACAGATCAGTAACAATATGATTTTCTGATGCTGTCAATTCCAGGAACCTTAGAGACAGCATTCTGTCGCCGCTGAGGTAAGGGACATGCGCAGTCCTTCCGACAGTGAGCACCACAGATGAAACGATGCACACGCTTCTGAAATATATAAAACCTGCTGGAGTCGCATGAAGACAGTTAAAAACAACGGAGCACAATACTCAATGCAAGAATGTATGAGAGAATTATATGTCTTAATAAGATGATGTCTAGAGAAACCCGATTGCTTCAACAGCAGTAAGGCATATAAGCGGCGGGAACATACAGATAACACGTTATCAAAATGGTCACTCTAAGTCCAACTTGAGTTCAACGTAATCCCAAGAATCTTAGGTATATGCATTATCGACTGATGGAAGTTTTGGCAGTGTATTGGTGTTCTTCTGTTTGATCGTTATTGATTCACACTTCTCATCATTTAGAGATCATTTTAATATGATATGTTATGTGACTGCTTTAAGTGAAACGCCTATTGGTGATACATTCAATATACCTTAATTTTATTCACGAGCATATACGTGGATAATCATATATCATTGACTATTTTAACATTCACATATATGTAATGATTTTATTATAGCGGGTCTGAAATTTAGTGCCAACGGGCTTGGGCCTGAGAATTCAAAATTGAATGCCGACGGGGTTGTGCTTAAAAAGTATGTCCTGTTTGAACTCTGGGGACAACATAGACTTGTTTATCTTTTAATGAGGCATTTGATAAACTACTTTAAAATTTAATTAAGTTGAAATTATAAAGAATAATTGAGAAAGCAGCATAATAAAGTTGAATTAAGTTGAAATATTGATCAATTGATGAATCGAATGTGATAAATGAAAGGAATTAAAGCAATGAAGATAGCGGATTTTATTAAAAGTGATAAGAGATTCAGTGGTGAATAAATCCTAATCTGATATCAAAGTGTTAGCCAATATCGAAGCTAGTTAATGCAATAGACTTTGAAATAATTCTGGAAGCACCAATAAATGTCGTCTTTCTTCGAAATCATCTTCTTTTATCTTCATTTAAGCTTTGTTCTATTGAATGAATGAGTTGAATATAATGGTAGTCAGCTTTTGTCATTAGTATGTTACTTGCAGACATCCAGAATGGAAACAATTACCAGCAGAGTGAAAATATAAAGATGAGAAAACTTGCTTACATGTGACTTCTGATGCGCGAACTCATAATAATGGAATGAAGCATAAATGACTTTAAAAACCTATAGAAGTTAGCATTAATTGAGATGAAAATCTTACACCCACTGACATCAGTAAGCTGCATCAAATGTAGCAAAATGCAAAAGTTTTTGAAAATTGCAATTTATTATTGGTTAACTCGCAAAAATCACAGATTATTGTCAAAAACGTGTTATAGGAACATGATTATTGTGTTGACAGAAAGTCACCTCAGTGATTTCATCATCGTATTTTATACTGGTTTCAATACGTCATACATATAATGGTTACAACAGAAACTACATGCAAAAGATATTCAAAGAATGCGAAAAGGTAAAATAAAGAAGTCAAACAGAAAATTCGAAGCATAAATAGAGTATCGAAAGAATCTAAAATAAAAATTGCCAACACGACTTATGAAACACAGAACATTTGTCAATGCAAGAATGATATCCCATTTAACGAGCGCTGACTGTGAGCATTGCCAAGAATGCTACATCGGAGAGACTCGCAGACATTTATACACACGAATAAAAGAACATCCAAACGGCAGCCTTTGATGTTGCAATGATTTCTTCCCTCTAGATTGCATCTAACCTGGAGTCAGCATCAATTGCTTTTATCCCCCTTGCGAGTGAAGTATTATGTGGCTGGAGCGAAGATGCATGCGAAACTTTAGCCTCCATAGTCCACCTCCAATTCCTGAGGTTCGCAGAACCGCCCAACGACTCCATGCAACTTCTGGTGCAGCGTCTCAGTGTCATCCTGAGGAAATGGACATCTACTCATCCGCCAAAGGCTCATCGAGCTATCGAATCTAGATAGATTACATTAACGTCTTCCCTCCCTGCACGGGGTTTTAGTCACCCCTTACTTGTCTTTATTGGTTGTTATCCTTATTTTCGATTACATACAATATTGAGTGACATTCTGCCACAATGCATGTACGTACATGTACATGTATTTCATGTAGTCCCATGCATCGGCGGCTCATAACTAATTGACATGTGCTTTGCACAAGGTAGACGTCAAGGTTCACAATTACTGAACTATGAAGTTGAGAAGCTTTGGTCTGAAAAGAGGCAGAGAGGAAGGGTGACACAATTGGTCATATTGTAATTAGCTTTTTTGTAGCTAAAATAGCTTACTAGCTAATTACTTAGGGTTCGTTTCAAATCACTGACTTTTTAATCAAAAATCTAAAGGAGAGATAACTCGTCCTTAATAAATAAATATAGGTTCAATATTTCGATGACTCAAATTTTATTGCTTACTCAAAATTCTATCAATTACAAAAGATAACGTGTCCAGAGTTGACTAAAGGAATAGCAAGACACATGTACAATTAAACTTTATTCAACACCTCATAAAATCATAGCTTTCAATAAAATTTGACATTATCTTAATAACTAATATAATAATAAAGAGTAAAAATGACACCGTCTGAACTTATGCGTTATGAGGGCAGCGTCCATCGCCGAAGAATATTGTCAGTCGAAAGCAAAATGTCGCCTTGTGTCGCGGAGGTGTTGTTGTCCGTCCGTTCCCGGTGTTCGTTCTCCTTGATGTTCGCTCTCTTCTTGATGTTCGTTCTCCTTCTCCTCTCCTTCTCCTTCCTCATAATTGTACATGCACAGTATTATATTAGTCTGTCGCGGCCAATTACAATTTGCCGCGATTGCCTTCGGGCCTCGAACCCTCAGAAATCAAATAAGAGGTCGATACTGTGACAAAAGTTTTACCACATAATTGTGAAATTGCTGATATTGCTACTCTTGAGAGTGAAAATTGAGCGGGCAGTGTTGTTATGAAATTCGTAATGACAATGTAACTTAGAGAGCTGCATATAGAAGTTGGACAATAGATTGACCGCATACCAGCATCGTTAAAAGTAGCAAGAAAAACTCCACTTCTGGATAGCGCAAGATGGCCGCCGTCGCTGACGTCCCCCTCCTCCTGTCCGTCGAGTCGGTCGTGGTGTGCCGCCGTGTTGCTTCGAGTCTGACGCCCCCCTCCTGTCCGTCGAGTCGGTCGTGGTGTGCCGCCGTGTTGCTTCGAGTCTGACGTCCCCCCCCTCTGGCCGGCCGTCGTAGCGCGAGGTGATGTGCTCTCCAGGTTGGCGTGGTGTGCCGGCCAGGTTGGCGTGGTGTGCCGGCCAGGTTGGGAGGGTGGACTGTCGTAGCTCACCTGAAAAAATCCTTAAGTGTCAGAGTAGCTTTGTATGGGTAAAATTTTGAAAATTTTCCAAAGTGTGGCATTTCGACCTGGGACCCTGACCAAAGTTTGTTTCATCAAATTTCACTGACCCCCCCCCCCCCCCGACAGCAATCTTCTAACTTTGGTTCTAGTGGACGGATTTTGTCTTACAGCTACTCGTTTGAAAGAGGAGAAAAAACTGCTCGACGACATTTTTGCCGCGAGTCAATCGGACCAGCCGTTCAAAAGTTAGAGCTGTTACAAGATTTTAGGTCGGAGCTCACCTGAAAAAATCCTAAGTGTCAGAGTGACTTTGTATGGACAAAATTTTGAAAATTTTCCAAAGTGTGGCATTTCGACCTGGGACCTTCACCAAAACATTTTTCATCAAATTTCTCCGAACGAGGGGGGGGGGGTCAGTGAAATTTGATGAAAAATGTTTTGGTAAAGGTCCCAGGTCGAAATTCGGAAGTTTTAAATTTTTCAAAATTTTCACCACACTGGAGCTCTCACACTTAGGAATTTTTTCACTTGTGGCATGTTACATGGACATGTGCTGACGCACCGACTTCCCGTGGTCATATGAGAATGGTTCAGGTGTCATATGATAGAGAATGATGAGACGAATCGTTTGCAACAAACTGCATGTCGCTACCATGAATACTTTCGGAGATAGAGCCATTTTAAGTTTTCTTCCGAGCATATATAAATCCCCGACAACGTAAGTCTCATCACTTCATCGAAAGACGAGGTAAGCGACGTTCGTCGCTCTGAGCTCCCGATATCGGGTGTTTTAAAGGACTCTATCTTTTGAAGTAGGCAAGCTATCTTCTCACTTCAAAGTTTGTGTGATAGAGTTTGATAGTGTCTTTACTACTGATAAAATTTTTTAAAAGTTGTATGAGTAGTAAAAATGCGGAATTTTTTAAAAATTCTTAATTTTCAGTTTTTCAAAGTTTTAACATGTAGACTAAGGTTTTCAAGTATGCTGAGTTCAAATCTGCTATCAGATTTGAAATTTAACTAAGTCTAAGGCAGCTTTGAGGGGTTAGATCCCAGCTACTGATCACTACCTTTGACTCGGCGTTGCTGTTACCACTTCGGGGCAGTGACAATGATGTCTTCAGCTGTAAATAGTGGGTATCGGGGAAGATCTCTCACTTCCCTAGTGATCAGTACAAGGCCTTCGGGCTGTCGACGGGATCGAGTGCCACTCACTACACTCAAATCTATCATTCCTCACTAAGTGTAATGCTTTAGGAATATGACTGTACTACATGATTCCAAATTTATACAAATTTCATTATCTTACAGTTAACGATAAAATCTCAGGCATGGCAAATGACAAGAACCGAAAATTCCACATCAAAATGTGTGTGTGCGGTCGAATAAATCGCAGTGCGGACGCCAAGGCGCATGTTAAGAAGGCGGGCACTGACCACATGATTATCCTGAATAGGGTTGCGTGTGTAAAGTGTAGAGTGTTGAAGGGTGATGAGGATGAGGCGCGTTTTTACAGAGTGCATGCTGACTGTAGTGGAGGTTTGGTGAATGACTTGCGATTCACGCAGTTGATTGTTGAAGAGAGGGAGCGAATGGTGGCGATAGAGCGAGACGGCAAGGTGGAGAATGTTGTTGAGAATGATGAGTTGGCGAGAGCAGTTGCTTCGTTGGAGGCTGAGATTGAGCGAAAGAGAGTGCTTGAGAGTGATGATGAGGATGATGTGGATTTAGATAGGGAGCGTGTGAGGAAGCGTGTGAGGAAGTTGAGCTCTTCGTCGTCGGAGGTGTCAGACATTGTCATCACCGACCCCCGCAGAGCTCATCTTCCCCAAAAGTGAAGAGTGGTGGGATTCGTATGCAGTCGGCGAGGTGGTTGAAGGATGAAGAGAAGAAGCATGTATCGCAGCAGATGGCGCATGATTTGTTGGTGAATAAGTATGAGAGTTTGAAGAAGGTGAAGGATGAAGTCGTGGAGGAGTTGGATGAGTTGAAAAAGAAGGAACTGAAGTCGAAGGAGGTAGCGGATGAGAATATTCGAATGAGGCGTAGTGTGACTGATTTGAAGAATAAGACGCGAGAGTTGGAAGAGAAGAATGATGACTGTGAGAAGAGGGCGAGTGCTGCGGAGAGAAGAATGAGAGATGCAGAAGCGAAGTTTGAGGAGATGATGAAGGAGATGAGTGTGTTGAGAGCGAGGAATGTTGAGTTGGAGAGGAATGTGGCTCGGCGGGGTGATGAGAGGCAGGCGTTTGAGAAGTTGGAGCGCATGAGGGATGAGTGGAATCGTGTGAATGAGGATAGGTTGTTTGAGTTTCACATCCCTATTCGGGATAATCATTTGGACGGTGAAGTACTCGTCAACCGTAGTCTCGACGAGTCAATAATTTGTTACAACGGCCATCCGACCAAGAAATGTCTGCATGCCACCCTGAGAATGCGCGGCCATTTACACAAATTCTCTGTTAGGAAGCGCTCGAGACTACCTAAGGATGGCTAACTTGGTAAGTGAAAAGTAAATAAGATAGTATATCCTATTCTAATACATATCATTTTCATTGCAGATCTTTGCCCGCCTTCACCACCCATCACGTTACTCCCGAGAACGAACCATCGGCTCTCTTAAGGGCCACCTAGGGGCAAGACACGATAGAACCTCCACGCGGTTTGCCCTGGGCAGTCTTCAGACTGGCGAATACTATCATTAAGTTGAATCTGCTATCAGTCAACTTGAACGTTGCGTCGCGTTAGAGGGGTATATAAACCACTACTTCTCATTTCATTTCATTTCAATCATGCAGACGCCGAACAGTCAAGTCAGCTCTCCTCGCGGACCGCAGTTAAGGCCGTGAAATTTATTTGAGGAATTTGTCAGACTAGAGGAGCAAGACAGAGTCCACAACAATCTTGCTCGGATTGGCAATCCGATGACAGCAACTGTTGTCAATCCAACGGAATGGCGCTACATTCCACTTTTCAGCCACGTGCCAATTAGCGTGGAAGTCGACACTGCTACCAAAGAGAGCGTCAAAGACTCTCTCAGCAGAATTGGTAGGCTGTAAGATGACGTTACTCCCGAGAACGAACCACCGGCTCTCTTAAGGGCCACCATGGGGCAGGATTTGATAGAACCTCCTCGCGGTTTGCCCTGGGCAGTCTTCAGACTGGCGAATACTATCATTAAGTTGAATCTGCTATCAGTCAACTTGAACGTTATGCAGTCGATTGCTATCCCTGAAGCATTCTGATTCGCTGTTGAGCAATTCATTGTTGAAAACCCTATATAAGCCAGAAGATTGTAGCGCTTCTCATTCAATTTTAAGTCACGATGGAAGCAACATCTGCTAGCACCATTCCCGTCTTCATTGATGAAGACAACGCCATTCCCGAGTTCATCATCCTCGACGAGTGGGATGAAGAGGATGATAAGAAGGGGAAGATCAAGAAGATCATTTGGACGGATGAGATATGGACTCCGAATACCACCCGCATCCGAAAGGTGCCAGATGCACCAGCACGACCTAGGCGGTATAGGGTCTATGAGAACCTAACCGTCATACCCATTGACTATTCAAGCCAATAGTCAACTTGTTACTCCCGAGAACGAACCACCGGCTCTCTTAGGGGCCACCATGGGGCAAGACATGATAGAACCTCCACGCGGTTTGCCCTGGGCAGTCTTCGGACTGGCGAATACTATCATTAAGTTGAATCTGCTATCAGTCAACTTGAACGTTGCAAATGAAGTTCGGTATAATACTTCCTTTCGACGGGCGTTCCTGTAAAGGGCGGCGGTGAAACCCGTAGCTATGTATACCGCAAGGGACATTCGGCAATGGTCATTCTTGTTAAACCTCTCTGCGTCATGTTTGCAAGTGATTGCCTCTGTCTCAACGTAGTATGCATTCGCGCCAGGGCGACATTTAGCCAACTGTCGAAGGTTGCCTTATAAACTATCCATTGCATACGTTATGAGAACCATGAGTTCTACCTGTCTCTATCAATGAGATGAATTGATGAATGGAATGAAATGGGAGGACACTCACGCGCCACACGCAACATAACACACTTCTCTCTTCCGTAGTCTAACAAGCTCTTTACACATGGATCGCAGTCCATTGCTATCCTTGTATCAGAAGTGTAAGCCATCTTCATTTTATTTAACACTATTTCATCAACCATCATTGCCCATATGAAATGTTATAAGATTTACAAGTTAGACTAAGCGTGCTACTATTTCCAAATGAAAAAGTATACATGGTTAAATCATCCACTTAAGCCTATCCGTAGTCTAACAAGCTCTTTACACATGGATCGCAGTCGATTGCTATCCCTGTATCAGAAGTGTAAGCCATCTTCATTTTATTTAACACTATTTCATCTACCATCATCGCCCATATGAAATGTTATAAGATTTACAAGTTAGACTAAGCGTGCTACTATTTCCAAATGAAAAAGTATACATGGTTAAATCATCCACTGAAGCCCCATTCAAGTAAGTCAGTATGAAAGCAAAGATAATACGAAATAAAAATTTATTATGGCATGTATTTCAAAAGGTCTTCATCGTCAATATCGTCCCAGAGTCTGGCTTCACATAGATAACAAAAAACAGTTCACTTGCTTTAATCGTTCTTCTACTGCAAGCCTCACTTTGTCGATATACTCCCACTCCGCCATAGTTCGTGGCTGGGAGTTAGGGGTGTACCACTCCCATAATTGGTGGAGGAATTTGGTGCTGGTGATCTCCATCACATCGTCAGTATCCACCTGGAGATATCTCGTCCACCGTCTGGAGATACTTCCACCTCACGCCTGTTAAGTCGGGAAATGATCACTACACCAACGGTACCTTTACCATCTCCCTCATTAATGTTTCACATAATAATTTAGTACGCGACTACTGCATGGAGTCCAATATTCAAATAGTAGATTTTCCTGAGTGGCTCCTTCAAAATTCTAACATTATCGAAGCGCTCTTCAACAATTTAGACAATTTTAGAATGAAGGCGCTCATCTAACTTAAACTAAAATATATTAAGATAGATTTTCAAACGGGTCAAGTGACGGAGAGAATACAGTTTCATGTTCCTTCCTCTTCCGCAACTGAAGTTGTAGACTGCGAGTCTTGGCTAAATTTTCACATTCAATGTTTAAAATCAAATGTAGATAAATTCAATCAACGCGACAGTGCTCTCATTTTTGATGGTGTGGACTCAGCCATATTCAAAATTTCCCTATTAGAAAGTCATGCAGCTCGAGGCACATTTAAACTACCAAAAAGTTGTATAATAAGAAAGCTGTCATCAATGTCGATTGTAAATCAGTGTTTCAAATATGCAGTCCTATCCATCCTTCACTATAATGATATCAACGCGAATCGAAATCATACCTATAGCTATAGACAGTGGGAGGATGAACTAGACTTTGAAGGTTGTGATAGTAACAACATGAAAATCAAAGATGTAGAAACGTTCGAAAAACATAATCAGATTAAAATTGTCGTTCACGTGTGGGAGAAGGGGTTGAAGGGTGCCCGCTATAATTCACGTTCAACTTGTTATGAACGTGTAGTCAACCTCTTATTAGTAAAACAAGATGATAGCGAGGAATGGCACTACTGTGGTATTCCCAAAATCTCTCGCTTGTACACTCACTTGAAGCACTCTAAAAGAAGTGAACATTTTGTATGCGACCGCTGCATCCGCTCCTTTTGGAGTAAAGATAAATTTGAAACTCACTATGAATGGTGCAAGCGAGGTAAATTACAAATGGAACGCATGCCCAAAGATAAAATATTTTCACATAGGGATAATGGTGACGAATTAAGTAGTCCCCTGCGTGTCATTTACGCAGACATAGAATGCTACATTGATGATATCATCCACAAGCCAGCAGCCATATCCTGCTATGAAGTATGGCATGACCACTTTAGGAATAGACAAAACAAAATGCATACTTGGCAAGGTGAAGATTGCATTTCAAAATTTCTAGAATTTCTCGATAAAGCTGCTAAATTTCAACAATCATATGATTCCCAATTGCAGCGTAAGTCACTACATATGTCAGATGAAGACAAACAGAAATTTGAAAGTTGCACATCGTGCCCTAAATGTCATAAAACGTTTAATGACGATAAAATTAAGAAAGTGCGGGATCATGATCACATCACTGGTAAATTTAGAACCGCACTCTGCTCCAAATGTAACTTTTCACTTAGGTTGTACTACCCGTCATTTTTCATAACTTTAAGGGCTATGACAGTCATATGCTCATAAAAGGAGGGTTGAGCCAGATGAAATCGTGGCAGTTTAATGTAATAGCGCAAACGAGAGAAAAATTCATGGCAATGACAGCAAAAGTACCAGTAGATAAAACTAAAGAAAATAAGACAGTCTTCTTCGAAATAAAATTTTTACATTCATTCCAATTCATGTCAGCGTCACTAGCTTCTCTCGTTCGTAATCTCAAGTTTCTTCCCCATAGTCAAACTTTGAAGAAACACTATCCAAACTTAACGGATGAAATAATCACTCGCAAAGGAGTCTTTCCCTATGCGTATTTTAGCTCAATGTCTAAACTAAATGAAACAACCTTTCCTTCCATTGACAAATTCCAAAACGATTTGACGGGTCAAGATTGTCCAGTAGAGGACTATGAACATGCTCAAGAGGCATGGTTAAAATTTGATTGTAAAACGTTTGGCGATTATATGATCGCTTACTTAGAATTAGATGTCATTTTGCTGGCTGATGTCTTTCAGGAGTTTCGACGAGTGGCATTAGAAGAAGACAAATTAGATCCTGTCCACTTTGTCAGTCTACCAGCCATGTCCTTTAAATCAGCCTTTAAAATGACTGGTGAGACCATCCATCTCTTACAAGACCCCGAGATGTATAACATATTTGAGCGCGGAATACGCGGTGGTCTCACATTTGTGAATAAACATCACATAAAATCTAAAACAGTAGGTAATGATCATATCCACCTAAAGTACTATGACCAAAATAATTTATATGGCAGTTCACTGTCTAAACCACTACCTCATTCCGAGTTTAGTTGGTTAAATCAAGATGAGCTTGCGTATTACTCCAACCCTTCAAACATTCTGAAGATTCCAGATGAAGGTGATTGGGGATATTATTTTGAAGTGGATTTGATTTATCCAAATAGTATTAAAAATAAAACTGCTGATTTCCCACTCGCACCTGAATCTGGTGAAGTGACTGAAGATATGTTTTCACCATTCATGTCACAATTTCATAATAACTTAACAGAGTGTGGACAGCCAAGGTACAAACCATGCCGCAAACTTTTTCTCACCCAATATGATAAGAAAAATTATCTCGTGCACTTCTGCATACTAAAATTCTACTTAGAAATGGGCATGCTTCTAAAGTCAGTTCACCGCATTATCAAATTTAGACAGAAAGCCTTCCTCAAACCCTACATAGATAGTAACAGTCAAAAACGTGCACTCGCCCAAAATAATTTTGAAAAGGATTTTTATAAATATAAGAATAACAGTCTTTTCGGAAGGACCATGGAGGATGTTAGAAAACGTATGAACTACAAACTAGTCGTTGATGAACAAAAATATCACAAATTGACCTCATCACCTCTTTTCATTGATAGAGACATCATCGATGAGGATCTTGTAGGTGTTAAAATGATAAAATCAGAAGTTGAGTTGTGCAAACCCATCTATATTGGGCAAGCCGTTTTAGATTATTCCAAGCTTGAAATGTATCAACTCTTCTACAAAATATTAAAACCATGCCCTCTCGTAAAAGAGGTTCGCTTGCTGGATGGTGATACAGATAGTTTCTTTTTAGGAATTACCACTCAAAAAGATTTAAATTTTAATAAAGTAGGCAAGTCATTAGAAAAATATTTCGACACATCTAACTACAATCCCACTCATCCACTCTATTCCATACAGAATAAAGCCAAACTTGGTTGTTTTAAGGATGAAACAGCAGGAAAGGAAATAGATGAAATGATTCTCCTCCGTCCTAAAATGTATTCCATGAAATTAAAAGAATGTGCAGATAGTATTAAGCGTGCTAAAGGTATATCAAAATCCATTGTTCACACAATGAAACATCGGTCCTATAAGAAGGCCTATAAAAATAAAATTATAACGTTTGTCAATATGACAATCTTAAAATCTCAAGTTCATACTGTGAAAACGCACACGTTCAAGAAACGAGCGCTTTCAGCATGGGAGGATAAGAAGTGTTGGATAGGACATAACACATCTCTTCCACATGGACATCCTGACACAAACATACCTCCACCCAAAAGAATAAAACTCACGCTACCACATTCAGCAGATGTATTGACATAATCAACTTTAACTCAGTATTTTGATGTTGCTTTTTGTAGATATACATGGTTGTTTTATGTATCGCATGAGATCGTTTCTTCCTTGTGAATATATGCCTACAGTCAGCCCATTCCCCTTTATCTGTGAAAAGACTTTTTCATACACATATTTTTATTTCAATAAACATATCACAATGACTTCACTTTGTTTTCCGAAACACTAAAGTTACGAGGGATTTAGTATCTTTCACATGGATGCACTCTTGTAAACCATTGGTAATTTTGATAGCAATAGAGGGTATAGTTTGTTTGACGACGGGATGATAGAAAATAGATTCAAACATCTTCTCGACTATTCCATATGAAGCGTCTTTATCATGAATGAAATCACGTAAAATGTATTCTTTTTTCTCACCAACAGAAATAGGTAGAATCAAATCACTTTGAATGTAAAGGTGCTGTTCATGTTTATCAAGTGTCATTGGTGTTTCTATACCAATCGTATGCGCAGCAGTAAACACAGTTTGTAGCATTGAAAAACCAAAGAGTTTTTTCAAATTTTTACTCAATTGACATTGAATGTCATCACCCAGTTTCAGAACAACGCGTTGATTTTCAATTGAAAACGAAATGTGGTGTGTCTTTACATCATATTTACTTTTCATCACATGCTTCAACTTCTGTTGTATATAAGGATTTACTACATGAATGAGGCTTTCGACTGTATGATATAGACGCGGCATTATATTGATAGCAACTTTAGATTCTTCATAAGACTGGTAAATTTTCTTGATGCGATCACCATAGATGTCCGCCCACCATTCATCATTAACTGAATCAGCTTTAGTGTGATATTCATGAGAAGCATACACCAGACCGCTTCCAATAATAGGTGTTGGATGTCTTACAAAATGGCGCAAGGTTGGAGAGAAATAAACTGTAACTGGTCATTATATTTCTGAATAACCAACTTATTTTTGTCCGCCACAATTTTCTCTCCATACTTCTTACCCACAGTCTCATTCCATCGTTTTACTAACTCAATAAGTGATAAAGGTTGAACACCACGCTTTTTCAAAATGATGCGTTCTTCGCATTCTACAACATCTTCATCAAATATTTTAAATTTATAATGAAATTTGTTGATTCGATTTGAATAAACTTTTTTTAACATTTGCAGTAGCAATTGACGTTAGATGTAGTCCATGGCCAAAACCGAGATGTGGATAGAATTCATTATCCAACCTCAGTGTAAGACCTTTAGTAAAAGAATAAAAGCGAAAGAACTCTCTCCAATTCCAATGATAGATAGTAAACTCATAAACTTTCTGATCCTTATTCTTCATGATGGAATTATTGCCACTATTGAATGCCTTAATAATTTTCTCATTCCCAAATGGACCATAATAATCTGATTTTATTTGAATCCATTCATAGTTCCACTTTCCATCTGACGCTAAATTGTATGGGAACTGGATTGTTTTATTCATCGTTATTCCATCATGGGTGCGAGGAGTCAATATCATTTCTTCCAAATCATTCACATTCTGAATATTGCTATCATAGCAAATGCTGGAAACACCTATTTCCCATTCACCTTCTAGATGTAGTGAGCGATTTGATTGTACTCGAAAGTCTGATGGTTCATTATTAGGAAATTTATTCATAGAAGCATCACTGAGTAAGTAAATTAGAAACGAATCTCTATTTTCACTTTCCATACTAATCACTGATTAGCGTTCTGAAGCAATGACAAAACAAGACACATTACACGAATTTGCAAGAATTTAAGCTAGTAGGAAAAGCAATTATTTATTTAAAAACCTTTAGGAGGTATGACATACCGTTGTAATCTGCAGTGTGATTGATCTTAGGTTGATACTCTTTTATCATTAAACCTATTATCATTATCTACAACATTTATATGATAATTACTGTTACCTTTATACCTTATGCGAAATTGATTACTTATATCATACGTACAATGATTACATGTATTGATATGTTTGTAAACTGCTGTATCTGTACTTCTATGCTCTTCGATCCTTTGTTGGAGTCTTCGTTTGGTTTTGCCAATATATTGGCTGCTTGGATCACCCAAGCATGTGAATTCATAGACCACACAAGACTTCAGCAAAGGTCCCGATTTGCATTTCAAAGAGAAGTATGATTTTACTTTCGTAGTGTTGAATACAATCTTAGAGTTGATACCGTATCTTTTGTATATTTTCATCAAATTATTCCGTAATGTAAGCGATGGTTGACCAATATACGGTAGTACTGTATAGTTTACCTGTGCATCTGCTGTACTCGTACATGTATCATTGTGCCCGTTGGAAATCACTGTATTCTTTTTGTTAAGAAAGTTACGTACGATTTTTTCTACTGTACTCCGTGGGTAGCCGTTTTTCTGAAAAATACTAGTCATGTTTTTTACTTCGTTATGAAACATTTCCCAGCAGTTTGATACTGTATATGCTCGATGTAACATCCCATTAATAAGTCCAACTTTCCATTGCCTAGGGCAAACAGAATTGTAATTTAATAAGAGGCCAGTATACGTATCTTTACGGTAAATGGAAGTTTGTAAAGTATCTTCAGTGTTAATGAATACATCTAGGAAAGGTAACTTGTTGTTGCCCACTTCAGTGGTGAATTTTAGGTTAGGATGTTGTCTGTTTAGGTACTCATGGAATTTGTGAATTTTGTCTACGTTATCAAATACGCATATGCAGTCATCTACATATCTGGAGTAGAACAGGGGCGAAAATTGTTCTCCCATCCAACCTTGTTCTAATTCTGCTAGGAAGAGATTGGCAAGCGTTGGTGCCAACGGTGAACCCATCGAAACTCCATCTGTTTCAGTATACATATTATCATTGTACATAAAGCTACCTTGTGTAGCGAATTTACAAAGTTTTATGAAAACATCTTTACCGTATCGCGGTTTGTTGTTTGAATTACTACTGTATACTAGGTTAGCTGCTATGTTAATAACTTCATCTACAGGTACATTGGTAAACAGTGATTCCACGTCAAAACTCACTAAGACATTATTCTTATTAAATACCGACTGTTTTTCTTTAATTCTGTCAATAAATTCAGCTGTTGAACTCAGCAAGTACGTTTTATTGATGTGTTGTTTAATAATTGTATCGAGGTACTTGGCCAAATTGTAATTGTACGACCCTCTTGTACTGACAATTGGTCGAGCAGGAGCGTTAGTTTTACAGTAGCGAGCATATTAATTGGGTCACCCACAATTTTCACCATAAATGTGCCTTTATGTTTATTTTCCTTTGATTCTTTTGAATTTCTGAACACAAAAGTCTTACAAGTCCATAAACAATGTATATTTTAGTACACCAGCGTGTTAAAACTTGGGGTGGCCACCTTTGGCTTCCAATAACGCGCTCACACGTTCAGGCATGCTCAACATCAACTTTCTACAACTCTCATCAAGTTTTTGCTTCACCTCAGTGTCAGAGCCGAGAAGCCGATTGATCAAGTTACTTCGACTGGTAAGGGTCTGTCGCTCCAGTTGTCGTTTGATGTGGCCCATATTGTTTCTATCGGGCTCATGTCTGGAGAATTGCTCGGCCATGGTAACACTCGAATTTGATTCTCCTCGAAGTATTTTTTGATCACTTTGTTTGTGTGGCAGGGGGCGTTATCTTGTTGGTAAATGAAGTCATCCCCGAACCAATCACCTGCCTGAGGGACCAAACAAGTCCTTAGTACACAAAGATACTGATTAGCATTCATCGATCCATCAACAACATGTATCCGTCCCATACCTTGACTACTCATACACGCCACGATCATCTCTTTCTGTGGCTTCTTCACGCGCATGGCCATATGGCGGCTTGAGTAAGGCTCAGGTCCCTGACGTATCCGACGCGGTTGTGCCATCTGGACTTCAATACTTGCCTCATCACTGAAGATAACCTGAAGAAGAAAGATAGGAAATTGTTTATCCACTTATTTCTTTCTTTAACGACGTAGGCCTACTCATTTTTAAGAAGAAAATACCCTCAAAAACTGATTTCTATTAAATTAGTTAAAGATTAGACATATTTCACTGATAATTAAATGAGTAATTGAATTGAATGATAAAAAGCTGAATGAAGATATGCAATCTAATATCTTAATCATAATCACCATAGAAAAAGTACAGGAAAAGCAGTGGAAAGGCCGACTCACTTTTTCCCATTGAGCTGAAGTCCAATCCCTATGATTCCGAGCCCATTGCAGTCGCGACTGTTTCATACGAGCTGTCAAGAGCGGCTTCTGTATGGGCTTCACCGATTTTCTGCCACCATCAATCAGTCGGCGTCGGATCGTATGGACGGATAAGGGTGAAACGATTTCTTTCTTGATATCCAACGCTGTAAGACGTGGATTAATCATGCTTGCGCTAAGAATCCGTCGGTCTTCATATGATGTCGGAAGTCTTTTACGTCCACATTTGCCGACTCTTTGTGGCAAGATTTCGCCAGTCTCTCTATACCGTTTCACAATTCTATTTACCGATGACTGCGAAATCCCTGAACCTTCGAAACCTGTCTCTGGCTTTGTCGTGCATCCTGCCATAAAGTTACAATTCTTACACGTGCGTTCTCACCGGTGTCCATAGTAAAATGAACTGTCATATTCTTGGATTGAATGCTATGGTCATAGATTGAGCCGCTGAGAGATGACATTGTGTGTCGAGAAAGCTTTCATTAATCAATAACTTGACAACTTTCTATGATCAACTATACAGCTTGAATTCTCCCACGCTCATATACAATTGTTGTCACACTTTGTGTGTGTGTGCGTGCGTGCGTGTGCTGGGTTGCAGATATTTGAAGTTATCTGTTTTGATGTCTCACATTGATGTCACATTGTCTCTATTGATACATACACATTTGAGTCATGTATCAAGCAAACAATTAGCACCAAGCATCAAAATCTGTCAATTTTCAGGGTGACCCAATTAATATGCTCGCTACTGTATGTACTTTTATCGTACCGTACATTTTAGCTGGTTCACTACCAGATGGCATAATGTACTTGTATGTGTCTTCAGTGATGTACCGTTTTACATATTTTACTAAGTATCGATACAATCTGCCTTCTTCCATAATGGTAAGGTGCTTTTTTAAGTCATCTGGTACTTGTACTTTTTTAAACTTAGAGGTATCATTGATAATTGCGTCTAATTTGTTAAAGTATTCATCAGCATCTACAAGTACAATACCGTTACCTTTATCAAATGAGCAAATTTTCAAATTTTTCATTTTTGCTAGCTTAGTCAGTGTTCTGTGTAGCCTTTTATTTGTATTACTGCGGTACTCACTTTTTGCATTATTTTCGAAGTTGTTAACTGTTGCTATGATATCTTGTTTTAGCGCCTGTGTTACTGATAATTCTTCATTGTCTTTGCAATTCGCAGTAATGGTTTTTTCTATTTGGTACTTTATTCCAAAATTATCGGTCTTTTTTGGTATGATGCTGTTTTTTAAACCAAATCTTAGTGTCTCATTCTCAATAGGAGAGAGCACGTATTTGCTTTTATTGACTATACAGTCCGGTGCTGGCAATCTCTGTTCCAGCCATAGTTTGGAAATTTTAGAATTATGTCTCATTGTGTGAGTTTTCATTTTACTTTTAACTTCTGCCAGTATCATCATATCCAGAATGCACATACGTAACCAAGACAATTTACTGCGTAAGCTGTCATTGCGTACTTTATATTTGCGATCATTAATTTTTATTTCACGCTTGACATACTTAATATGTGACTCAAGGGTCAGTTTGTGGTAATTTTCTACATTACTTTTAATTGCATCTAAGTTCGGTATTTTGAACTGCAGAAACTTCGGTATGACATTGAGAAAAAGGCATTTTTCAAAGTATTCCAAATCTAATCTTAGCTTGTGTCTTTTCTCGGTTAATTTTTCAAATCTTCTACATTCGGATACAGGAATGTTGTACAGCTTTTGCAGGCTGTAGAAATAGGTTGGTAATTTTACACTTTTAAGTACCCATAGAATAGTCAACACAACTATGTTGTTACACATCTAATTTATTGACTCAAAGCTTTTCGACCATTCATTGGTCCTTATCAAGAGTACATGCTCGCATGAAAATTTTTTATTTTTAATAAGGTAATGAAAAAACAATACGTAACGCTATCTTAATGATATATACCGTGTAGTGAATATTAAAACTGGAATCACAAGCACACAAAGTTAAAAGTTGTGGCTACTTACAGAGTGCCTGCGAAGAATAAAGCCAGATGAAGATATAGAGCTGTTTTAAAAGTCACGGTCACGAGCTGGACAGTTACACACAACAGCGGCTTCAGTTCAGGCGACGAATGAGACTTGATGCAGCGATCGGCAGGTGCAATTGACTGATTAGCGTTCTGAAGCAATGACAAAACAAGACACATTACACGAATTTGCAAGAATTTAAGCTAGTAGGAAAAGCAATTATTTATTTAAAAACCTTTAGGAGGTATGACATACCGTTGTAATCTGCAGTGTGATTGATCTTAGGTTGATACTCTTTTATCATTAAACCTATTATCATTATCTACAACATTTATATGATAATTACTGTTACCTTTATACCTTATGCGAAATTGATTACTTATATCATACGTACAATGATTACATGTATTGATATGTTTGTAAACTGCTGTATCTGTACTTCTATGCTCTTCGATCCTTTGTTGGAGTCTTCGTTTGGTTTTGCCAATATATTGGCTGCTTGGATCACCCAAGCATGTGAATTCATAGACCACACAAGACTTCAGCAAAGGTCCCGATTTGCATTTCAAAGAGAAGTATGATTTTACTTTCGTAGTGTTGAATACAATCTTAGAGTTGATACCGTATCTTTTGTATATTTTCATCAAATTATTCCGTAATGTAAGCGATGGTTGACCAATATACGGTAGTACTGTATAGTTTACCTGTGCATCTGCTGTACTCGTACATGTATCATTGTGCCCGTTGGAAATCACTGTATTCTTTTTGTTAAGAAAGTTACTTACGATTTTTTCTACTGTACTCCGTGGGTAGCCGTTTTTCTGAAAAATACTAGTCATGTTTTTTACTTCGTTATGAAACATTTCCCAGCAGTTTGATACTGTATATGCTCGATGTAACATCCCATTAATAAGTCCAACTTTCCATTGCCTAGGGCAAACAGAATTGTAATTTAATAAGAGGCCAGTATACGTATCTTTACGGTAAATGGAAGTTTGTAAAGTATCTTCAGTGTTAATGAATACATCTAGGAAAGGTAACTTGTTGTTGCCCACTTCAGTGGTGAATTTTAGGTTAGGATGTTGTCTGTTTAGGTACTCATGGAATTTGTGAATTTTGTCTACGTTATCAAATACGCATATGCAGTCATCTACATATCTGGAGTAGAACAGGGGCGAAAATTGTTCTCCCATCCAACCTTGTTCTAATTCTGCTAGGAAGAGATTGGCAAGCGTTGGTGCCAACGGTGAACCCATCGAAACTCCATCTGTTTCAGTATACATATTATCATTGTACATAAAGCTACCTTGTGTAGCGAATTTACAAAGTTTTATGAAAACATCTTTACCGTATTGCGGTTTGTTGTTTGAATTACTACTGTATACTAGGTTAGCTGCTATGTTAATAACTTCATCTACAGGTACATTGGTAAACAGTGATTCCACGTCAAAACTCACTAAGACATTATTCTTATTAAATACCGACTGTTTTTCTTTAATTCTGTCAATAAATTCAGCTGTTGAACTCAGCAAGTACGTTTTATTGATGTGTTGTTTAATAATTGTATCGAGGTACTTGGCAAAATTGTAATTGTACGACCCTCTTGTACTGACAATTGGTCGAGCAGGAGCGTTAGTTTTATGTACTTTTATCGTACCGTACATTTTAGCTGGTTCACTACCAGATGGCATAATGTACTTGTATGTGTCTTCAGTGATGTACCGTTTTACATATTTTACTAAGTATCGATACAATCTGCCTTCTTCCATAATGGTAGGGTGCTTTTTTAACGGTATGTCATACCTCCTAAAGGTTTTTAAATAAATAATTGCTTTTCCTACTAGCTTAAATTCTTGCAAATTCGTGTAATGTGCCATACTAATCACATTGGAAAAAATATATCAGCGTACTTTTGCATTAACTCTTCATTCAGAAATGGAGTGTGATACTTGTCACAGCATCTTTATGAAAAGGAATCAACGCACCAGCATCGTCATAAATTGCAATATCAATTTGTGGGATGTAGTTTGATTTCAGCTTTGTATAATGCACTTTCTTGAAAGTATGCTCAGATAAGATACTGCAGCTTTTTGGCTGGTATGGTATCATTGCTAGCAATAGAGCTTCAACATCTCCCACACGTACATCTTCACCAATATTGGAATATATCTGAAAATAGTTAATACGACGCGATAGTGACATGTCTGCGCTAGCTTTGGTTACAGTACCACTTTTAAAGATATTTTGATCAAAACCCAAAATGTCCATTAGAGTTTTATCCATAATTAGTTCAATACCTTTTCCACTTATAGTGAGGGACAAAACACCTTCTTTTTCAGAAAATGAAATTTGTTGGTCATTAATCACTTCATTTAAATAATCTACAACCAATTTAACTGAAGTAATAATGCGAGGCATCAACACTCTTGTTTCATGTAAGACACCTCCTAAAGGCTCTACACACTTTCTGTATAATGATACGGTCCATTCTGTATCAAATTGATTTGACCTTTCACATGGTAAATGTTGCATATCAAATTTTCCATGAACAGCTGCAGAACGATGTCGTAAGAACTGATGAAAATCTTTTGAACAAACTAATACTAGATCATCATCATTTAATTTACTTATTGCAATATGATTAGATGATTTGATATAAGTCAATGTTGCCACTTGTTTACCATCAACTCGAAGGAGATAATTAAATTTCTTCAATAATGTTTCAGGAGTCATGTTTGTCCCTCTTGGCTTAATCACAATCTTCTTCACCAACGTCTTCTTATTTTTTGGAATAAGATCTACATAATAAGCTTCCTCTCGATATATTAACTGTTTATGACCACTTGGGTGGTAATTAACGTTACAGTTATAATTATCATAGCTTGTTAAGGCGCTAGCGAGGTAACCTAAATCATTTCTTAAACTCGGACTCAAAGCAACAATCCAATCTTTCTCAACTACATGATGTACATAATTATGATAATCATTGTGCGGAATAAATTGGGCAATATGTTTACACGCTTTATTCAAGAAATCATATATAAACGTTTTACATGATAAGAGATCTTTCTTTGGCCACTGTGGAATGTATACTCGACAGCCCTTTTCACATTGGTAAGCAGCTGTGCGTCTCATATTAATAGTCATCACCTCATGATCAAAAGTATAGACACAGTTGCTATAAACAAGTTGAGTGACACCCACTTCCCACTTTCCATTTAGCTGTTTTGCATGATCAATGGGAGTAGAAAAGAGTGCGGCTCGATTACTAGCAAATCTATTTGCAGCCGCATTGCTAAGCAAAATATGATGAAACGACATTTTTATATTGCTGATCTGCGGCTTTGCATAACATCATGAAGACTTGGATTTTGGACTCTCTACAATATATCAGAGTTGATCGTAATGGAAACGTACATTTCAAAAATTCTCATGGTCATACATCAAGAGGTATTACATTAACATGGCGACAATTTGTCAACCTCAATGATATCATGAGGGATTTGGAATATTTTGAAACATTAAGATTCATCTCCTTGGGTGATCAAGTTTGGCTTCAACATTACAGAAATGAAATTCAAATCTGCCATTCTCATTCCGCAAACTGTTTCTCATTTCGCAAATACAATTGGGAGAAGTATAGAAGATACATACATCGCTCCATCATGACATTTATTCGTCGTGAGTTCATCGCCCTACTATGCAAATCTTAATCAGACATGACTACCACGCACCATGAGTTGGAAATTAGATTCCCTACAACGTATTGAAACGGATCATGATCGAAACGTCTATTTCAAAGATTCAACTGGAAATGTGAGAAGAGAGTTTGCTTTATCTTATCGTCATTTTCAATCTCTACATCATATCATGAAGGATTTGAAATACTTCTATATGAAAAGACATTCACGTATTGAAAATCGCATCTGGTTGCGCGTCAACAAACGGCGAATTCAACTCTATCATTCCCAACTCCATACTTACTTCACATTTCATCAAGGTAGTTGGGAAAAGTATAAAAGGAAGGTACATCGCTCAATTTACTCATTTTTTCATCATGAAGCGCCATCGCTACACCATCGTCAACATTCTCCGTCGCTTCAGACTCTACACCAAAATCGATTTCACAACATTACATCAACCAATTCCAAACAGCAAGTATTACCCGGGCCGTCCTCAAATGTTAGTGGTGAAGATGAACAATTCACGGAATCTTCAACTCTTCCCAAATGGGACTGTACAGATTCTCGGCGCCCTTTCTCATTCATCGGCGCAGTCAATGCTCTTAGAGCTACAGAGACTACTACGTCGGATATGGAAGAGGGAGAGGTGTGTGATGTCGAATCTGACTGTGGACAATATGGTGATCTCTACTGAATTGAGTGAAAGTGTATCATTTTTGAAGATTCATACCAGCAGTTACAATTTGTGTTATGAACCCGAACTTTTTCCTGCAGCTCTCATTAGTTGTTGGTTACCTGTGCATGTTGCAATCTTTCATAATAGTAAAGTGATCATTACTGGACTAAAATCTCATGTACAAGCAAATGTGATCCTAGACTATCTCATCGAGTATGTACTTACCCAGCGGATTGTAAAATAAAAAACAATTTTTCCAACATGATGTTTTTATTTCAAATCATGATAGAACTTACAAATCATTTTTTCATTAGAGGATGGATTACATGAAAAGTTTTGAATAACAGATACAAATCGAGATACATGTAAACGTTTTAAGATGAAGTACAGTACAAAAGCACCACACGTTGATGAAAGTGGATGTTGTAGTATGCGTTAATTTCGCTGATATTGACGCGTATGTTTTCTCAACCACTGCTGTGTTGGTATATTTGGAGGTTGAGCAAGAGAGTCAAATAGTTGACCGCATCTGTCTTCTCCAATAAAGATCGCTTTCCAATGCTCACCGCCTAAATTCTGCGAATGAGTGTTTAGCACAATAAAGATGGGATAGTGATTTACTGCAGGTGGTAAGGTATCGAGCGAATAGACATTATCGAAAGCTTTCAACGTCGCTTCGTCTGCATTACGCTGTACTTTAGTTTTAATATCGTCAGCAGTCAACCAACTCATTAACGATTATACTGAAGAATCACGTCACGATACTTTGTAATTTCAATATTTGAATCGAAGACTGCATAAATTAATACATTGATCGTCTCAGGTAGTGTTCTTTTGAACGTCAAATCCAAACGAATATTATGAGGCACGTTCGCTTGACGATAGGCTGCACTAATATTGCTGTCAGCAGTCAAATAAAATGCATAAATAGTATATCCACTCTTAAACTCTTTCATAGTCAGTCCGTTGGTGTCATCCGTATTGTAAAAGCCAAAGACATCCATAAAATCAACATAACTGCGCATAAATTGATCCGAAGCAAAATCTGGTTTGTAGGGTGGTGCAGGATGACTCACACCATTTACACGTAAAGCAATTTCACTTAACTGATTGTGTTTAAAATTGAAAGGATTCTTCTTTATATTACCATTAAATGCATCATTTTCAACCATTGCCACCATGAGGAGCTTCGGTGCTTCCGATGGAAAGAGGCCATCTTTCATGAAACTCTTTTGATCTTTCGGAATTGTAAAGGTGAGAAGCTTTGTATGCTGAACGGGGTAAATGGCATTTTGGCGGTTAAGACCTTCAGCATGTCCTCTAATGACACTTGGATTCGGTACTACTCGACGAATGTAAAGTGCAAAATCTTCCACATGAATTCTAAAATTGTCAACTTTAGCAAATGCATTCAGCGCAAATTCAGGCTTATTCAATGTCAGCTTGAGTCGCATGCTGGTATTACACAGTAAAAACTTTGACTGTCTAAAGAAGTCTAAATTCAGCGGACCATATAGCTGACATACTTTACTATCTTTAATCATAGCAGATCGCTTTACAAAGCCACTGTTTGTTTCAACATCAAATTTTCCTGCTTCATCTCTGTACCATCCCATGGCTTCCATATGACTTTTTTGTGCTGCTGGATGAAACTGTGATACATGATTGAAATATGATTTATAGGGATAATCGCTTTGACCACCTTCCACCTGCTGCTCTCCAATCGTTAGAGAAACATCGCGAAGTAATGTAGTCAATGGTAAATTGTTCAGTCCAACTTTATGTGCATCGTCAATAGCAGTTCCATCTGCTTGCTGAATTCTAAACCTCAAATCAACCATCGCATAACTCAAATCTATGTAGTCATCACTACCACCAGGAATAACAAATTCAATGGAGCCAGCATTCTCAGCTGTTCGAGGATGATAATCTACAATACTTGAACTAAGAATATCTGTCTGTATGGCTTGTTGATCAAACAAAGAAAACCCGGAAGTTTTACACTCCATGATTAGAAGTTATGGCAGCGTCGTCGTTTAGCGCCTGATGAATGATTAGAGCCTCTACGACGTTTGCGTGAATGCCTTTTGACTGAAGATCGCACCTTACCAGCTCCGCGATGTTTCCTCCTTCCTTTATTCATTCGTTTAGGTGATTTCTTTCCTCGAGTAACACCAGCAAAGGTCTGCTTCAATGTTTTTAAACCGCGTTCCTTCCCACGATTCAACAAACTGCTCTTAAAACTTCTACCTCTGGAAAGATCACTAGCAACATCACCAGCAAAGCCAACGACATTACTTAAAACATTTCGTTTTAAAGATCTACCGACATTGGATATGAGAGGTGCTACAACAGATTTCAGTGCACCAAGTATGCTACCTCCACGTTGGCGGCGAGCGCCGATGTAAATTTGTCCTCCACCACTTACATAGGAGGGTCGTGAATAAAATGAGGCAGTTGGATTCATAGCTCAAACCCTAAACATTGTTAGTTACAACTTTGCATGAATCACTGTCGATCACTTAGATGAAAGATGTCGGCACGACGCATCCAAGAGTTCATACTTGATGGATAACCAGTCCATTTAACAAGACACCATTCTTCACCTTGCCGTTTTTTACATCGAATGATTTTCTCTACCAAATATGTTTCACTTTCAGTGACTACCTCAATCTCATCGCGGTAAAAGCTACCCTCAATTTCTTCATTATCGTAATCTTTCAACTTGTAGGTGGTGGGAGAGTTTTTTTGATTAATCCTTGATACTGTAAATACCTCCTCTGTCCAATTCGGAAGGTACCCTTTAGCAAAAACACTCTTCACTTTTGAGATACGAACTTTATCACCAATTTTCACATCACTTTTCACATGAGTGCGTTTACGTTGGAATGATTCGCGCACTTTATCCACATTGTCCGCATTTACATCTACTGGTCTGAGTCCAATAGAACGATGGATAGAGTGATTGTAGGCATGGAGTGTATCTTGTAGAACCTTTGTCCAATTTTGTGTCAAGTTGGCAGTAAAATGTCGCCACAAGCGATTTTTTAATGTGCGATTAAAACGTTCAACGAGTGCAGCTTTATAAGCACTCTTTACACTAAACATCTCAATGTCATGCCTGTCAAATAATCTTCTCACATGCTGATTTTCAAACTCTTTTCCTTGATCACTCTGAATTCTTTTTGGAATGCGACGTTCTCGAAAAATTGTTTGGATCGATTTTGCTACTCGTTTCCCTTCTTTAGTTTTTAAACGTTGAGCCCACGCATAACGCGAGAAAATATCAATGACGGTTAAAATAAAATTATTGCCCGAGTTATGTTTTGAAATAGAGGCAACATCACACAAATCTGCATGCCACTGTTCATCGATGTCATGAACAATATAATGGCGGTTGCGGTACTTCTTTTTCGCTTGTTTGTGGAGTGTATAGGTAGGCTGACCCTTTAACCATCGTTTCACTTGTGATTGTGGAAGGCCACTCGCTTTTAATAATTTCTTCATCGATGCAAATCCTGCCGGATGTTTTACATCATAATAGATTGACTTCAAACGTTCAGTTGATGACGACTGACTCTTTTTCCTCCTTCTCATCTTTTTGTTTTCTTGCCTTTCTACATTTACAACAACTGCAGCATTTAGCTTTAGCGGTTTTGCGATCGTGTTCACATTGCTTAGGGGTTTCATTGTGAGAGCTGGCGCAGCAAGTGCAAGTGACAACGACATTCACCTCTGGCGGCTCATTACATGGCAAGCAACACATCTGCTTCATATTAATAGTCTGAGAACATGTATTTCCTGGGAGGAGCTGTTTTACGTTTTCCTTTTACCAGTTTTAGTGGTGATGTAGATCTACGTCGAGTTCTTCCTCTTGTTTGCTTAGTGAGTGTGGGAGGGGATGTAGCAGGTGACGTCTTAAACCAATTGGTTGGCATTTTCATCGTCTGAAGCATTGGAGCAGTAGCCACTGTTCAATCAAGTTCTTTTAATGTCTCATTATTCAAAGCAAATTTTAGCACATTATGCTTTTTCAATAGTTTAAAAAAGTATGACCAACCAGGTGGAACATAGCCCTTACGGCGCTTTCTACGTGTCGCATACTGAATCAAGTCTTCATAACGTGAAGCATCAATCACTTTATATTCATCTGTAATGATTTCTCCTCTATCATTTACATTGAGATGGGGTTCAATACTATTGAAAAGAGATATGGCATGTGTGCGAGATGCTAAAGGTGTAGCAGTCGATACAGATTCACGCATCTTATTCTTTAAGTTTTTCAATTGCTCAACAGTTTCCGATTGTAATAATACAGCACGATGTGGATCTTTGATGTGAACATTTTGCTGATAATCTATTTCTTTCCTATACATTTGATTTGCAAGAGGTTGCTTTACTTGCTGCATGGCAGTCAATTGTACATATTCATCCTGAGGAATAACAATCATGCGAGAATAAGAACTCATAGTTTGTAGATAATCATGGGAGTTTTCAAAATATCACTTCGAAATCTAAATTCTTCCGGACACTCTTGCGTAAAGTCAATGAATAAGTAACCGTATGGTTTTTCAGTAGCTGCTTGAAAAATTTCAATTAAGGCTTTTGATCCTCTGGGTGCAACTTGTCGCGCTAAAATTTCAAATTGACTTTTATCTCGCGGATTCTTGAAAATAGCATAATAGTGTGTATTCAGGTTTCGTGTACGAGGAGCTTCTTTTCCATCAGGAAACAAATTTTGTGTGATATAGATGATAAAGCACCTTTTATGATGTGCTGCGCGAGTGAACATATCTGTAACATCTTTTGAATTCTTACTTTCTTTTAATAAATCATCCAATACAACAACATCATTAGACTGAAGTTTATCCACTGCAATAATTCCTTCATGTCGAATAATTTGCGACTTTGCAATTCCTGAAACAGCGACGGTTGATAAATACCATGACACCAAATCACTCGATTGATAGGTTCCTTAAACAACTCCCTTCTTTTATCCAATAAATTCAGCGTGAAAACAGTTTTAAATGCATGGGATGGACCTGATACAGTCAGAACTTTATCACATTGAAGTCTGAAATCCATTTTAATACTTTGAGATTCAACATTTGCATAATTAACGCTTAGAGCCAAAGGTATTACCCAATAGGTTACCCACGACAGGAGCTAACATTGGAAGTATTGCTGAAAGGAAACCGCCCTTTTGTGTTAGAGTTTCCCTCTTTCTTTGAAGGGTGACTTTAGGATTGGAGATGAAACGCAATTTTGTGGCATATCGCTTAAGTAACTTTCGTTGTTTTGGCGCTATTTCTTCGTCCTCAACTTTCTGACATGAGAAATAATTTCACGAATGAATTTATCGTTAGCATGTCGTATAGCATTGTATCGATGATTTGCTTTCATTCGTCGGAGAGCTTGAATGGCTGAAGAAAACTTTGAAGACTTTTGACTTTTACGTTTCGCCATTTTCCGTGTTAGTCTTTGCTAAAACCTATCTTTACCACATTTGCATAGGTACTAACTATTGCGGCATAAGTGACACTCGAAATGAGCAATATCACAGTGGTTAAATTTGCAAAGTTGAATGCAATTACGTATGAAACATCGTTGACAAAAAGCGTGCTTACATCTCTTGAAGATGCGCTTTTCATTTCCATCCTTTCGCTTACATACATCACAACACATAGTTTCACCATTACTGATGTCTATAGCAAGTCTTTTTGAAGATATGAATTTGCTAGCCTTTTCTAAATAATAGACGCATGTACAGAAGGAATATACTTCGAGAGTGAGCAGACATAGCTCGAAAACCAGTTGTGCTACAATCAAGTACCACTGCATTTTCAATTTTTCTTTATGGAAAGTTGAATGTGAATATCTGAAATCGCTTCAATCACTAGACTGCTACCATGATGGTTAAATGCGTTAAGACGTTCAGCAATTTTTATCATATGTCTTTTAAAAATTCTTCGGGGTGATCTACCACTTCCATTGATTAAAAAGCAAAATGGAAAGAGCGACTTTCCACCTCTTCCTTTCCAAAATGACTAAACTTAATTTTCGCAAATAATCGCGCCATGATAATGCTATCAGAGAATGTATTCATTAACTCTAGAAATAGAGTGCTAGCATCATCGACCACTGCTTCGATGTCGGTCTCATCTTTATGAAAATTTATCACATAATCTTGAACTTTGCCTTATCTTTTAAACTTAATCTTTTAAACTTTGCCTATGAAAATGTAATGTTCCGCAGTCATTTTAGAAAGACATGATCGCCCTTTATCTAACCCATCCATTGCATGAAAACAACAACTCTTCTCATAGTAACATTTATTGAATAATAGTAACAAGCATGCATTATAAATCAATGGTTTGAAAGAGATAAAATAGATACAGCTGGTAACTATCATACAGCGAGCAATGATAACCATACAGGACTTTGGCAGTGTTGAGGTAAGGAGGAAAGAAGCATTGGTTATGAACGTAGCTACTACAACGAACAGACAAAATAGGAACAGACAAATCCTTAAAACGTTTCGTGACTTCATGGTAGTGTTGATTTACTCTACTATCCCAAGGTGGGAGCAAAATGTCATCAATGATTAGATTGGGAAATACTTTCCTCTCCTTACCAGGATTATTACAAAAGATGCGTATAACATTGAAAGCAGCTAACCATCGTTTAAAGTCAATAAGAAGAGCACTGTCACAAGAAAAGCCATAGTCTTGCAAATATTTCAGATTAAGTCCATGAATGTGTTTTCTCGCCCATTGATCAACATTGGGATCGCAGTTGGCATGTTGATGATAGACACTAACAATCTGATATGTCCAATTGTTCATAGCAATAGCACTGAGCTCCTGTACAGGTTCACCCTCACAATCCATAAAAATGATGATAGAAGCCTAAAACGGAAATTTACACATCTAAGGAAACGTTCTATAACATATTACAAAATGAAGAATTACATCGATGCTTTTCACAACAAAATACACAAATGATATGATGGCAACGAAGAAGTAAAATGTATCTAATAAGACCACGTCTACGACACTCAAAGCACATAAGCGAATTGTCATTGGGTAGAGTTAGGAAAGGACTAGTAATTCTCCTTCTTTGATTTGCGTTTTGATGCAGCATTCTTCTCCGACTTTCGCTTCGTACCACTGCTGTTAAGGATTTGATCAATTATGTCGTCCCCGTTGGGTGGTTTTGGAATATATAGGATGGATTCCATATGCATGGAGAGAGAGGCTATTTTATTATCCTTGTGCCGACCATAATATAGCCCATTCACTTTGAAAAGGATATCCCAAGTACCTTCTCCAAGCTCGTCGCATGTGATGGATGTTGAATGATCTCCCTCCTTCTTATAGTAAGTACACCAATGTGATACCGGTAGGCAAATGTGATTACCATCCCAAATTTTTCTATAAGGAGTATCCTTGTCATCTCTCGCCTTCCACTCTTGAGCAAGAGGAGTAGGAATGTCCATATTTAATGTCACGTACTCCTCAATAATATCAAGTTGGCGGCGAATGTACGGACTGACGGGGATCAGTATGTAGTCCCCATACTGATTGTGCATTATCTTGACATCCGTGGAAGGGAGCATTCCCGTTTGGGGTACTACGCCATGATCGTCATAACGCAAGACTTGTTTAAATTTACGCTGTAGCGGTGTAGGATTATGCACCTTGGTTGTTTCTTCCAGTGGCCTCAGTTGTAGATGATCTGATCGTAGCGAACCTTGTAACATTTCACCGCCATTTTGTCCTACTAGTGCAGCAGATGGAGTAGATGCCTGAAAATGAAAAAGATTGTATTAAGTTTACGTTCAAGGGAAGAGAGGGAGGGAAGTAGCGACTTACCATTTTAGTTGGATAATAGAATAGAGAGAGAGAGAGAGAGAAAATGTGCGTCCGTCACTCGTGTGATTCAACGATGGAATGATTCTCACTGTCGAAGGCTCGCTATTTATATAGAAATGCCTGATTCTCATTGGATGATGATCCTCATTGGACAATAACATCAAGCTGATTCCAAATCTGAAATCCGTTTACCACTCCGAGCCTTCGTTCGCCCGCTGGAGCTGTTTCTTGGGAAATTCTAACTCTGTCGTTTTTCGTCAATCTCCCAAAATCTTAAATGGCGTCTCACATCTAAACGAAGACAGATATGAACAAGCCGTTTCTTTCACTGAATTTGTCTCACTCTTAGCTTTCAAACGAGCTATTGCACGACTTTCTACGATCTCTAGAACCAAAGTTGGAAGATCGGTGCCAAGGGGGGGGACGTCAGCGAAAATTTTTCTCTCCGATTGCGTTCAAATTCACCATACCGATGCAGAATTTCACGCTGAATCCAAATCTGGCCTCCGTTTACCAATCCGATGCCTCGTTTTGGCGCTACAGCCCAAAACGTCCAAAATTCTAACTCTGTCGTTTTTCGACAATCTCCCAAAATCTTAAATGGCGCCTCACATCTAAATGAAGACAGATATGAACAAGCCGTTTCTTTCACTGAATTTGTCTCACTCTTAGCTTTCAAACGAGCTATTGCACGACAAAATCCGTCCACTGGAAGCCAAAATCGAAGCTAGCTCTCCCGAGGGGGGGTCAGTGAAATTTGATGAAACAAACTTTGGTCAGGGTCCCAGGTCGAAATGCCACACTTTGGAAAATTTTCAAAATTTTGTCCATACAAAGTCACTCTGACACTTAGGATTTTTTCAGGTGAGCTCCGACCTAAAATCTTGTAACAGCTCTAACTTTTGAACGGCTGGTCCGATTGACTCGCAACAAAAAATGTCATCGAGCAGTTTTTTCTCCTCTTTCAAACGAGTAGCTGTAAGACAAAATCTGTCTACTGGAACCAAAGTTAGAAGATCGCTGTCGGGGGGGGGGTCGGTGAAATTTGATGAAAAATGTTTTGGTAAAGGTCCCAGGTCGAAGTGACACACTTTGGAAAATTTTCAAAATTTTACCCATACAAAGCCACTCTGACACTTAGGATTTTTTCAGGTGAGCTACGACAGTCCACCCTCCCAACCTGGCCGGCACACCACGCCAACCTGGAGAGCACATCACCTCGCGCTACGACGGCCGGCCAGAGGGGGGGACGTCAGACTCGAAGCAACACGGCGGCACACCACGACCGACTCGACGGACAGGAGGGGGGGGACGTCAGCGACGGCGGCCATCTTGCGCTATCCAGAAGTGGAGTTTTACTTACTACTGTCAAATTCTCGGAACTCTGATGTTTTAAACACATATAGCGCTACCGGTCAATGTTCTAACACATGTTTGTGCAAATATCTGATCACCCTCATGGCTCCACAGAATGAGAATCCCACTCTTCAAAGATCGTATAGTATTTTCACAATAGGAATTTAAAATATGATGAAGTACTTTGCAGAAGAAAGTACACTCAATGGACTGAATGTAATATTAATTTCAAATTAATGCTCCACATTTGAGGCGACTGATATATCAACGATGCAATCGAGATTACATTCGCTACCACCGAGAGAAGCAGCGTCCTCGATGCTGTGACATACCTGAAAGTACAAAAGAACGCGACAGGAACGGCACAAAAGTAACACGCAAATAGCTAGCGACCGAAGCTGCATCCTGATGCTATTCGATGAGATGGTTAAATGAAACCGATAACTAAATATATTGTATTTATAGCAATAATTACAGGATGCGATTAGATTATGGCAAAGTCAAAGCACAAGAAGCCAATGAGGAGAAAGGTTAAATCATTATGATATGCGCTGCAACACAAAGGAAATTGAAACTAACATCAAAATTGCATGTACGTAGTTACATATAATCTAGCATGTAATACAGGTACGTGCAAGTACTGTAGATGGTTCCTAATAGCATGATAGGCATATTGCGAGTTAATGAGAATACAGGTATGGATGACGGGCAGTACTAAGTAAAAGGACATCATTCAGGCTGAGAAAAGGAACTAAGAAAAAGAATTTACGATAAAAATGAGCAAAACAAAAAATAAAAAAAAGTGACCGATAAAATTTAGAAGAGTCAGTGACATTATCAACGAACAAAGGAACACAGAAAAATCTGTTACGGTGAAAATGGTGAAAAAAAAATAGAAAAAAAATGGGAAAATAAATAATAGTCGTTTACAGTATCGTGAAAGGCAAGGCGTGCATAGCACAGGAAAGGGATGGGAGAAATAAAAATTCCACTGAAGGTGGGGGACATGACTTTCAACACGAAGAAAAGTCGAACCGCGTCAGGGTTTAGCCTGGCGGTTATTGTGTAGGGCAAGTCGAAAGCTGTTATTAAGGGGTAGTGCGAGTGATCACCTGTCGTAAGGCCGCATAGGCATATGGTGTTGTGACAGGTATTGTCACATTGTTCCCGTTATCTCGTTGTTCGTGAATGTTACTTGCTTTTATGGGAACGTATAACATGCCGTCTTTCAAAACGCATGATAGAGACATAAGAACGCTTTTTTTGAAAGTTGCATTTTCGAAGTCTGAGATTCAATCAGAAGTGTTCTATTCGTTGAACTCAAGTGGTGTCGGAGTTGATCAAAGTTATCCGAGTAACAATATTTATCATCTCTATTTTCATAGCGCGCTGCAAATTCGCAGGTGTATTGCACAACTCGAACGCGAGTCTTTGGAATTCGAAGTTGCCCGCAAGTGTTTTACAGTCATGCACTCCTCAGCAATAATTTTTTTTAGATCCCTGATGCTATCTGCAGTCGAAAGGCAATTTGCCATGCTTGGACTATCAGCTTTCGCATCAATTCGAGGCACAGAATAATAGTTTTTAATCGATAGGATTTAGTTTTCGATAGACAACGCAGTATGACCTCTGATGCCTCACAAGAGCTCACCGTTGATTGAGTAATGCCGTCGTTCGATATACTTTCTAATTGATCTTAGTTAGTATCTTCTTTTGTGACTCCGGAAATTGATACAGTCTTCGTCGAACAGGTTGATGATGATCACCAACATATGGGCATGATATCTGTCACTATATGATAATGACAGTGTATTTGCTAACTGAAGTCGTCGTTGGTAGGAAAGCCGAATATAAATATAGCCTCTGATAGCAAGGAGTTTATATGGCGCCAAATAATCTTGTCGTATTAATAGAAAAACATGATCGTTAAGCGCACAGAGACCAAAATTGAATTGAATGAAGGTTTAAATCCAATCAAGAAACCAAAGGATGACAACGGTTGACTTAATTGATTTGCCAAGTTCGCGCACTTTCCCCGGGTGACTCGTCATGTGACAGTCCAAGACTTTTCAAAATTTGCTGATGATAATATTCCCAGAATGTCGTTGATCGTGTCATAGTCTTGAAGTTGGCTCCAATAAGAAGCAGCAAGATCTTCAAAGATGCAATGAGGTGAGAACGGCACAGAGGAAAAATTGGTAGGATGTAGAGAATATGTTGATACCGATTGATGTCCACAAGCCGCTGTTGAGGATGATAATTGCAACATCTGCCTTCCAGACAAGCAGGTTGTGTTATCTCAGAACATGGACGATGTGAAGCGGTCTGTGGCATGATCTTTTGAAGCTGGGACATTCCCATAACGACGTCTACATGTTTCATAATTTTAATAAACTTATAGTTAATAAGACTTAAGGTTTGTCCTTAAGAGGACAGGTGGTGCGTTCCCACCGGCAGACATTAAACGTTCAAGGCGCGTCAAACTTTTGACTATCCTAGGACTACATTTTAGAGCCAAACTTGACGAGATCGGTGTGGAGGACCTTCCCACTAGTCCATTTTTCACTCAGCGCTTCTAAAGCGGGGCTGGACCTTACCCCTAATGGTCCTCTGACTTGTGATCCTCGACAAATGCATGAATGCATGAAGGTCTTTAAGCACAAAGACTTGACGGATCTGATTGCGTGCCGGGCGGACCTACCCGGGGGTCCATAACATAGCGCTATACGGGCTGGACTTCACCCTTAAGTGTACGAGATCGTACAAGGCCGCTTAACAAGTGATCTCCTTGGTCAAAGTTTTAGGCTCGATTGATTAGGAACTTATATATAAATAGACACTTAGTAATCACCATGTCAACCCCATGGAGACCAGTAACCGACGCAGTCCATTCATCACAATAGGGCAGTTAGCGATAAAAAAAAAAAAAAAAAAACAACGTTAAAACAAATAAAACAATAGCCAGTCGTCAGCAGGTACCCGCCTGATCGCGTTTCGGCCCCTCTACCTGAACGCTCAAGCCCAGGCGGGCGGGGCCCCGCATAAACTTATATGCGGCTGGCATTCTAAAATCAATACAGTAATGATATGTGTAATAATAAGTAATACTGATAGTAATAGTAAAAACAAAAACAAAACGACCGCAAAAGACGGATACATCCAAAACAAACTGAAATATATGTGTGAAATACTGAAATGGTATAACCAATAAAAAAATGTTTTAAGAAAACAGAGTTAATTATATTGTTTAAAATGCGCACTGCGATGTCAGCTGCCTGGCTGAGAAATATCCAAACTTGACTAGAAAATTGTTATGACCGGTTAGGATTTTCTCAGTACATGCCTTCATTTTAGACTTACAATATCCTCTGCTGCTCATCACAAAAAGTGTCATATTAATTCGTTTAATTAGATCTTCAAGATGTGAGCAGATGCGACAATAACGTAAAACCTGGCCGGCAAATACATTAATTCCCATGTTATAAGGTATTGCACTGTCTGGAAATGTCAACAGAACAACAGGGAAATCAAAATCTTCCACTTTATGATATATTGAGGTTCGAAGACCGTCACTACTAGATTGGAGTCTCACATCGAGGTAAACAACGGCTTTGTCATTGACTCCGTTTCTATCTGCAAGAAGCTCCATTGGGTAAATTTTCGGAATTAAGGTATTGAAATGCTTGTAATTTATTACGCATATATCGTCTATATATCTCGAAGTGTTTGACAATAATTTAGCTAGTCCAAACTTTTTATTTTTAACCAATTGTTTCATAAAAGCAAATTCGCAATTTAACAGAAACAAGTCGGCAAGTAAAGGACTGCAATTCCCTCCCATTGGTACTCCTCGAATTTGTCTGAACACGTAACCGGAAAAAGAAATGTAGACTTCAGACACTATAAAATCAATAGCCTTCTTAAAAGAGTCCACGTCATAACAAGAATACCCCTTATATTTGATTTTGGAGAAAAACGACTTCTCATATCCTACACACAAGTATCTACGATTAGTGGAATTGAATGTGAGATCAAGGATGGAAAAAATATTATTCTTGATAGCACCTTGATCTAAGTTTGTATAAAGAGTAGAGAAGTCAAAAACTTGCATAGAGTGGACGTTCACGTTAGAAATATTCCTCAAAAAGTCTTGAGTCGAGGCTACACTCCAAAAATAAGAATAACCAGTATTACTCCTGATTGACTCACAGTATCTATGGAAATTTTCTCTTATCACTTTCAGACCTTTGTTGATATTCACCGATAACTTTTTAGTTGTACAATTTCTGGCTCCGGCAATGAATCTAAACTTATAAGGATTTTTATGCAATTTTGGAATCCAGAAAAGTTTTGGTAGTTTAAGGTCCTTGTCACTAACATTAATATTAAAGTTTGATTTCATATCTTTAACGTGTTTAGTAAGGACTTCCTTCTCAGAAATAAGCTCAGGTTTATAAGTTGCATTGCCTACTGCAGTGGAAGAATCTATGTCAAAACCAAGCTCGTCCATCAGGATTTTCAGATAGAACTTTTTACATATGAAACTAAAGTTGTTGGATGCTTTATCGACAGGAACGACTATCAAGTTTTTATGGAGATCTTGCAACTCCTTATCAACACAAACGCTGCTGCCATTATCTTTCCCACCCAACTTCTTACCACGAAAGATGCGGTGCTTTACTAACATCATGACCCTGTTTTTCCAAATAGAGAAGTCATCAACTTTTAAGTGAAGGCGACTGGACACACGAGATATATGATTATCTATGGAATCGCTGATCTCTTTTTGAATGGATTTCCATGATATTGACCTAGACAATCTGTGTTTAGTGCCATACGCGAATATAGCTCTGAGACCTGGATCATTTATTATATCTAAATTACCGGTAAAAACATGCCCATAAGGCTCATAAACAAAACTGGTCATCGAGTCACAGCTGCAATCGCTCTGTAAAATGCCAACAACTTCCTGAATTGTCAGGCTATTAAGAAACTTATTATAATTGAAGAATTTCAAACAAATAGGGTTATTAAGCTTATGGTACACTTTGGGAGGATATAGATGTTTCGCTTTTTCTGGAACTAAAGCACAGACACTTTTATCATTAAATACAGAAGGTAAATGAAGTTTGTCAACTAAATGAGACTTGAAAGGAATCACTATATGCGTTTTGTCTTCGGTAGAGCTATCCTTCTTGTTTCTATATAATTTACTATGAACATATGTTGTCAAAACGAAAGATAGGTCATTCGACTGATCAAGAAGCCTAGAATACATAATTTTAAGCATGCTATCACTAATCGATTTCAAGCAATTATAGAAATGTCTTATTTTGTTGCTCTTCATCAACTCTTGAAGCTCCTTGAGAATATCCTCACAACTATTAGATGGAGGATATTTCTTTCTACCCGACTTCCTAAGGCCATGGCTTCTCTTACGTCTGCTAATAGGAGAACTAAAAAATGAAAATGAATTTGCAGTGTTCTGAGAGGCGCAACCTCCGCCTAACACTCTGTCATTCAAACCCAAAGGATGCAAGGTGTTCAGCGTTCTTATATGAAAATCTTCCTTACTGTTAAGCTCGAAGGCAATTTCTGTATCAGATTTATTACGAACATCGACAAAGTCAATAATTTGTATACTTACATCATCCCAACTGTGATTAGAACTATTAAAATGATTACTTAAATACGTATTGAGATGATTCTTTTGAACAGACTGCCGATGCCCATTAAGTCTACAATGTAATGGCTGTTTTGTCTGTCCAACATACTGGACCCCACATGATTGACATGTGATCAAATATATTACATGTCTACTCTTACACGAGAAACTACTAGGATTAACTACTACTTAGGAGAAACTACTTAGTTGATTGATCTATACACTCCGAAAAGTGTTTACCATATAGATGCATCACGTATTTAAGTGTAATCAGGCTGCAACATTGGTTATCCATCGCTTGGATAGTTTAATTTAGCCCTGACTGGCATGAAAAGATTGCCAACAGTTGACAGCAGTGTGAGACCGTTGAGATTCGAAGAATATTGGCAATTGTTTTGAGATCGTTGCATGCAAATTGTACGGCGGCTTTGAAGGCAATCGCCACGTGGTCATTTAGTTCAAATGAATCTGCTTCCAACTGAGAAGAGACGGAAGTTGAAGTAATAACGCTAGGAATAATATGTTTCATAGTGTGAGATTTGGAAAAAAAGCTTGCGCAGGTTAGATCAATTGATGATTTGCTGACCATAAATTGGATAGTGTTTGGGATTTTTGCGAACGTTAAAGCCATTCATCGGCCGCGTGAAACCCATGTGAAGCCTCTTTGATGCTTCGTCGGTTCCCACAGGATGTAGCTGAGAGCATCGAAATGGCGAATTCCTGATCGATCGTGGCAATGGGATACAGGTCCAATAGAGCTTTCCATATATGTGGACAAATGTCTCATGTATAGTTCGATAGCCGCTAGAAAGGAATTGCGAACTTCACAAATTCGTCAGTGACAGTGTTGAAGCGGAGCTTTCAGTATGTTGGAGTGACTGAAAGGTCATCAGAAAAGCTTTCCCGAGTTTCTTCTGCGTGCCGGTTGGACACCGTTTATCTTTTATCCTCTGGAGGCGTATATTATGTATGGAGATGCATATTATGTATCTTCAAAGTCTCGTCTCTGAAGACATATAAAGTAACTTTCTTTTATTGTGTGTTTAGTTTTTATGCGATGCTATCCAACCGAGATATATTGGAGTAGAGTTTTACCGATGGAATTGATACATTCGTGATTTTGGGAGTGAAGCTTCGTTTACAGGTGTCAGTCGTTCGGATTGGGTATTTGCCATATCGTAGCTCCTGCTCGAGTTTGACAGATCATAGGATACTGTCCGTCGGAGCAGACAAGAACTGGCGAAATACATAGGAAAGTCAGATGACAAATCAGGAGATAGCCTTTTGGAACAGTCGGTTTGATTATCCAAAAAAATTAGGTTAATCCTGATGATCATGACGAACGAGAAATCCTTAGGATTTCGATATTCGCACGGTTTTTCGTACGTCACTTTCTGTGTCGCAAGTATCTACCACCAAGACATTCAAGTCCCGAGACTGGGCCATGTGTGGACCGTCTAGTTGAGTGACCGCCCTTAAATAATTTCAATTCCGATACCGGGAATTCTCCAAAGGCATAAGTATTCATTGCACACGTGTAGGCAGGTTAGCCATCTTGGGTCTGTTTTGAGGAGCGAACATAATGTTGAGACCTGTTCTCTGGCTCGGCAAAAAGACTTTGTTTCAAATCGGAAGCTTAAGGGAGCACACTTTCGCGAACATATTCTACCTTCTCTGTAGCCTCTGCCGGTGTTCAGCGAATTCTACATTCGTCGACTTGGCATAGGTGATTTGTGCGTAAACACCTTGTCTGTAGCCGGAACGCAGTTTGAGCGTTTGCGATGAATATGGCCACGATTTCCACTCCGCTATCATAACAAATGACTTGATTATCATCATGGGTATAGCGACGTTGGGGCATATCATTCCAATTGTTATGTGGAGGGAGTGACAGGATACGTAGCTTTCGATAGTGGATTTATTGAAGTAATGGCTGGCATAAGCAAATCCATTTTTTTTAATATGGCGGACCGCCACAAAGGTTTTTGAGCTTTCATTATCTTTTAGTAAGAGGCGTTGAGCCTGCAATTTTTTTTTTGAGCATGCTCAACAACGTCTTCAAGGGTGTCAGGATCCTTCTCTAGAAGCGGTTCGCGCAAAGATGAACACAGTCTGACGACAAAAGACTCTTGCCAAGGTTTGTCGCGTATTGCTGTTCGCTCGAGGGACGCTGAATGTCTGTGGCGAACGCTGCGGCTGATTCATCTTTCCTTTGCTTGCGAGTGTGCAGCAGTCGACGCAAACCGTTCAGTTTCAGGATGTTTCAACATTCCACTCAACTTTGCCAAAATAGAGTAGGAACGATGGGAGGCAAAATAATGGCCTTCTGAACAACCGATCACATCAAGGCACGAAAAGCCGTGTCTCAATGTTCAATAAAGTCACTGAAGGTCATTCCAGACTCGTCTGAATCGCCACTGAACAGTGGGATTGATAAGGCCACATTTGCATTTGGGGTAAATAGCCTTGAAAGTTTACCGAATTGGACGCAGACTGTCGCCAAGCGATTCCAATATGGGATCACAAGGCCATAAGCAGGTGGATTAGCCTCTTCAGAACCGTCCACCTGCATGAGTACAGGCAGGTCCATGCTGGATACTAAGTCGCTCTTGTCTAATTTGTCTCTTTTGCTCATGGGATGGGGATGACATGACTCCCAAAATAACTCGCGACTACCTGGAATACTACGGGGCAGCAGTAGTACCAATAACAGCATAACCTATCAGCAAAATAAAAATGTTGTAAAACAATACGAAGGAGGGGAAAGCAATGTGATATTGAGGTCAAATAAGTATAACAATAAGACAGGATCATAACCAAGATAATAGCGATAAAGACAATAACTTAAGAAATTTAGAGCAAGAGAAAGGTTACAACGATTGAAAATACTAACTATTACAAACGATTGAAGGATTACAAATACTAAATGAAATCCTTTAATTATTCTAAACGAACTTACGACTACCAATGTACTACCGAAAATACAAATAGTATAATATGCAATCATAAATACTGTAGATACTCTCCCCTACTCAAGAGATACCAATCTACTTTCTTCAATTGCCTATACGAATTAAACAACTTGATTAAATAAATGCTACTTTGCAAATTTAAACCACTAGACTACTAGCAAGTACGAGTAATTATTTGCAGTAATTAAATCAGTACATTAGAATTGCCATACAATAACAATAGAATACATTTACAAATACTCGTACATAGAATAATTATTACAGAAAATAAGGATAACTCAAATAAAAATACCTATTATAGACCTACAATAGCATGACCAATAGGCATAAAGAAACTGGCAAAAATTGTAGAGACAAACGGGCAGAAAGCGGGAAGAAACGGGTAAGAAACTGTCGAATCAGTATTAAATTGGATAAGCCTGTTTGCAATATGGATAAACATGAGTAAACATACACAAGTAATAGATACTAGTAATACTAGAAAATGAAAACAAAAGTAACTAATGCGCAATTCCATTGATGCAGAGTATATCTTTTAGATGAGAAAATTAGTCTTGTGCTCTAACAATGAGCCAATGAAGAAGCTTATTTATTGAAGTCTATAATGGTAGTATATCTGCAGTTTCAATGAACTTACATGTTTTTATTATATGCATGACTATATGCACATACATCAAACGATTTATGCATGACTTTTATACAGAACGTCGTTTACGTTCCTGACAATTAATGTTTCTCTTTTTATAGAATAGTTTTTGCATGATATGAACGTAATTTTTAATTCCTGAATTAAAGATAGTGTAGCATAGTTGCGTATACTGGGAAAGGATTCCTAGAATCACTTACCCTAAATACACTAAAAAAAAAGAAGGCGACACAAGTGTACACTAATTTAACCTGCATGGTACTTAATGGTTGTCAAGCAGCAATATATGATCTGTCAAATTGATGTGCACTAATAGTATCGAGTGCTGGCCTACACTTGATATTGCGGTTGGTTAATTGTCATGCACAAAGATAGTGCAATAGTAACATGCAAAACGTAAAGTTCTCACAAATTTTTGCTTATCAAATTGCTTAAATAATCGAAAGTACCTCAAAACAAATTAATGTATGCGATTCTAATTAAAACAGACAGTATAGTTAAATTAACATGCACAATGCTAAATAGATCAGAAAGTTCAATTAAATTAACATGCACAGTGTTAAACAGTTCAGAAATTTTCTGTATGTTACTTAACGTTAAATACGGGAATTAATTTCTGTATAGAAAAAAATAAATTATTATATTACAATCACCAAGATGTCCTGATTACCAATTAGCTAGAGATTATAAACTTCGTATTATTAAAGTCTGGACGTCAACCCACAAAAAGACAGGAATTTTGCGTCTGTCCAACTCAACAATAGCTCAATAGCTCAATATACCGGCATATGCGCGCGCTGCCGAAAAAAACATAAATCTCTATCACAACTCAATCCACTCTTTCTGACGGAAGGGTATACCCAACAATGATTTTACTTCACCTTCGAATCGCTTGTGTCCAATAACCAACGATTTACTTCAATTTTTTTGAACACGTGGCAGTAACTGAATACTTTAATTCAGTTACGTCGCCTGAGGACTTTCAATCACCTCGGCGCAAAACTCAAAAACCTCGCCTGAGGACTTTTAACCACTTCGGCGGAAACTCAATAACCTCGCCTGAGGACTTTTAACCACCTCGGCGGAAACTCACGAGTTAATCGGTGGGATTTAAGAGGTCGTCAGAAACCAAGAAAATACTAGGAGAATCTTTTAATCAAAGGTTGAACTGGAGAGCACTTGGTGATAAAGTCCTAAACCTAAATCCTAAGACACGATATCTTCGACCGAATATTACTGCCCCTACAAGAGTATCTGAATTCCTTCAATCAACTGGACGAGAATGTTAAATGAATTTGGTTTAGTTTATGTCAGCCAAAAAAAGATAAGAATGATATGTACAAGTATGAGCCGGTGATATATTCCGGTTATATAATTATGACTGTCAGTGAAGAGAGGGATATAATTCTATCAATATAATAAATCGGGGCCCGATTTTAATTCTAGCAATATTTGGGGTCCCTGTTCGGGCGCCAGAAAAATGTAATTAGCTTTTTTATAGCTAAAATAGCTTACTAGCTAATTACTTAGGGTTCGTTTCAAATCACTGACTTTTTAATCAAAAATCTAAAGGAGAGATAACTCGTCCTTAATAAATAAATATAGGTTCAATATTTCGATGACTCAAATTTTATTGCTTACTCAAAATTCTATCAATTACAAAAGATAACGTGTCCAGAGTTGACTAAAGGAATAGCAAGACACATGTACAATTAAACTTTATTCAACACCTCATAAAATCATAGCTTTCAATAAAATTTGACATTATCTTAATAACTAATATAATAATAAAGAGTAAAAATGACACCGTCTGAACTTATGCGTTATGAGGGCAGCGTCCATCGCCGAAGAATATTGTCAGTCGAAAGCAAAATGTCGCCTTGTGTCGCGGAGGTGTTGTTGTCCGTCCGTTCCCGGTGTTCGTTCTCCTTGATGTTCGCTCTCTTCTTGATGTTCGTTCTCCTTCTCCTCTCCTTCTCCTTCCTCATAATTGTACATGCACAGTATTATATTAGTCTGTCGCGGCCAATTACAATTTGCCGCGATTGCCTTCGGGCCTCGAACCCTCAGAAATCAAATAAGAGGTCGATACTGTGACAAAAGTTTTACCACATAATTGTGAAATTGCTGATATTGCTTCTCTTGAGAGTGAAAATTGAGCGGGCAGTGTTGTTATGAAATTCGTAATGACAATGTAACTTAGAGAGCTGCATATAGAAGTTGGACAATAGATTGACCGCATACCAGCATCGTCAAATTCTCGGAACTCTGATGTTTTAAACACATATAGCGCTACCGGTCAATGTTCTAACACATGTTTGTGCAAATATCTGATCACCCTCATGGCTCCACAGAATGAGAATCCCACTCTTCAAAGATCGTATAGTATTTTCACAATAGGAATTTAAAATATGATGAAGTACTTTGCAGAAGAAAGTACACTCAATGGACTGAATGTAATATTAATTTCAAATTAATGCTCCACATTTGAGGCGACTGATATATCAACGATACAATCGAGATTACAATATATTGTGGTGGTTGT
Organism: Prostheceraeus crozeri; assembly: GCA_907163375.1. Taxonomy (NCBI): domain Eukaryota; kingdom Metazoa; phylum Platyhelminthes; order Polycladida; family Euryleptidae; genus Prostheceraeus; species Prostheceraeus crozeri. Next base: position 366,085 of record CAJQUW010001636.1, on the reverse strand, counting down.
TCGAAACCTATAGAAACACTGACCGAGAAAACTCTTCCACCCAGTATCGGATGACACGAGTTAAACACGCTTAGACGGCAAAAGCGGGGACGTGAGTGGACAGGTTGTTCGGATACCAGTAATAAAGAGGCATAATTAGTCGGTCCTAGGCATATGGAGGCACAGAAACGCAAACGCAATCAAGCGAAAAGACTGACTAACCGATGGTGGTAAAGGATTTAGTTGTGATAGCAAGCAGAAAGACCATTGGGAATGAATGATCAGGAGTTTCACCTCATCACATCGCAGGATCAATCTGCAAGAAATTCTTCTGTTTCGTCTCAATCCTGCGTTCGTAATTAAATGTTCATTTTTTCTATGAAATCGAGTAACATGTAGGCCTTTTAAAATATTTTGTGAAGTTAATAATGAATATTACACATTTGGCTAGAAAACATGCTTTCGTTTTATTGCCAACTAGATTTTTCAAAACATCATGCGAGTTGAGATTTACTTATGTAAAATGGCTTTTAAATTATATCAACAGCGTTCATTGTCCATCGCCGGTGTTTGCTTTGATTTCAAGTCACTAACAGTACATTAAACTACTACTTCATTTTTTGCAATTAGCTTATGTTCATAAGACAGTTATCGCATGTCGCATTTTTCTAAATCAGATAAGGCATCCGATATTGACTGAATAGTTGTTATATATCAACGGAACAAAAGGAGCGATTTTAAACTCATGTTTTGAAACAGGTTTTTAAATGTGTCTGAAACCGTGTTTAAACATGGTTCCGTAAGACTGTTTTTAAGTGTGTTTTCAAAACAGGTTTTGTTTTATGTAAGTGGTAATTGTGATCCTAATGCAGAGCACTACATGCTTATTTTGTATGAGCGGGCGAAAGCTTTTATATTCAAAATGAGATTGGATGCAGTATATATATGAAGGCTAAGAATGCTACTAAAAATGTATTATGTATACTAATATAAAGCCTACAGTGATTCTATCATAATATTGAGTGAGCTGCCCATGTTTCTTGAAAAACGAAACGCGAGGACAATGAATTGCTCACCTTGCTCACCTTGGCCGGGCTCGTTCCAATTTCAGCCTCCCGGATGATCGGGTAGCACGGGGTGGCCCCTCAGTCCGCTGCTTCCACATGGCTCGGTCGGAGGCTATGTCTACGGTCTTCCCTTTCTTCTGTCGACAGGTTCTTGTTTCCATGCTGTTTTGCAGATGTTATCCTCTGGTCTTCTGAGCAGATGTCCGAACCATCTCCATCGGCGAGTCTCAATTTCTTTGCTTATTGGGGTACTTAAAGCATACGACGGATCTTATCGTTTCTTATTCTATCCTTCTTTGTCTTCCCCATTGACCACCTCAGCATCCTCATCTCTGAAACCTCCATCGCTACACGTATAAGGTCAGCTTTCTTCGGGGCCCATAGCTCAGCATGGTACAGCATTGCGGGTCGGACCACTGTGTGGAAAACCTTGCCCTTGAGTCGTAGAGGCATCTTTTGTCGTACAAGACACCAAACATAGCTCTCCAGTTCTGCCAACCTGCCTGTGTTTTCGCCTTCATGTCCCTCCCTGATGTGCCTTTTTCATCCAAGACAGTACCGAGGTATTTAAAAGCATCAACAGTCGGGATTTCGGTGCCTTGCAGATGTATGCGCTCATTTTCTTTCGTGCTGAGGTACACCGTCTTAGTTCCGCTGAGTCACAAACCATGGGATTCGAAGGTTTCTCGCCATTTTTCCAGGCGCTCTTGGACTTTCTCTTTTGTGTCTCCTGATATTACCAGATCGTCGGCAAACAGTAGTTCCAGTGTGTCATTTTCTCCATTCCCTCTGATCGAATTTGATATCTCATCTAACAGCAGGATAAAGAGGTAGGGGCTTAGAGCAGAGCCTTGTTATAGACCTACCGAGACGTTGAAGCGGTCATTATCACCGTGTTGTGATCTTACTGCTATCTTGCTGTCACTATACATGTCTTGCATCAACTGCACGTATGTTTCAGGCACATTTCTTTTCCTGAGAATGTAGGGGATGTACTCCCTCGCTATTGTTTCGTACGCCTCCTCCAGGTCGGCGAAAACCGCTCTAAAGTCTTTCTGTTCCATGAGAGACAGAAATCTAACATCCTCAAACCTCATTCGGGGGTGAAAGTAGGTTCTGTGGTTGAGACACTCGGCATAAATCCGAACTGGTTTCTATCAATAGTTGTTATCTGTCTTAATCTGTCGCAGATGATTGGCTCCAGCAACTTAAGACCGTGGCACAATAGCTTTATACCTCTGTAATTGCTGCATTCTCTGTGATCCCCATTTTTCTTGTAAATCGCGACCAGTGTACCCTCTCTCCATCTCTCCGGTATCTTGGCGGAGGCTAAGATTGAATTAAGCACATTGGCGATTTCATCTGTTTTCTTAGCAGCGCGCAAAGCTTCGGTAGGCAAGTCGTCACGAGGACAATGAATTAAATTATTAAATTGCAAATAAAAGCACTATAAGCCATGTGGCATTATATTTGCAGCTTGATATAGTATATTTCCGCATTTTATAAGTAGATTGATATTTTTCAACTTTTAAAGCACAACAACAGAGAAAAATTCTTTTTCTTTAAGGAAAAAGGGCAATAGGTCACGATCCTTATGATATCGCTTCGACCAACAGAGGTTTCGATCCGTTTCAAAATTGCGCAATACATTTCACCACTTCAGAGGATCCACTTTCATGCGTGGAAGCAATGGCATAGTGCTAAGTCACCCGGTCTGTATCGGAAGTCGTGTCTGTGTCGTAAATCGTGTAGTTTCATCTTCCATAGCTTCTGTGCTGTTAACAGATCGGAGTCACTGCATTTCGCTTAGAAGTGTGATAGACATTTGACATTTGACATACCGGTAGTCAACATACTAATAGCGTGTTATCAATATTGGTGTTATTTCCATTGATGTTCTATTTTTTCATCAAAATAGAATGATCTACTCATGTAACAAGTTAGTAAATTGAAGAAAGCGATTCAAAGATTAGAAATAAATTGATTAAAGACTTTTGCATTTCTTGCATGGCAATTTGATCAAGCATCTATTCATTTAAACCACATTGCAAACTCTTCAAACGGAGGAACTCTGAAAACTCTGCCGCTTTATCGGATAGATAAGCAATCATGTATTCGAAATAATTCCTGACTTCTGTCCCATTTAGGTAGAGTTCCTGCTAAATTTGGAGTCTCATGGTTGAATTTACCATAGTCAGATCGTTCAGCGAGGCTGTGTAAAAATTGCAGTTTGTGTCATCATCATTAAATAGCAGGATATTCGTGTTTGCTGATTTGTAAACGCTTGAACAAATGTTTTCAATCTGCTAGCTAAATTGATTCTTTTGAATTTCTGAGAAAGTACTTAATGATAAAGCAACATTATGCTGAGGCACACGCGTTGGTTTATTTAACCGTAAATTGTTCCCTCTGAAGATGTACAACAACACCTGATGAGAAGAAAAACGCAGAACGAAGTTTTTCTTAACGACAGTGAGAATATTTTCAGACATGAAGTTTAACATTAGACAGGGAAGAAGAAAGAAGCTTCCATATGAATAGACATCAACCGTGACAAGGAGTTGCTGATGAAAATTAATTTTCAATTACGCAGGAAGGTGGGAATTTTCCTGTGCTTATTCAATATTTTGTGGAACAAGCTGCAAGGTGAAACTGGACCGAAATTTCTGAACTTCTACAACTCATACACTTGAAATTATACAACATGAGACGTCCGAATAAGTCAACCGTAATACGAATAGTTTTGTAGTATTAAATCGATTATAAGTTAGTAAAATAGTTGCTAGCCGATTTTATTTTAGCTAGTATCATTTCATTGCCTGGAATGCATTTCCTTATTGTTATTTTCAGATACATTCTTCTGCTTGATTACTGTCTTGCGATTGCAACAAGGTAGAATTATCAAGTTGATGCTTTAGATGTGTCATAAAAATTCCCAACACATTCAAAGTTCTTTCAAACAATTTGCGGATGATAATAATAAAACACCTACAGCTTTTCAAAAAAAACAACCTTTCGAAGTAAAAAAAATTGACGGTGCATTTTTTTTGGATAAATGTACTGTCATTTTGATATCTCATGATTTATAGACTCTTCGTAACTCAGGCTACAGTGGATTAAATAGTCCGATTATCCGAATATTCGGAACTTCGCTTCCGAATCGGATGATCGAATCGGAAGTAGATCAAAAAAGCATAATCGAATCGGACTGTTTGATATTTTAAAAAGATGCGCGATTCGGCTGGATCGTTGTCATCATATAGTTCAAGCAAGACTTCTCAGTGATGTTGTACTATCACTCAGTGACATATCACGTCTTTTCAAAATCGAATGTGACAGAGCTTGACGAAATTTGATGAATTTGGAAAAATTGGAAAATGTGGTGGTGGGGGGGGGGAGAATAGAAGTACCAGGAATCCATCAGTAGGAAACATTTTTTCACATAAAATTGTTTTGACAATGTCAATGAACTCGATTGACGTAGGCCTAACATACTGCTATCCTGTAGGTAGGATGCTTTACGCCTTGTATATTTCCTCATGAATAATGTTATCACAGATTCCTAAAATACATGAAAGCTTACATGTATATGGAAATATTCAGGAGGCTATTATTTATAGAGGCGTCAAAACGTTTTCACCAAATGATGTGACGCACCAACTTACAGTTCTATCATAAAACATCAGACATCTCGATTGATTACAATGTATCCCTAATTGCTGATTTTCAATGTCTCAAACACGACAACATCCACATTTTAGTGTAGCCTACCGATAGGCATTCAACCTATTACCGATATCGCTATTGAACTTCGCCCCACCCTTTTATACCGGTAGGCATTCAAAGTTAATAGAGATCTAGGAATTATACTTCGCCCCACTGGTATGTCCTGCGCCAATAAAATTTTATCGGACGTTTAAATTAAGTCATTCATTTGATATTCCAATAAATACAATTTTCTGAAGAATTATTTATGTGTAATTGACAGTTGCAAGTGCCTTCGTAATTTTTATAATCCCTAATTCAAAAAACTGAATTTAAATTGATATTTGGAGTACACATTTTTGATGGAGTGCTAAGATGATGAATTTGGATTGAATTGAATTTCATCTTATAGTCGAATCGGATAATCGCATCGGTTTACAAATGGTAATCGAATCGGCCAATCGGATAATCATAATCGGAACTCTGAAATGGCGAATCGGATAATCGTTAATCGGAACTTCATTTTTCGGAATCGCGCTCACCTGTGCTGCATTGCTTCTTTTAAACCATCAATCATTCAAAATCGAATTTATATTTGAATAATTTCGGTACATAAAACATTGACATCACAGTCGGTAGGTCACCAATCTCGCTGAAGCAAGGTCGAACCTTGCGACTGAAGAAAAGACTATCTTTTCTCATCAAATGCGGAGACCACTGTCCCCCTCTGAAGTCAGCTACTGGCCCGAAATTCATCGAGACTTGGAATTTGGTGCTCGATAGACCACGTTCAGGCCGCCCTCTCACTGCGACAACTTCGGATAACACAGAACATCATGCAAATGGTCAAAATTGATCCAATGATCTCTTCGTGTAATAGCTGAAGCCACATCACCACCAAAGTCATCAGTTCACCGAATAATGAAGCTAAAGGACTTCATCCCTTCAAACTTCATTGCTGACATCAAATGGCCCGCATGTTCACCTGACCCTTGATTATTGGCTTTATCTACACATTATATCCTCTGGCATTTTCATTTCAAAATCTTCAAGCACTTCATCGAAGAAATGAGATTGAAAGAATACCTTTGTCGATGATTCGCGCTCTCCTGAGAAATTTCATGAAGCTCTGTGACAAATGCTTGGATCTTTATGGTGAACAGTTTCAGGCTGCATTGCAGTCTGCGGTTTTTACTTGCCTGATGAAAGGATTGTGAAGTTTTATTGTATTTATGCATTTAAATTTGTAATCACAAATGTTTCATTTGAAACAGTTGAAGTAAAATGAAGACAAAAGTAGGGCCCATGTAAAACTGAACAAATTTCGATAACATGCTTACATTAGTGAAACACTTTCTATTAAATGAGAAGAGACACTGGTAGAACAATCAATAATTATTTTTCGATATGTTTAAAAAATTTAAATGCTTTCTTTCCAACGGCGAGCATTCTGTTGAAGCAATGCTTTGAAAACTCCTTTTATGATTCAAAATAAAAAGGTTAAAAACGTTTGGGGCACCTTGTATATCATAAAAAATGAAACATTTTGAAGATCACGAATATACATAACAAACAAACTAGCTGATAAAATGACGAAAGCTCGATAATTCAAGCTTGCGTGCGATAAATCATTTTAGGTCACAAAATCTCATTTTCCGCGACCTCGGAATTTCGGAATCTCACGTCTGAATGCTGCGCACCGTGCTGTAAGCACTATAGGAATTTTTCTGGTACTCTATACAGTAAGCTTTGAATTCTAGAAAATATAAGCATTTATCATGAAGAATTAAAGACCTTGCCTTCAAGACAAGACTTGGATTGATTATCACGCGACAATCAACGCGAAGCAACTTATATACCTTGTACTTCGCCTATACTTTAAAAAGCGCTTCAGTGAAAAAGAAAAACTTTTCAAAGATTATCTGTACGGAGGTGCAGCGGTGCGAAGAGGTGCGAAGAGGTGCGGCTAGCGGAAACTCCAAATTATAATAAATTAATATAAGCACGTCATTGCGCGTTTTGCTGCTCAGCTATTTCTATCATACAAGATGCATTACTAAAGTGTGAATAATTGTGCATGTATTATATAATTGTATTGCTATTGGAACTGTTGCTTATCCGGAGCACCTGCAAGCCTATTTTTCATGGCTTTCATGTACATATACTATACGGAAATTAAATGATGTCGGAGAGTCTAAGTTGACCAAACGATGTCTGACGATCTCAGTCTGAACCAGTCGGTTACAGAGACGCGGACTACCGACCCGGTCTCGAACGGCCGGTTTTGATTGCGCCGGCCGCCAAAAGTGTAGACGGTTCCAACCTAGTTGCTGAGTTCAATGTGCTCTCTAGGATTATGCCAGTTAAAATTGATATTGAATACTAGTGCTTCTGTTCAGGAGAGACAACATGTAAGCAAACATGGTTTCATAGGTGTGTGTGCTCAAATATAATTTGATCTCTTAAGCCTGATTCTCACTGACTGCGAACTCCTGTCGTCGAACACTGCGAAGACATCATTTGATGTGAATGCTTTAGCAGTCGACTGCGAAGAACCACTGCAACCACTGCGACCACTGCGAGAAACCACTCAGTCAGTCTTGAATTTGACTGCGGAGGAGAAGTTGACTGCGTAGGTGTGAATGGTATCGCTAATACACGCATACAGGTGTGAATGAGTCACTGCGAACTTCATATGAAATGAGGGGCACGCGTGTTTTCTATCACTGCGGCAAGAATGAAATAGTTCATTTGCGTCGCAGTCAAATCAGTGGAAGTCAAGAAAGGCAAGAATGGAAGACGGCGAATTAATCGAAGCGATTGAAAACAACCCCCTGATCTATGATAACACAATAAAAAATTACCGAAATTTGACTAAAAAAGAAAATGCATGGAAGTGGGTGGCGTCCAATTTTGAAGGAGGTAAGCGATATGATAGTCTCTATTGGCGATGGCTGGTCTCATCCAAAATCGACGCTCCTTTCTTTTTGTAATTGCTCCAATAACAAGATACTGGCAATCGCCTTGTTTCTTTTCATGCTGTCAAGAATTTGAGACGCTCGATATTATGCTATCTGTTGTATACTGATGAGTTCCAATGTTTTCAACCAATGATTTCAACACTGTTCATAGATGCAATTAGTTACCGCAGTAAATGCTCGCAGTCGTCGCAGTAAATTCACGCAGTCGTCGGAGTGGTTGCAGTAAATTCTCGGAGTGAACACATCGGCTGCAGTCGTCGACACCATTCACATTGAATGAGTGGTTTCACGCATTCAATTGACTGCGACCACTGAAATGATAAACCAACCTTCGCAAAGAATTCACTCAGTCTACTGTGAAAAATCTTCGTCGACCAGTGTGAATAGGCCTTTACAGAAAATGCGTACAATCTTCTTTTCCAATGAAGTAGAATTATTTTCTTCAGATTTCTCTTTGCATCACTTGCATTATGCCTATACACCAAGTACATAGAAAATTAGTGTACCCTGCTGTGGTTCTTTCCCTGTATGCCTTACCCGGTCCGGTTATCTAATTAAACCAGCTGATGCTTTTGCTCCCTGCTAAATTAGAACATCCAATGAGCATTTGAGGCACTGTTTTGCACCAGCATGTGCTCAGACTTGTCTACATTGAGTTGAAGATTGCTTTCAGCTAGTCGCCATAGCTGCACTAGGTCTTCTAATTTTTGCCGAGTGTCTTCTGCAATGAACACTTTATCAGCGCATAGAAATGAATGGATGAGGAGTCGCTATATGTTCAGATGCGACGGCGTCCATGAAGAGGAGGATGAGTAATATGAAAACAATGCTGATCCTTTGTGGACTCTGACGTTGATCTTGATTGGTGAAGACGCACCGGCAAGACATCAGACAACGCTAGTAACGTCACGATGAAGAGCATGACCCACTGCACGCAGGCTTCCGGAACTCCGCAAAGTGTGTGCCATATCACTTTACGAGACACCCAATCGAAAGCTTTCTCAAGATCGAAGAAATCTAAGTAAAGTGTATAATTTACGAGTATTCAAGAAATTGGTTGCTAATGCTTTTGGTTTGAATTTTGTCTTTATTCAAAAAGATATACTATCCCATAAAATCCAAAGCATGGGCTACCAAAACATAAAACACCTTGCTTCCGTTCCTAGACGATGTTCATGCTATTTTCCTATTTGTCAATGTTTCTTGGTTTATGGTTCCTCACTTGATCTAGGAACATCTTCAAATCAGTTGGTGTTGTCCACTGCGAAGACCAACTGTGTTTTCCAAGCAGTATTGTACAAAATCTTTGCATGATGTCTTTGCAAAGCCAATAAGCATGCAACTCATTTCAACTTTACATTGTTCGTAACTCCAATTCGTATATAAAAATGACACGATCGTACCTGTGATAAATATACATGCATGCTTACACGTAGGTCTCTCTGATGACATGTTCACTTTGATTTGATAGGAAAAAACACTACATTTCGATTGATATTACAAAAAACAAGTTTGTGAAGTTTAAACTATTGAGACATGCTACTGTGAAGTGAGCAGACTGGATTATCTGTTATTTGTTTATGAAAAGCTGCTTTTGATCATGAGCAGCTAACAGACAGCACACTTCACGGGGAGAAGACCGAGCAACCTACGTGTAAGTTAAAACTAGCAATTCCCCGCTTCCATCTTCCAAAATTGTAATGAAATTTCGTTGAAATTGAGCCTATAGACCACCTGACAAAGTTAGAGACGTTAGGGTATTTGCTGACGGCCAGGGGTTCACAAATGCTTTTTTCGCGACTCATGACATCATGCAGCAACATCCTGCTGATCTGATAATATCCAATCCTGCCTTTCAATAATTACATGTCTGACAATCACTGAAATTGCGATATAATGGGAACAGCTTTATTCAAGATTTTCTATTCCAGTTCATCCATGACCCATTATAGTAATAATAATAACTGTATATTAATTGAGCGCCATTACTGGATGAGCGCAATGGCGCAATAAAGTCATACAGCATTGCATGCATGTAGACGAAAAACTTAAATACGTCAGTGATTGCAAGAAATAGAGTATGTCTTCAAAGATCTATGTGTGATGCGTAGCCAGTGTAAATTAGAAAGATGACATGATATATGATCGTATTTCTGAATACGCATAGTTAATCTTGCCGCATTGTTTTGAATACGCTATAGCTTATCCAGAAGAAATGGTCGACAGTTGTATAGAATCGAATTCTAGTAATCAATTCGAGAAAGAATCGTAGTGCACACCACAGTTTTACGCGCATCCGCATACTATAAAATCTTTGCTGATACAATTTTGAACCGCGACCTCACCGTTGGAAAACGCTGAACTGGGCTATTCGAGCTGTGACAATAAGGACATCACAGGTTTGGCCCCTTTGACCACCCTTTTGTATCTTTAGGGACTTAATGATGTGTTTGGTGTTCATTTGTCACCCGGAATGATGCATGGAGGAAGTACACCTCAGAGTGAATTGTAGACTGTAAAGCAGGAAAGTCACCTCATGAAAATTTTACGACTTTGTAGTTTAAGCAGTTAGCGGTAGTTTCACACGTTGATTTTGTTGGAAGTTTTAAATGATTTCTTATTTTCATAATTTTGTGTCATTTACCACTTAGAAACTATCAATTCACCTTCAAATATTTGTATCTGGGAAAATCGTTGAAGATATTTGTAAAGTAAAGATAGATAAGATGTTGATAATTGATATTTCAGTAGTCAGTTAAGCTGTACATATTGAGTAAAGTTTGCTCCAGTGATATTAAGCGACAAGGATTCGGTGCATCCAAAATGCACAAAATGTCTATGGCAGTCAGGTAAGTACCGCAGACAAGAGGTGGATTAGCGGAACTTTAGAAAGAGGAGGGGATTCAATAGAGAGTTCTATAATACATATTAATTTTGAAGTAAGCTTCGGTCTAACTTTGGTCTTGAGCATTATTTGATGACAAATAGCCTTCATTCAACAGATGATGCGGATCACACGTAATTTGCAGGATCTAATAGCCCTCAAACAAATACTGCAGTCTCCGTCAATCTGCTCAAGTTGTTTGCTCTTACTGTCCTTCCTCGTTTTCTTCACATGTCTGAGAGTTTGCTCAAGCTGTCAGTCGTTTGTTTGTTGGTTACCACCGCAAACTAATCTCTGACAGTTTTTTCTAACACAGTGTTTGAATGAAGGCACATTTGGAGCTACTTTGCACTCGGCCCTATTATTCTGAAACTTGACCTTTTATGATGCACTCATACACGAATAATACCCCAAATCATCAAAAACACTGTCGGGTATGTGCGGATAATATGTGAAGGAGGGTGCCCGGTGATATGAGACACAAGGAACTTATGCGCTAGAAGAGATGATTTATTTTACATATATGATTATTGGAATTAGGCAACATGTTCACCGCCCGCTCACATGTGAAATTTCAGCGCGATTTGATGAGTTTCATGGAAGAAAGAAATGCTAAAGTATGGGATTTTTAAGTCCTCAAAGATGGTATTGATATAAAATAAAGGTTTCAATAAAACTATTGAATCATCATCGATTATCGGATACGTGTATGCTTGCACTTATCTTAGACTGTGTTGTCAATCAGTCTGAACTTTCTATTGAATATATTGATACCTTCAACCAAAGACTGTCGATACGGATGGTTTTGTCAGATACGGATACTGTCATGTCTCGAGAAAACATCAAACATTTTTCTGAAAAGTTAAAAGCATAATTTTCATCTATTTATATCTGCAATATCTATTTATTTGGATGCCTCCACATATTCATGTGACATTAAGACTGCTTTTAGTTTAAGCATGAAGTAATGTCGAAACGAAAGTTGTTCTGGTCGGTCGACTATATAAAGATCACTATGCAATGTCAAAAATGATAATGAAAATCGCGCAAAAGTGCATTTATAAAAGCGCTCCAAAAGCAACTTTTGCCAGAAAGATAAATAGCGGTCTTCATATCGATTGGATATCTTCTTACTGGTTTATGGGTGCATGAAGGTTTTGATGGAGTGACTGGAAAATATTTACTTATTTGTACTATGGCCACAAATTCTTGATTTGACTTACTTACTTGTGTAATTAATATATGCACTGTACATTATACATAGTGCATTATTTCTCAATTTCAAGATGGCTATACAAATGCGTCAATATATTAATAAGTAGCCGGAATCTATTTTCGGTGAAAGTGCAACTTCAGCTGCTGGTGAGTCACCACGTGTAGATACTTCTATTGATGCATCTTTATGTCCTCTGGCAGAGCCTCACGAGGTCTATGCAATTTCGGTTTTGCTGAAAACATCAAAAGCAACCGACATTAATTAAATTGCTGCGAGAATACTGAAAGACGGTGCATTCTTTTTAGCTGAACCATTGTGCCATATTTTTCATTTTCCATAATTGACAAATGAATGCCACAATGTGGAACTTTGGCATTGTAACCCCGCTCTCGAGAACCACTGAACCCAGCATCGATCATTTGCATCCCATAACATTGCTTCCAGAAATAAGGGAAGATGTCTGAGAGGGTCAACTTACCAAGCGTGAAGAATATTTTGCTTTCCCATGTCGAATAAAAACACAATTTGCTATGTACCTCATTTATCAACAGCTTCAGCTTTGATGCACATACATGACATACATGATGGTATTACGCGGCTTTTGGACATGGATGATACTACGGCTGTGTCAGTGGTCTCTCCAGATTCTCTAAGGCTTTCGACACAATATCTGCGCATCAAGAAATCAGAATAATCGAAGTTTCTGTACAGCTTCACTGAATGGTGTAAATTCTGATTTCACGATCAACGTCAGGCTGTTTAGATTAGGAATTTTATGGACATAGCCCCTTGTGAAGCTCCTCAAGGATCGATAATAGGCATTTCTTTCATCTTCTATACAGCAGATCATATCACAAATGGGGACTGATATATTAAGTACGCAGACGACGTCATGATTATTCATAAAATAACTCGTGATATTCTTCCTGCCACATCAGCAACTCATAGTCCGGAGTCGATCGAGTCTAATAGTCTTTGTCCCTCAAATTTAACAAAATCACATCGCAACTTTTAATATTCCAGAAATTCAAGCAAGATCAAGACATATTAGGCAGCATATCCATACCAGGTATTACTCACGTTCCGTCTGTAAAATTACTAGGTATTACATTCACAAGTGATTTGAAGTGGGACGAACATGAACACTGTCTTACGAAGGTGTCATAGTCGACTTCATGCTCTGCGCATCCTGCGGGGGATGGTTCCGAGGACTGTTCTACTATGAGGCATACAATAGTTTGATCCTGTCTTTGTTGGATTTTTCTTCGCCAGTAGTTGTTACAGTGCCTGTTCGCTCACAACATGAATTAAAACACTTAGAAAAAAGGTGTTATCGTTAACTGCATGACTTTGATGGTCAATGTATTGATTTTGAAAATGTAAAAGAGAGACGACTCAGACTTGCATATACACTGTTTACAACAGCTGAACGGAACAATTTTCACCCACTGGATGAACTTATTCAACAAAATTCTAACCGATTGTAATTGAATTTGCTAAAACTCAGCGCAAGCAAAATCAGTTTAAGTGTCAATTTACTTTAATGATTTGTTTGCGCCTATGTGAAATGCTATGCATGCTCTTTGCATCATTGTCAACACAGGATTATTATGATGTATCCATTGTGATTTCCACTTCTTCCAAATATACATTTATCTACTCTACTTCCTACTCTCTATCTGAAGAAACACAGCTGGTAAAATTATTAATTGCAAATTAAGTTTGGATTCAAGGAAACATAAGGATAACAGCGGTAGCTGCACATTGCTATGGTGAAGGTATTTGGCGAGGTGAGAAACAGCCAAAGTTGTAGATGAGAAACCAGAGTGAACTAGAGATCAGCCAAGAGTGAACTGGAATTCCAACCCATAGAAATACCCCGAATACCCCGTTATAACTTTGTTATAACAAATACGTCGTACAGGATGAAAGCAATAGCAATGAAGATTGGGTCTTGCACGAGCAGTGATAACCTGTGTACTTCTTGCTCGAGAAGAGTATCGTGAACGTGGGGATGAAGTTTCTATTTTTTGCTTAATTACGGCGATAGTTCGTTTCAACTTGGTATCAGTATTGTTCAGTTTGCGCAACATGTGAAGGTTATATTCAGTACATAATGAGAGGAAGCTTTGTTGTATATGCAATGCCAGTTATCCGTTAGCGTAGGGTAAATATTAGTAATGAAAATAATGATAAACTAAAATATTCATTCACTCCCATTGATTACACAGCTGAATTAGATGGTTAATAGATATTCCCAAGGGATTGTTTTCTGTGTTCTGAGAGGATATTGCTTCTAATGATTGAACAGGTAATTTCTTAATCTCCCTAAGAAGCTCTCTCAGATCCTCCAGAGAAAGATAGACTTTTCTTTACACAGCTCCCTCGTAAATCATCGTACGATAGAAGTTTCATAATATTTCCTGCAATAACAGAAGTCAGAAATTTAGCTATTACTAAAAAAATTTATGTTCACAAAACAGGTCACCTGACATATTTTAAAATTGATCTAAACATGCATTCATAAAAAGAGTAGGCCAAAGTGTTTAGGCTGATTCAATTAAATCTTTTGTTGCCATCGATCGGTAATCATCCAAGAAAAACAAAAAAACCAATTTTCTGCGACCGTGTACCGAAACCATGGTTTTAGCGAATTACCCCGAGGAAGAGCGAACGCTTGAAACGCGTAGGGGTTGTACATATCTTTTAATTAACTATTTTAATCTGGTCAATAAATTTCAAGGAGAGACGAAAGCTGTTTTTAGCATCAACTAAAGTATGAAGAACCTCCTGTTGGCGACCATCCTGAATGTCACATGGGCTTGCAAGAATTCCAAAGAAACTCATGGCTACTGCCTGTTTTATTCTCACAGTCTATTTCTTGATAGAATCAATACTTTATAATTTCCAATCGCCGCAATAATGCTGATAATTATAACAATTATACATTTTAAAATGCAAATTAGAAAAGCGACAAGGTGGAATCTCGCAAATTCATCGTTAGCGCTGAAAGTCGGAATTGTGCATGTTAAATACTTTAATAGTAAACGCCATTTATCTCTTTGCTGTTATACAATATCGAACACATAGACAGTGAGATGGTAGGTCTTTGGCCAGTAAATATTGTAGTGATTGGCTGGAATCAGTGACTACATTGTTTCAAAGTCGCAAAGTTGTCATCTCTAAACAAGATCTTGCGCATTGAAGCTGGTGGAAGTGACATGATATTCCACAAATCATACTAGGGCATCGACTCCGTATTCACAATGCACTTCTTATTTCGAACTTTGGGATTCTATAACAGGCTGAACAGTAGCATTCAATACAGCTTATGTAGATCGATATTCATCGTAATTTTTAGAAAGATGATCGTAAACCACGAATTTCCTTAGTTGCACGAAATTTTAGTTACAGATTTTGATATCGCTAATCCAAGAGTCTTAAACATTCTTGCAAACTCGAAGACACTTCTTTACATTTGTCATCTGAAGTAGAGGAAATATCCGACTTGGTAGTATTCTTGGCAATGAAAATGTGTAATTTTAAACAGAGCGCATTGTCATCATCAAATGTGTGTCGTCAGAATATGAACGCAGTACGCATCCATATCTTAAGCATCTAGATAATTCTCGAGAAGAATTGCAAGGTTCACAATATGGAACCTTACGGAACTCCACTGGTAATTTATATGGGACAGCTGTCAATATTGTGGATACAAACTGTTTGATATCGGTGTGCAAATTGGAGGTAGAAGCGGGTTAATTTTAGACCTATAATGATAGCATTTTCTCAGTTTAGATCTATTGTTATCGCGATCGCTAACAGTCTAATGTGAACGTGCCTTAAGTGAATATGGCTGGTTAACAATAAAGTGTAAAAATTTGCTTCCCCAGCAATCATGAATAAACTTAATTGTCAGGAGCATGGTCAAGCTAGGGATGATTTTTCTGCGATGTGAACCTACTTGGCTGCGAAATTCGGCTGACGTAGTCCTGTTCCCAATGTCACTGTTCGTCATTATCAAATAATATAATTGACTTTGTGATTATTGTATTTAACAAGAAAATGTAGCAGAAGCAAAACAGTAAAACTTCTGATAGAATGCTTTCTTATCAAACTATTCACAAATAAACTGCACATGCAGTTGCTTATAGTTAGAAAGCTTCTCAACAGAAAATAGAAGTCCTTTGAAGCGAGAATTTGATCTTCTATTTTGGTTGACAGCAGACAATCGAAGGCGATGCTAAGATATTCTGTACTATGATTCTTATATTTACGTTTCCTCCTTCAGAGTGAAAAGTCACATTATTTTTAGAAATAAATGATAATATTTAAATTGTTATTACAGGTATGCTTGCACTTGAAGAACGTACGTAGTTAGTATGATTCGTAATTGCACTCAGTTGCATTTATCAAAGTAACGTTTTCCATGTACCTTTCAGGAAAATTGATATTAGAAAGAACTTGCACCGAAAGGATGAACATGAATCTGTGGATGATGGAAGCTTGTCGCTATGAAGGAAGTGGCAATGGGTATTTTTGCATGTGCTCCAATGACTTTTGCAATAAGGCAAGTGGTATCTCTCACGTTGGAGTTTTATATCATGTTATAGCTGCCAGTTTTGCACTTCTTCGTTCTTTTACTTACTGGTGACATCACTTTGAAAGAATGCTTTTACCAAGCAATGGATTTCAGGGAAAGCGACACTCTGATTAAAATTGTCACTCTTATCGGGAACAATGGAGTAGTTATTGACTGTCATGTTAGAATTGAAACATATTCATCAGCTTAATATGAGTTATCAACTTCTAAACGACATCATCATTACCATGATTTTAACGTATATGAATAGTAAGATGAAACATGGAAACCTTAAGACATTGGCTGATATATAAGGATATTGAATAACGAATAAATGCACTTTTAAGTGTCATCAATATGTCCTACTGTCATAAAGCGCACTACTGATATGATAAGCATATGCTGTAAACCTGTAAATTTTCGCGTCGTTGAATTTTTGCTAATCGGCGAGATAATGATCTTTGCGACTTTGTATTTTTGTGTAGCCGTTCAGCAACTGTAGAATGAAAAGTAGAAAATTATGCATAATAAAAGCATTACCTACAATGCATAAGTAGCTAAATAATTTGCAAGAATAACAAGAAACTCGCTTAACTGAAGTCGAAAATGGCAGATGGTTCAGACTTTGCGCAAACTGAAATCACATCCTGAAATCAACCTAACTTGTAGGAAATGCGCTCACATTTATTATGTGCAATCTACTTGCAGTGTATGGTCCCTCATTAATTTGTTTTTGCAATGCTTTGTTATATGTTTTCATACTGCTTATGGAAGCACCGTTATTGTTTGGTAATACATAATTTCAAGGTTTGAGATTAGGGTCATGTTAGTGAGTTCAATCTCAATCTCGTCTCTAAACCTCGAGATCTCGAATCAATATTTTCCAAATACCGAGATCTCGAGATATCGGATCCGATTGTACGAGTAGGCCTAAATCACTTTGTGCGAATTACCCGGAAAGTGCAATTTATTGCAGACAATTACCAATTACTGCACAGTAGTCCAATTACAGGCCTAAATGCAATTACATAGTTCTATTTGTAATTGAAATGAAAGTAACAACACAAATCTGGATGGACTACACTTGGCACTCATTCATGCGATTTAATACATATAGGGTAGAAAATAGTCTTTTTCCCTTCGTTGATTAATTGAAACGTAAGATCCTCGAACGGTGAAAAGGTGTTTTAGTGCATAATAAACATCAAACTACAGTAAGTCAGCTCCATTAAGAGCCAATATTTTCATGCCGGTACAGCATTATGTTCTCTGAATAATGGACAAGGAATATTTGAGATAACTAACCTAGCTTTTTTAACTTCCTCACCTTGTCTCGCAGTATATTCCTTGTTACCAGTGACGCAAAAGCTCTATGAATTTCAGGCTTCCCACAGATTTGACGAGATGTTCGTGCTCTTGGGGCCATGATTCTTCCTCTTTCATAACGCGTACCATCTGATGTTTTTCTATATAGCGAATTCTCTTTGTCAATGCCGAAATATTTTTCTGGGTATGCGCATTTTGGCGCACACAAATGCTATTTATTAATCAACATGCTTTAATTGCATGTAAACTCTCATTTAATGACGGACTTGGTATGACCAGTAGAAAATGAGATAAGTTATTGACATGTGATGTGGCAAGGGCGTGACCTTTCAGTCATCGCCGACAGTCGTCTTCAGGTGGTTTATGATGCAACAAACTCTCGAAAAGATCATATACAAAAATCAATTCACATCTGAAAATGATGATCATGGCTGCTAGAGGAGGAGCAATAAATCCTCCCATGGAAAGAAGTAAATGTTTAAACGCAGCGTTGAGTTGACGTATTTATTGACTTGGAATAATTGTTCAACCCATATACAATATGTTAAACACAGCTAATATTCATGGATGACTGATAACCACAGTTATCAGTCATTTAAAAGACAGTTCAAAGCTTTGGTTCAAAGGCACAGTCATCCAACATTGAGCATCTTCAAGATCATGTCATTCATTACTTTTCTGATGATTGTGAAAATATTCCGTGGCTTATTGTAAATAATTCAAAAGTTAGGGAATGCCAAGTTAACTTGGATTATAGTTTAGTAACAAAAAATCCAATTAATTTCCGACTTCTTCACGAAGCTGTCTTCAAGGAACTTAAAACTTAAGTATTAGTATCGAAGTATTTCAGCTTTATAAAAAATCTAAAGGCAGTTGCTGTATGTTACGTTTTTCAACACGAATGTTAAAGTTCACCGAAGATGTCTTCGTGAAGATATCAAGAATCGATAGGATATTTCTGTAGTAAAATAATATAAGTTATAAGGCATTCCTTTACTTTTGAGCTACCTTTTAGACGGCACTTGATAAGTGGCCATGGGAATATTAGTACGTCTGGCATCCACAGTTGACCAAATGTTTCAACAAGCAATTCAATGTAGCATCGATTTTCATTTGTTAAGTACGTGCACTAACAAAATCTAATCTTGAATTGTCGAAATCTCGGAACTATAATCTCGAGATCTCGAACGGTTTAAAAATAAGTCGAGATCTCGAGATCTCGGTATTCGCGATCTCATGATTGAATTCACTGTCCTGCACATAAATCACACAAAATTTAAAATCGAGGTGGAAGGAAAAATAGTAACGTTGAACTGACGCGAAAGTTCCACGTTTACAGCAGCTATCTACAAAAAAAAATATGTGAGTATATACAATTAGCATCAATTCGTGTGTTATTGGAGAACAGTAAATGAGAATTTCGCTTACATATCTTTGATCACAACTTTTTGGTTTATAATCGCAAAAATGCGAATTGCTGTTTCTCAACTTGTTTTTTTGAGCAGACATTCAAATTCTACATAATTACTTGTAGGCTCTTTAGCATTCAAAATTATGGGCCTTTATTTTCGCTTCATATCAAAAAGCGATGAATATGTTTCCATGGTATAATTTGCATTGTCAACAGATTTCTGGTTTTCTACTTCACAATTGCTATGTCTAGTCAGTTGTTAATATCATGTAAATCAAAGTGCATGGTATATATGCATTTATTGTATATTGCATCATTGTCCTGACATTCAGCACGGTTGTCTAATCAATTGCATATTCGTATGGTCATCTAACTCTAACTTTTATGTAATTATGAATATAGTGTCTTTCATATTGATGATATTTGCATGGCAAATGCAGAGTCTGAAATCTTACCACTGACCAAGAAGTTTCTCAATCAGTCGTCAAATGCATGAAACAATGTATAGGAATTTTAGAACCAAATTACTAGCATTGCCCAAACATCTCCATTTTGATATCCACCGTGATGATGTTGATAAGCAAAATCGGTTATAATGTTTGTCGATCGATTTCGAGTTTATTTAAAACCCATCTTCAGGACAATAAAGTAGCTGAGACAACAGTTTTTATACATGGATAAATCATGATCAATGCAATTCACTAAAAGATGCTAAAATTTGAACATTTGGAGAGGCACAGATGAAGAGTTTCCATTTATTAGCACATTAGTACTTGATTTAGTGCATAGTGTCTCTGCAATGCGGGGGTGTGATAACACTTCTAAATGAAGCTTTGAAGTCCTCTTGGCTTGCTTCGTATGGATGACAGCTCACTTCGGAAGGGACTGGCTTTTTTCTCAGATGCTCATTCACTCTCGTGGTTAAGTGTCTCCGTGTCTCACCAATGTAACAGTTTGAGCACTGTCTGCATGTATAACAATATATCACGTTGAATGCTAAACTTTATCTTTATTAGGAAAAATTGCTGAGGTCTTGAAAGCTTCAAAAGCGGCCTGAAATTTGGCGTCGTTTTTATCTAAAATAGGAGTTAATTATTTGGACACCTTTAAGGTTTCACGTTCCTTTCCGTTATAAAAGGAAGGGACCAATAGATAGTTTTAGCAGTCTCGCCTCTGTTGTTGCTAGTATTGTTATTGGTAGGAGAATCAACTTGTGATTTTATAGAATCGATTAACTTGACAGGATAATCATTAGAGATGAACATATTTTTGATCTGCTTACACGCATTTTCATAACTTTCTAGCGAACTACTGAGGCGCTTGGCCCTCAGGAATACAAGTTCCTGTATTCGTAGGTCTGGCTCTCCACTAAATAGTAAAGGTGGAATTTTCAAAACTGACCGTAGCATCCAAGAAAGCTAATTTGTGATATTCTTCCTTTTCACTAGCGACAGCTTATGCTGTCGTGTATAGAATTTATCAAATTCAGAAAAGTATCAGCCTCTGATTCAGTTTTGAAGATAGCAAATATGTCATCAACATAACGGCGATAATCTTATTTTCGACGAATCTCATAGCGAAGGAAGAAAGAGTAGGAGCAAAGGAAAAGCCCATAGCTATTCCATCAAATTGAACGAACAATTCATCATTAAATTGAAAAAGCACATCTTGAGTAGGTAGACGGAGGAGGCTGGATAAAGTCTCACGGTTGAGACAGAATTTGGAAAAATTTATCAGATTACAAATGTAGTCTATCGTGTCCTCCAAGGGAACGTTAGTAAACAGACTTTTGATGTCATATGACACTAGAAATGGTACAATGGCAAATATCACCTCGGAGCAACCTTGACCATGATTTGTCCATGTATAAAAACTGTTGTCTCAGCTACTGTATTGTCCTGAAGATGGGTTTTAAATAAAATCGAAATCGATCGACAAATTAACATGGTCGTTCTCTCTGTGAGATCATTGGGCTCATCCAGTTACTATAGTTATAATGTGTTTAAAAGTTGTTTAAAGTTGCAAAATGATTTCTTAATTTATTTACTATAATCATCACTCCATCGGTATCAAATGCTAATCAAATTATCTTGCTGAAATATGGTCAAAATGCGTCATAATCCAAGATTGTGACGTACTGTAGTATACATTTATTCCGGGCTTGTGAAGTTATTTTCAAAAAAGTGCTTTAGGTGGGTGTATTGAAAAGGACTTGTATAGAGTTGTGAATAAGCTTTACTTGCATTTAGCAGAAACAAGGTGTCATTTGTTCTATCACCAAATCTGACAATGTACATATATGTACATATGATTAAATAGTTATTTGATGATAGGCTGCTTTAACATTACATTTATTGCCAATGTTGTTTAAATACAGAATTGAAGCTCAAGCAAACTAAACCATTTTATTCCTTAGTCATGCATAGAGGATTAAGCCATGATTCTTTACTGCGATCTAATGCTGATTTCATCACTTTAACCAAATTATGGAAGCTTGTCTTTTGTAATGAAAAAACAATGTTATTTATTGAAAGCAATTATCTGTTCAATGATCTTGTCAATTGAAACTGTTTAAGTCAGAATAGTTGTTTTGTTGTTTATTGAAATGTTGAAAGATATTTCAGTTAAGAAATTGTTTGATTATGTGAGATGATTGCATTCCATCGTGTGCCCCGCTGGTATTAAGCTACATAATACTTCTGTGGTGAAATACAAACTCTATTTACGGCTGAGTCTTTGCTTATATTAGCGAAATGACGTTGCGTCAGGCTTTGAATTTGAGTTCTACAATGTGATTTGGAAGGAATTTTGGAAAGAATGGAATGTTTGTTTAAAGAAGGTCCTAATTTGAAAAGAAAGTCTCTTAAAAGGTTTCAGTGCAAGATAAAAATGCTGAAGCATTAAATGTTCTACTAATTATCAGTTGCGCAATGTAATTAGCATTCAAAATCAAAACATTCTTGTTTGATGTCTATTGGAAATAGAAAGTCTGCTCGGGAAATCAGTCGTTAGTGTGGAAACAGCATTCATTGTAGTGAATGGTCACGAAAATCGCCACGAATTCGGCAAGAAGCTGATGAATAATCACTTGTTAGTCCCAGAAAGTTTGCCGCCACTGTCCGCCACGCCCAAGAAATTCTAATTGCGTCTTAACCGATCAGAATGCGCTGTTATCAGACTGCGGAGACGTTTTAGCAATGCATTTTAAAATTCTTCGACCGTGCAATATCTGTAGTGCATATATGAAGAGTCGCATGCTTGAAATGAACTGAAACCATTTATTGAAATTAATTCAATTAATTAAAGCTTCCTATTTATATAAACAAGAATTTGCACAAAACTGCATGCATATTTCTACAGAATTTGAAACTAGAATTGTGAAATATTTCTAAACTTTCTAATGAATAAAATGTTAATTTCTACATTGTGCTAAAGCTATTCATATAATGCGAGGTCATTGATCGAGTTTGAAAACGGTTTTATTCTCTGAAACTGCTTATATCAAAGCTGTCGCCGTTTTCATTGCACAGCTCCTTCTTGGGGAAGGGTATGCATTGGAATAATGTAAGGCATAGTTGACATTCATTATAATTGAGAATGAAATGTCACCCGATAATGAAACGAACTTTTCCTAATTTCGCCACAAACTACCACGAAATGCTCCAAAGTTTAACTAATCAGAGTCCAGTTTGGAAATCTCTGAACCAATTAGAGATCGGACATTTTTTATGGTTGCAATACATCGTTATTTGCAACCTTTGCTTACTTTGGTAGTTTGCATTGTTCACTTTTATTGCCCGTATTCCGTGGCGCATTTGTGTTGTTTTTCGTGGGCCAGAGAGTGTTGAACACTATCGCGCAAGCCCCACCTTGTCTTTTCTAAAAAACATGAAAAATATGAGCTTGAGTTTGTACATTTGTAGTAATAACTTGAAAGTGAAACTTGCAGCATCCATTTAGGTGGAACAGCTCAAATCAAATCAAATCACATCACAACCACAACACAAACCATCATTAACTCAAGTAACTTACGTGATTCCAATCCTGAAGGCTTACAGATGTTCAACGATGTTCTCAGATCTTCGCCCCACATCATGAGCAACGTAAAGCTGCTTCTGGAGGCAACCTTTACCACACATCATGTCATCAATCGCCTTGTCATCAGTCCCAAACTTTTGGACTCCATGGTCTGCAGACTTGATACCAGTTGACTTCTGGTATTGGGAAAATTTAAAGCGGCTAGTGTAATCGCAGATGTTACTATACAGTAAGCCCTTGGATCACTTACCGATCGTCTCCAAAATGATTGAATAATGTCATGGTGGCCACATAAAGCGACCGTGTGAGCAGTTACATGATCATTTTTGGAAAGATAATTAACTTTCATCTTTTCATCATCGATGCAAATACCTTATAAAATTAATAAAATTTCATGACACCATCGCAACATTTAAGAGAAGTCTAGAAAGATAGACTGTCTGTTAAACTTTCAGACTAATCAGAATAATAGGAGAGCTACCACCTACAACTTATGTATTTTAGCGACATTTTACGCTTTAAGATTAGTAGTGAAAACTGTGCCCTACTTGCGACGGATAGGTACATGGATAGGTACATGAAAAATTTAGTGTTATCAATAGGTACATGGATAGGAACATGTATAATTCAGTGTTATGAATAGGAACTTGTATGAGATCTGTTTTACTGGATAGATACATGTGTTTGGTACACTCGGTTGAGTACACTGTGTTTCGGAACGTCTATGATCGAACTTGTGTGGTTTGGTTCTGAGCACTTGGGTACGTACCGATAGACGTCCGTTGTTTGATTTTGAATGGGTTTGCTCAATTGCGACTATTGTGACAATTATTTTAAATGTAGCACTATTTAGATGTGAAATTTTACTGTGCAGCTATGATTTAGTTGCTCCCCAATAAGAAAACCAATTCCAGAACTATGTTTAAAATGAAAAGACAAGAGATTTACAATGTAAGTTTAATTTAAGCGTGAAAAATAAATGACGGGTACAGATCACGTCCCTCAGGCGACTCCATGATCTTCAGGAAGTCATCACACCATTCATGAAATGTCTGATTGTTACTAAAGTCATGGTCACACTCGTGTACCGGACACTTCACCGGTAGTCCACTCCGCCTTTGAAGTGCTGACACAGTCAAGGTCTTCCACAGGGCCACTTTGCAGCCGCAACAGAGATGCATGGTCATGTCCAACTGACCTCCCATAAATACTTGGCTGTCATTTTGAAAATAAAATAATGGCTTTGAGGACATGCTTCTTGTTATGGAACGTTGAGGATAAGTACTTAACAGTTTGGAACAATGACATCCTTTATATAGTTATATATTCTTTAGGGAAGTTCGGTACCTCTCTGATTGGCTGTTAGGATTTCCTTTGTTTAAAAAGTATATAAGTCCGAGGTTTGTACCAATTCTTATCAAAGGTTCTAATCCTCGCGTTTACAAGTTACAATTATTTTAAATCTACAAGTCATAATGGATCGCAAACAGAAAGCCGCAGTTGAGAACGGTACTGCTGATCGTACCACTTCGCCAGTGGAACGTACCAATACACCTCCCCAATCTCCGATGGAGCGATCGACAACACCAAACGAGCCGGTGGTGTTCACCCAAGCCCCTGCATCGCCCGACTACTCGAGTAATGATGGTGAGGATAGTGACGTATCAATCGAGACGATGCATCACATGAATAAGAAGTCCATGCGAACGCCACTTTACGGAAGGGTCACTGTCAAAGTGAAGAACGCGCCGAAAAAATACCACACGAAACGGGTCTTCATGCGAATGCAGCCGAACGAGCGGAACCTCACAACCGCTCTCGAATTTTCGGTCATCGACCTTGACACACCACGTCGCTGTCCCTGTGCGCCCAAAAAGACCAAGATCCATGTGCAAGTGGACTTGAAAAAACTTGTACCCTTTCCTTACCTTGATGATATTTAGTGTGTTTTTTCTTAATCTCTTCATTTAATATCCATTTGTATATATGAACAAACTTTTTTTATCATTTCACAAATCGGTCTTCAATTAAGGTCTGAATGGGAAAGGGGAATAACTATCTACAATTAATGATGTTCAATAACTGAATTGAAACAAAAAATCAAATATGAAGACTTCAACTTGAAATAAATAGGAACATATAACTTTTAAAGAAACAGTTATGTTGTTAATTTTAAAATGCTTGTAGCAGTCCAGGATGATATCATACATGTGTCATACACGACACCATAAGAATGAGAATGAAAAGACCTTTCGAATGATATAAGGTATGTACCTATTCGATGGGAAAATCCTAGTTGTATGCAACTGTATGCAAGCAGACAAATGTTAGATTTTTAAATTCACTAAGTTTTTAGCCCATTCTTTAAAGGCATGTAGCTCTCTAGTTATATGTCATACATGTGTCATACAATACACCATTAGAATCAGCATGAAAAGAGCATTCGAATGATATATTGTATGTACCCATTTGATGAAAAAATCCTAGTTGTATGCATCTGTATGCAACTTGAAAAAATTCCAAGTTTTTTTACAAAAATGACTAAGTTTACAAATTTTCAAAGTTAAAATTTTACAACTAAAAATGACCATAATATACAAACCTCTACACTTGACCTTGACCTTGACCTTAGACCTGACCTTGACCATTGACCTTCATACACTTCATACACTTCATACACTTCATACACGGCGGGGGGGGGCCTCAAAATTTCTCGGGCGCTTCGCGCCCTCGAAAATTTATTTACCCATGGGTTCCGGGTGCCATAGATACTCATCTTGCTTCCCTAACCCTAAACCTAACCCTAAACCTAACCCTAAACATAACCCTTAACCTAAACCTAACCCTAAACCTAACCCTAACCCTTAACCCTAACCTAGTATTTTAATTTGATTATTTGAATTTTGGCGCGAAATTCAAATTTTCGAAAAAGTCTTTAAATCTGATTATTCGAATTTTGGCGCGAAATTTGAATTTTCGAAATTTAGCGCTTAATTCAAATTTAATGTTCTATTCAAATCACACGTTTTATATCTTCAAATATGAATCATTATATGACTATTAATAATAACATGTATATCAAATAATACATCAGTCCATCAGTTCATATTACTTTGAATTCACTCTACTGTTTACATGTAGAAATCTTTCAACACATATGATTGCACTTCCATTTCTAAGGTTAAAAATAAACCAGCTGTTCCAATTCTTGTTTGAGTTATCAATTTTGTTTAACCGTACCAATTCCAGGATGTGATGTCATAAGGTCTTTGTTCATAGTTGCTTTGTCAATTTCATATATGAAGAAGTTGCACACAACGAATTTTCACTCATTTTCAAATAATTCAGTGTCCATAGCAGACGTCGTTCTTCGTTCCTCCGTTCTCCGGTTCTTATTACAATTCTGAAGTGAGTTTCGTTGTCATGTTGTGCTACTTTATAGGATATTCGGGAGTAGGAACATTATTAAGTTTTCATAACCAAATAGCTTTAAATATAGAAGCTTGGGTTTTAGGATGGGAACCCTTTATGTTATATTATTAACCATGTTTTTTTTAATTTTTCATCCTAAATTAAGTCATTGAGCGAGAGACATGAATATATCCGTTTAAATGTAAGTGTATTTAAATCAACAAGATTTTCACAGTTTGTTTATAAATAAAAGATACCTAAATAAAGCCTTCATCCATTTTAAATATTCAGTCTGTCATCTGCTAACAGATGTATAAAATTCAAGTTTGTTTAATTAAACCAATTGAGAAGTGTTTCAAATTTTCGAAATCTCATTTTCATTCTGTTATTATTTCGAAATTAGATAATGATTAATCAGCTGCTTCCAAATTTCATGTCTTTTTATGAACAAACCCTTTTCGAATGAAATTAAAATTTCGAATCTCAGTTTCTATTTCATCCATGAATTTATTTCTTCTTAAGATTTGTCAAATATTAATCTAGTACTTAATAAAGGTTTGAAGATGGTACATAAATGATTTCTCATTTAAAAAGAGATTTAATTATAATAAATTTTTTTATCCTCTACAGAAATGGTTCGACAAGAAAGCATCGCACGGCAACGTCTCATCTTCCATTTCTGTGAGACTTGCCAACTGCCCGTTCGACATGCGAACAAAAGCGGGCATAAGGAATGCTCCTTCCGAGAGGACTGCACCTACCTCTACTGTCTCACGTGTAAGAGGTATGAAAAGAGCGATGCAAAGGTGAATAGTGACTCCGCGAAAGCTTTCATTGCCAAGCACACCCCTTGTGCTCAACTAAATGGAAGGAAGGGGATTAACTTAACCTCCAAAGTTGAGAAGAAGTTGGAGCGTCTTTTTGGGAAGGATCGACCGACTGAAGGCGTGCTTTCCCAGTTGGATGAACCTGCTCCAAAGGATAAGCCTCAAAAGTTTCGAGTTTCTAAGAGGAAAGTTCCTAAGTCGCGGGAGTTCATCGATGAGACTTTTAGTGATTGTGAGGTGAGTGCCATCAATTCTACATGCTAGCTTCAACGGATAACTGGCTCACAGCAGAAAAATAAAAAATACTACTTCATTATGTATGAAATGATTATATGTTGTCAAACATTTCAGGATGTACTGATGCCCCCACCGAAGAGAGCCAAGGTGTTGGTTCAGAAAAAACTGTTCGCTAAAGATGTAAGTATTTATTGACTAATTTAATTATTTCTATACATAAAGTAAATCAACATTGCTTAAACATTTCAGAGTGAGCTACCTCACCCGACAAAGATTAACGAGGATATAGTGGCCGAAAAATTGCGAAATGTAAGCATTTCAGTTATTTATTAGTTCTCAATGTGAAATTAAACATGAATTTTTCCTACTTTCAGCTGTTTCCTAGTGTTCAAAGCTGCCCAAAAATTCCGTGCTTACCTTCACCGAGGAGCAGACTACCTTCGAGTCCCGTAAGTGTCATTACATAGGTCTCAGTCAACAATAACTGAAAATGCATCAAGTATTTTTAAAAACATACATGCTTCGTCAATGAGTTGCAAACATCTCATCATATTTTTCGTTGCAGTCTATGCGATCTCTGTCGCTGATGAAGCATCACAGAAGCTTCTTGTCTACGCCGGCGACA
This sequence comes from Prostheceraeus crozeri, assembly GCA_907163375.1. NCBI lineage: Eukaryota > Metazoa > Platyhelminthes > Polycladida > Euryleptidae > Prostheceraeus > Prostheceraeus crozeri. Next base: position 337,796 of record CAJQUW010001636.1, on the reverse strand, counting down.
ACAACGTCGGTAGAGGACAATGAGGAGAAACCGTACTCAATTCGCGAGTCATCGGAGGATTCGGACTCCTCATCCGAGGATGAAGCCACTACTTCAGCGACTTCATCTCCGACGTCCTCTTCCGACGAAGATGATGATTCTGATGTACATGTAAGTATATGACTGGTTAACTGCATGTGTACAGAATTGTTTTCATTAAAATTTATTTTAAAACACACTTGATTATTAATATATTCGTCTACAATTGATTAATTCATCTTTCAGAATGATTCGGTGACTCCTAACAAGGCGAGTGGATCCGATCAAGAAACCGCAATCCAGCAGGAGGTAAGAGGAATTCACATTTGTATCTAATTAATGTCAAAAAATGGTAAATGGATGATAAACAATTGTTCCTTTCAATTACAGGACTCCGTGATGTTTGCGTCTCAAGCGGAGATCTCATTCTCCAACATCCGGGCGTCTCCCAGCTGGAATGTCCACCTACCATTGTCGCCGATGATGACATTGGCCCCATCCTCAGCAGCTGATATCCCAGTCCCAGCTCCTTCACCTCCAACACCTATCCCAGCCGCAGCTCCTTCCTCTCCAACACCTCCTATCCCAGCCGCAGCTCCTTCCTCTCCAACACCTCCTATCCCAGCCGCAGCTCCTAAGGCTCCTCTCCCAGTACGCGAGTACAACGTAGACCTTGACGCAACGACGGAGGAGGAGGACATCGAAAGCAAGTTACGGCGGTGTCAAGAGCGATTGAAACAGTCCGAGGCTCGTGAGGCTCAGTTAATGGAGGACAACAGAGGTTTGGTTGAGTCCTTACAAAACATAACTCAATCAAACCTCCTGTTGGCCTCACAAGTAACAAATAGCCAACGACACGACAAAGAGACCTTAGTCCACGTCGAGTGTAGCAATAACACCATCCGTAGGCTAAGACTGATGCGGATGGACGATTTGGGTGGCTGCAGTGAAAGCTGTAGCCACTTGAAACTATATCACAGTGGCATCGTGAAATGCGTGAAGTTATAACTTATTTTTACTTTTGAAAAAAATAGATTGCTTTAAACTTTATGTTTTCTCTTTACAACAGATCGGAACATATGGTATTGGCTGGTGATAACGCTGACGTCATTAGATGGTAGATGTATATAAGGGCTTGCTAATTTCAATCCTCATCAATAATCATGGTTGTCTGTACCAAGTGTGGAAAAGTGTTCACTCTCATAGGCAATTTGCAACGACATGAAAAATTTTGTAAGTTAGGAAAACATATCAATGTAGCAAGCGTCCATATAAGACGAATAGGATGGATAATCTTAAGAGGCATAAACTTGTATGCAATAATAAACCGAATGATAGCATAACAGAGTCAAATTCAAATAATCAAAATAGATCGACTTCTAAGCCAACAACCAGCGCTTCAACTAACATACAAAATTTTATGCAATACTGCTCTCGGTGTGGCAAAACGTATAACTCCATAAGTAGATTTCGACAGCATATGAATGTACATAACACAAATAGTGAGATGAATATGCATAATAACTATGGAACTGTTAGTCTCAGCGAAAGCGCACTCAATGGCCATGCACGTGTGTATGCCACCACGCCAACAACACCTTCTGTGGACATAACATCATTCTTAGAAAGCATGCGTTCCATGTTAGGGAATTTAGTGTCTGACTTACTAAGGAGCTATCAATTGCGCGGTCGTCTGATTGCACAAATTCGTTATGTCCGTTCTAATCCTCAAGAAGAAGAAACTTTTCTCGCACACTTTACCTCATCATCCTCAAACTATATTTATGACTATGATGCTTGGTTTCAGGATCATCTAAATAGTCTAATAAATCATATTGAAGCCTTTACAAAAAAGGGTAGCAATTGGATTATAGATGATGTACAAAATATAGAGTTCAATGTAATAACAAGTCCAATACTGTCAGGTGGACAATCATTTCCTCTACCAAAGAAGTTAAAAAACTCTAAAGCTGTCATTAATGTTAATTCAAATGCAAATGATTGCTTCCTATATGCAGTTTTATCAATATTGCATTATAATGAAGTACCTTAGTCAAGGAATGAAGTAAAATCATATAGTGAGTGGACATCTGAGCTAAATATGGAAGGCATTTCCACACCAGTATCAATCAAAGATATTCCAAAATTTGAGAAAAATAATGATATTAAATTTAACATTCACTTTTATGAAAATGGACTCAAAGGTGTTCGTTACAATAGTAACTTTACTGGTAGGCAAACGGTTAATATTTTGCTAATTCTAAACAATGGAGCAGCACACTATTGTGGAATTCCAAAGCTGTCAAGATTGTATAGGAGAACTTTAAAAAGACATAAATACTTCTGCGAAAGATGCACTCAGTCATTCACATATAAAACAACACTAGAACGACACTTCCAGTTTTGTATTCGAGGAAAAGCACAAATAGAAAAAATGCCATCGGATCTAAAAGTACTAACAAGTAGCATGGAATATCAACTAAGTCCTCCTTTAGTAATTTATGCAGATATAGAGTGCTACATTGATTATTGGAGCTTGACCATTGGAGCTTATCATGTCTGGCATAATGCCCTTCAATCAAAATTTGAAAACAAGTATTACCTCTTTGAGGGAGAAAATTGCATTATTGGTTTCTTGCATCACTTAGAAACTGTAGCCCAAGACTTATATGACAACCAATGTGCAACAACTAGGCAGCCAATGTCACTGTCAGCGGATGAAAAAGCACGCCATGAGAATGCAGAATGTTGCAACAAATGTAAATCGAAATTCAGCGATGAAGTCATAAAATTACGTGATCATGATCATATCACCGGACGATATAGGCAAACATTATGTAGGAAATGCAATCTCCGGTTAAGACTTAACAGACGGGAGCTCCCCATATTTTTCCACAATTTTAAAAATTATGATAGTCACATCGTTTGCTATAAAGCGATTGGAAGAATGAAATCTTGGAAATTAGATGTTGTAGCAGCAACTGCTGAAAAATATATAACTTTATCCGCCAGTGTCCCTGTAAATGAATACAAAGGGAAGACAGTATACTTTAAACTAAAATTCTTAGACTCATATCAATTTCTAAGTGCATCCTTGAGTGAATTAGCCAAGGGCTTGCAAACGTATGAGCATGTAGAGACATTAAGGGTAGAATTTTCATAATTAAGTGATAATGTTTTATATCAGAAGGGAGTGTTTCCATATTCATACTTCAAAAACTTAAACACGTTGACGGAAGACTGTCTACCATCACAATTTGAATTCTATAATGATCTTACTCGTGAGCACTGTTCCGATAGTGAATATGAACACGCTAACAAGGCATGGATTGAATTTAATTGTAGCACATTTGGTGATTACATGCTGGCATATCTGAAGTTAGATGTTTTATTGTTGGCAGACATATTTGAAGTGTTTAGAGCATTGAGTCAACGTGAGGATGAAGTCGACCCTGTACATTTTGTCAGTCTCCCACATCTTAGCTTTACCTCAGCACTAAATTTCTCTTCCAATGATCCACCACACTACATACAAGATGAAAATATGTACAATCTATTTGAACGAGGAATTAGAGGGGGTATGACTTTCACCAACATTCACCGAGCGCGTGCACGCATTGAAGAATTAGAAAATAATACACATGAAAGTCGACATTTGACCTACTTAGATGTTAATAACCTTTACGGTTCTTCACTCAGTAGAAATCTACCCCACTCAAATTTCAAATGGTTGAATGAAAGGGAATTAGATAATTTTTTAAATGAAGAAAATGTTCAAAATATAGATGATGATGGTGAAATCGGCTACATTTTTGATTTAGATTTAGAGTATCCAGCAGCCATTCATGATGACACTGCCGATTTCCCATTAGCTCCAGAAATGCAGATGATTGAAAAGAGAATGTTTTCACACTATATGAAAAATCTATATGAAAAAGTAAGACCAAATACACATTTTTCTTCTATCAAGAAACTTCTGCTCCATCAATTTGATAGGGAAAATTATGTAGTCCACTACTCAATTTTAAAATTTTACTTGAGCATGGGCATGAGAATCAAGAAGATTCATAGTGGCATAAAATTCACACAAAAGCCTTGGTTAAAAACATACATTGATATGAACTCTCAAAGAGGGCTCAATCAAACACTGACTTCGAAAAGTCATTCTACAAATTGAAAAATAATTCTTTATATGGTAAAATAATGGAAAATGTAAGGAGAAGGAAAAAATTTAAACTAGTCAACAATGAGAAACAACTACTGAAATTGTCAAATCATCCTCTCTATGTTCAACATAAAATATTTGATGAAGATCTGGTTGGCATGGAAATGTACAAACCTTCAATAGTTTTAAATAAATTAATATATGTTGGTCAAGCAGTACTTGACTATAGAAAGTTGGAAATGTATCAATTATATTACAATGATCTAAAAGGGTGTCCACTGATAAATAGAACGCGGCTTTGTGGAGGTGATACCGACAGTTTCTTCCTATGTTTATACACATCACCATCTGTCCGTCTGGAAGATATACTTCTATACTTCGGTGAAAAGTTTGACTCTTCAAACTATGACAGTCATCACCGACTATACTCAACTACAAACAAAACTAGATTATGTTGTTTTAAGGATGAGTGTGCTGGAAAGTTGCTTGAGGAAATGATCCTACTAAAACCGAAAATGTATTCAATGAAATATCTAGACACTACGAATCATAGCATCAAACGTGCAAAAGGAATTCAGAGAGCAGCAGTTAAAAAATTGAAACATGATGACTATAGGAGTGTCTATTATAGTGAGAATGATACAACTGAAGATATGACAATTATAAATTCAAAAAATCACATAGTTAGCACAAAATCATTTAGGAAGCGAGGTCTTTCACTTTGGGAGGATAAGCGCTGTTGGCTGGATAAGAATTTATCGTTACCATATGGACACTACAGCCTAGGTCTTCCCCCACCGTCGAAGAGAAGGAGATGCCTTCCTGTCACAGGTGATGTAGAATAAGTCTAAATAAAAACAATATAATATTCCACTTGTAATAGATCTTGCGATTGCTGCATCTTCCGACATGTAGCAACACTTACTAATACATAAGTAGTCTTACTAAAATTGAAATTTCTACATCTTTCCGATATGTAGAAATGATTACTAATAAATAGGTAGTCTTAATGTGAATGAATATGTGAAGAATTTGTACTCAACATCATTCCGATATGTTGAGCTAATAAAATAACAAACTTTAGGCAAACATTAAACCTAAATTTGAAACATAGCTTTCGGAACATGCCTCATTACATTAGAACATGGAAACTTAGTGACGTTCAAAACGTTCACATCACAAATTCTAAAAGAATAGCATTTCGTCATTCAATAGCAAATAGTGATCGAAAACATCGTGGCGTTTGCATTAGTATTGACTCATTGCCTTCACTGAAAGACTTTGCGGATCTCATTGACAACCATAAGACTCGGATCAAGATTCCTCTCGATGACAAGGTATGGATAAAGTGTGATTCATCAGTCAAACTATACGTCTGTTCACCAAAACGTGAAGATGTTGAATATCGATTTTTTCGTTTCAGTGACGTCACATGGGAAACCTTTACAAGGGAGATACTACCACAGATAACGTCATTCATTAAAGATGGAAAACATCAAACGGTTGGAAGTTGTAAATCGGATGTTAACTACAAAAGCAAAGTCAAAACTCAATCTACAAGAGATCGAGAGGAATATACCCAACCGAAAACAATGGTTACTGATAAAACGCAAATTGAAGCCGACAACGAGCTTACATCTTGGAAGACCCTCAATGTTAACATGGAGGATTCAGAGGAAGGATAGAACTCTCACTATCCTATTCTTTCCAAATGGAACAATCCAATGTATTGGAAGGGTCATGGAGGGTGATCTCTCATATCTACACTTAACTTTGGAACATTTACTTGGTGATTCATTATCTGATTGGAAAGTGAAGACAATGACCGTGTTATGTGAATTACACTATCACTATGATTTCCGTAAAGTTACATCATCACATAATCTAACTTATGAAGTGGAGCTATTTCCAGCAGCTCAATTGACTAACTGGCATCCATATCATGTTCATGTGTTCCATAATGGAAAGATTGTGATAACCGGCATTAAAGACATAAGTGATGTGCCTTCCATCATATGTGATTTGAAAAAATGTTTCATGAAAACCAAATTGTAAATTTTGTATATATGTGAATAGATAATGAAATATAAACAAATTTTTTGTTTTCCTTATAAACCCTAGTTTTGGAAAAAAGAGAGCAAGTCAATGATACAACATAAAACTTTATTTCAAAACTGTTTCGACATATTTAGTAAGAATTACATCATTTTTATCACAGTTTTTTGAAAATAGTTCTAAAGCACTTTTACAGTTATTTTTCAATGGTCTCTCATTGACAAAATAGAGTACATAGCCACCGCACATTAGAGATGTATTACTTTGAAGTGGGAACGATCTCACTTTCCTAACAGTCCAGGAGAACCTGTTCATCCATAATGCGATATCATGTAAACGAGGTTGATTAAGAGAGTCAAAATATTCAGCCACTTTATAACGATTGATGTATACAGCAATCCAATGTTTTCCGGGAAGATTGTTGGTATCCGTATTGATGATAAGCGAACAAGGATAGAAAGGAATTGAATCAGGTAAATTATCTCTAGAAAAGACATTGAGAAATATTGTCTTGGAGTATGGATGAGCTTTCCTCATTTTCCTCAAGATTTCTATGTTGCTTAAGTTACTCATCTCTGATAGCTGACAGTCACGTCTCTCATTCTTGTTATCTCAACTTTGCTATCATAGATAGCATAAATGAGACAAGTAATTGTTTTCTTCAAAGGTGACTCAAATGATACCTCCAGTCGTAGATTTCCAGGCTTTGTAACTCCTACGCTTTCACCACCTAGATCTGCATCTGCTGTGAGGTTGTACATAATGAAGAAGTAGCCATTCTTGTACATATCCATTGTAATTCCATTTGAATCATCTGTATTAAACATGTTGAGGGCGGTGAAAGTAGAACCATATTCACGTGCGAATTTACCATCTTTGAAATTAGGCTCATATGCTTTGCAAGATACAAATTTCCCATCCTGATAGAGTGCTAGTTTGCTAACATTAAAGTGTTGGAAATTGAATGGATTCTTTTCAAAAGCGCCAATGAATGCCTCATTTTCCACAAATGTGATATACACCGCCTTTGGCATTGCAGTGGGAAAAAGATTTGGGTAGGCATGTGAGGATGATCACGCACCAATTGTGAAGTTTGTCAACACACTGTGATTAACTGGATATATTGCATTGTTTTTCCTCAATCCTGTCGCATGCTCGTTGATGACTGACGGGTTCATTGTTACTCGCCTTACATTGAGCACGGCATTACTTATGTTGACTTGATAGTTTGTAGCTCCAAAAGCCATTAACGCGAACTCAGGATTTGCACGAATAAATTTTATTTGCATTTTAACCTGTGATAGCAGATATCTAGATTGACGAAGGAAATCAAGATAGACGGGTCCTTTCAAGTATAATTCCTTTGAATCCGCTGTTAAATCCATTCGTCTTTTCAACCCTGTATTTGAGACATCATCAAATTTCCCTTGCTGATCATCAGACCACCCAGAAACTTGGAAGTGTGACTGTTTAGCTTGCTTTTGAAATTGAGTCATTGTATGTATATCTGCTCCATATGGATATGCTCGATCCCCTCCTTCAATCTGTTTGTCATTCAATATTATATACACATCTGAGAACAGACTGGCAATAGGAAGATTTGCTAATCCCACTTTATCCTTGGATGAATCGATATTTGTACCATCAGTCTTCTTAATTTGTATACACAAATCTAAATCAATGGATTGACAGTCAATATAATCTTGAGGATTGGCAGGTATATCAAACTGAATAGGCTGCTGGTTACCATCGATATTTGTTGTGGGGACTATGTCTACAATTGTTGAGGAGATGATGTCTGTCTGATGAGGGGGAGAATCGAAGAAACACAAAGCCGAATTGATACTCTGCATCGTATTAGCTCTACAAATATGTTGTCTTCCTTCGTTTTGACTTGTTTCCAGTCGCAGTGGAATTTCGTTTGCGCTTTCTTGCTTTCACACGACGTCTAGATTTAGAACGTGCTGCTCTAGTCGGCTTTTTACTTTTCCTGCGTCTTTGCTTAGTAACTCGACCGGATCCAACTTGTCTTGACTTCCTACGATTCTTCCGAACTGTACGTCTCGTCTTTGTTAAATCATCTAATGCGTCTATGGCAGATTGCTGCGCGCGCATTTTCATAGATTCACCGACATCCTCACCTTGAAGCGCATCAGCTGCAACATTTGCACCAAAATCTAAAGCCTTGCTTCCAACACGCTTCATGATTGGTACGCCATACTTTTTGAGTGTTGGAAGAACCATACGTCTTAGTGCACCAAATATGCCTCCTCCAACTTGTCGTCTACCTCCAACAAACACGGGATAACCGCTCTGATATGATGGTCTACTGTAAATGCCTGTCATTATGACTATTGAATAACTATGGAAGGCATAATAGCGTAAAGCCTTATTCTCGTGACCTAATATGTAGGGTCAAAACAGTAACACCACCACAGAACGGTACTACTTCTCCTGCGTCATCATGAATTGATATGTCAATTCTATTGATGAAATTTCGGCTGATTGGTAGATACATTGTGTTAAAAAATTCTCGATTGATTAGTTGCTTCCTTACGGATGAGAGAGGAAATGTGCGCAGAAGTGGGACCTCAATGTCGCCAACCCTTGTATATTCAATAATGTTACAATAGACGTATAAGTTACTTATATCACGCTCTAGTGATGGGGCTGTATCACCTATTGATGTGCCTTCATAAATAGTTGATTTTGAAAATCCCAATGTGGTCGTTAACACGCTATCCAGCTTGATAAGAGAGTTCTTCCCTACCTTTACAATCATGCGTTTCTTATGTGGGTCATAAGAAAAGTGATATTCATCTGCATCAAGGTAATCTACACCAAACTCATTTAACTTTGTACACAATTCAGATGGCGTTTTCAAGCTTTCAATGTTCAAATTAACTCTTTTTACAAGTTCACTGGAAGTAGACAATTCATCACCCAATATGTCTTTGCTGTATACGTGGATATCCCATGAAGCATTTGTTGATGCTTTGAGTTTAGAAGAGGACAATTGAACCTTGAATGTATCATTTAATTCTGTCAACCAAGGTGCGCTTTCAAGGCCCTTAAACATCCCAATCATTTCAGATCCGAATTCAATAACAGCGGACTCAGACTTTTCCAATGGTGTCTTTTTAGTAAAAACAATAAATTCTGCCTCCGTTTCAACAGCAAATAAAGTTACTTTCTCTTTCTTATATTCACAAGTCATTAACGCTTCTAGCACTGATCCTTGAAACTTTCTTGCAAAGTCTTCAACACTTCTAATGACCTCAAATTTATTTTTTACTCGGATGCTCCTTTTTTGTAATGCATACAATGGCACAATTCTACATTGAAAATCAGTGACTTTCCTCTCCGAATTCCACCCACGTCCATTGTACCAATACCTTGATGAGAAAGTTGTTCTGGAATACCCAAAAGTATGACTCAAATCCTTACCTAATACAAGAAGAACATGCTTCCCTTCCTTCATCAATTTTGTTGACCCCTTTATGACTGGTTTGTAGAATTTATTCAAAGTCAGCCTGAAGAGACCATTTATTCGTTCAAACATTCTACCGATTTCCTTTTCTGTATCTTGCAAGCTCATTGTGGGAACCTTAGAATCAAAAGTTGACGTTGCAAATGCCTTTTGAATTTTAATCATGTTTTGGACAGATGGTAAAGATGTTGAAAAAGGATGTAAAGTTAGATGATGAAAAGCCCATGTACCATGTAGACTATTTTGAAATATGCGAAAGCAATCATCCTTCTCTCGCACTTCTTTATGTAATTCAAAATAGTTATTCTTTAGCAAACTGATATCGTTGTAATAAGTAATTTCAGTTAGAGCAACTTCATTGGGTCCATGCAGAGTAATTGGATTAGCGAATTCAACAGAGTAGAGAGATGGTTTGTTACTTGGGAATATCTTGCGGTTGCTATTGCTTGGAAGAATGATGTTGAAGTTAGTAGACATGTTAAACTCATATATGGAAGAAGTCACATGCTATATTAGCTTAAAAGTTACGAGTGTCTCCCACCTCCACATTTTGTAGATCCTGGTGCGTTATCCAGCTATTGAATGAATCAGGATATCCTTTCCATTTAATTAGATATTTCCTTTGATTGCCATGACCTTTCCTCCTAATTATTTTGTCAATCATATACACCTCTTCACTTCTGTCTACTACTTGCAATTCATAAGAGTAAAATTTTCCTTCAATTGGATTGCCATGGTAATCTATTAATTTATGCATGGTGGGTCTAAATTTTGTATTTACTTCATCCACAAAAAACTCTTCTTCAGTCCAATTAGGTAGATACCCCTTCTCAAATGTAGACTTAACCTTTGAAATCCGAACTCTATCACCAACATTAATTTTCTTTTCATTGGAAATGTTTTTCGCTCTCTTATCATACAATCGAAGCCATACATCCATCGCATTATCTGGGGTAACATCAACTGGTTTCATCTTAATGATTCGATGGTAGCTTTCATTGTAATTCTTAACAAATTTCTGCAGCTCACCTACCCAAACATGTGTATTTTTTGCAGTGAAATAGCGCCATATTTTTGTCTTCAGTGTGCGATTGAACCTCTCAACCATGGCAGCTTTATAAGCACTTTTGACACTAAACAATTCCACATTATGACTTTTAAGGAGACTTCGAACATGAGAGTTTTCGAATTCCTTCCCTTGATCGGTCTGTATTCTTTGCGGAACACGCCCCTCATCGAAAATGCTCTGAAAAGCCGCTTCAACTTCTGGTCCTCGTTTAAATTTCAGCGCATGTGCCCAAGCATAGCGAGATAAAATATCTATTACGGTTAAGATGTATTTATAGCCATCATTGTACTGTGATATCTGTTGCATGTCAGCCAAGTCCGCTTGCCATTGACTATCTATATTGTTAACAACATATTTTCTTGTTGGAAACCGCTTTCTCGCATTTTTGTGAAGAGTGTAAGTCGGTTGACTCCTCAACCACTTCTTGACTTTCTCTATTCCCACACCTGCTGCACGAGCTAGAACCTCCGGACGACTGAAACTTGCGGGATGATTTAAGTCGTAATAAATCTTTCTGAGTTTCACGGCTGTACTCATCGTCTTTGTTCTGATTTGCACGCGTATTACTCGCACAGCAACTGCTAACACAATTGATATCAACCTCTATGCCCTCTTCTGCTTTACCTTCGAGCGCAGATTTCAAACAACAGCAAAATTTTTGTAACGACATCATATGAGAGAGGCAAGGCTTAATTCATATTTGCTTAATATTTACTATACTCCTTCGCAACACGCATTGAGCGCCTAGTAGCTCTTTTTGGTTGCAGATCATCGGGATCATGAAGCTCTCGCTTGACCGCCATCGTGGGTGTTTTACTCTTTGATCCATCTTGTAAGTGACCCTTATCCAATTCATTCACAGTCGGTCCTCCAATAATATTGTGAGGTACATTTTGATCAGATAAAATTTTCTGAAAATATGACCACCCTTGTGGTGCACCTAGTTTTCGCCTTACATCTCTGACAGCATATTGCAGAAGGTCATCTATGTGACTATTTCTACTAACATCACCAGTTGTTTCATCTATTATCTCTCCTCTCTCATTGAACTTTACATGTGGATCAATGAAGTCAAATAATCGCTCAGCGCGCACACGATATGGTCGAGGTGTTGACAAGGTTATAAATCGTCGCAACTTGTCACGAATCTGTCGCCTCTCGTCAATGTTTTCAGCTGCTAACTGCATTCGTCGACAGGGATCCTTAATCTTCTGAATTTCCATATCCTTTTGTGTTAGTTCCTCAAGTTGATTCGTAATAGGTTGATCTATATTTTTGACTTCCTGTGCACTTTGTAATGTAGTCAATTGTACATACTCCTCTTGAGGAATGACTACCATCTTTGAATACGACATGTTTGAAAATAATAAGGCAACAAAGTACATTGCTTAAAACTAACTGTGAACCGAGAAAACTGTCATTGGTTCAGCGGAATTAGGTATGATATTTGTTCGAAATCGAAGTCGTTCCGGACATTCCTGGGTTAGATCAATAAATAGATAACCATGTGGTTTCTTTGTTACATCTTCATATATTTTTGAAAGTACTTTAGGTTGTTGAGGTAATATCTGTCTACTGAGATGATGTATCTGACTGCTATCTCTTGGATTTTTAAATATTGCCAAATAATGTGTATTCAAACTTCTAGTTCTTTGCTCTTTCCCTCCATCGAAGATGTTTTGGGTGATGTAGATAATAAAAGCTTCCCTATGATGTGCAGTTTGAATGAACATTTCAGTTACATCCTTTGAAGATTTGCTTTCTCGTAATAGATCATCTAATACTAGTAAGTCACCTGCTTTGATATCCTCAGTTGATGGCAAACCCTGCTTCACCTCATAACCTTTCTGGCGAAGTGTAGAATGTAGTTGTGGTTGAAATATTCCATAATACCATTTGACTCTCTTAATTTCCTTGTTAAATATTTCATTTCTATATTGTAGCAATTCGGTTGCAAATGTAGTTTAACCGGACTGACTTGGTCCAGCGACACACATTGTGCGATCAGTGAATAGACGAAAATCTGTCATCTTATAATTCCATTAACATTAAACTCATCATCCCGCTAATTTTGCTTAGAACAACAAAACAGACACATGTTCCAGATCACGTTTATTTACATTCAGAATAGAAACTTTCAAGTTACATTTACAAATTAAAACATTTACAAATTAAAACATTTGTGTTTCCTCATCACAATTAGGATTATAGAAAGTTTTCAAGTCAGCATCTTGGCGCTTCAACTTCAATTTAGGATTCTCATCTTTAGAATTCCGCCCTCGCTTTTTGCTCTCTTCCTTCCCATCACTTGAAGCAGTCTTATCAATGTTAATTAAACATTTATCAATTGGTAGTGGTTCATAGACTAGTTGAAGAACCTTCATTTGTAAAGATGCGACTTTACCAGTCGAACCATGTGAGCCAATATAAAGTCCGGTAACGTGCACTAAGCCCATATAGCGGCCCCGTTTGAGATCCTCACATTCCATCGCGTTTGTAAAGAGATCGAATGCTTGAAAATGATCCGATAGTTTTAAAAACAGTGTATCGAATTCCGGCAATTCCTTGTAACCAACTCCTTCCTCTAATGCCTTTCTCCAATGAGTGGGAGCACTTTCAGGCAGCTCAACACATTCTTTCGCGAAAGAGTCAATAGTTTTAAGAATCACCTGTTGCCATTTTGGAAAAGTCACTCGCATTTGTCTCATATTGCTATACCCTGATGTAGACATACCATTACTGTGGAAGAATGGAACTTGAAGATAAAAGCCATCATCACCATAATTCAAGGTTTGAAAGTAGAATGTATTTCCAATCCCTTACACCTTTCGTGTCGGACGAAGCTTCAAGAGATCTTGCTCAAAAGCGTCACCTTCCTCTCTGATTGTATACATTTTCTGAGTCATGTTTCAACAAGTACTAATTCGGAGCTTTCAACCAGCGCAAATGAATTGTCACTTGAAAGTGGTAAAATATCATTAAAGCGTCTTCCTTATATACACCCATATATGACTCATCAATCAAAGTGATGACGTGTCACTCTATGATTCGCTAACCTTGTATTAACATTGCATTAGTTGCTGCAATCCTTCCAAGCGGACTATTGATTACACCATTAATACTGTTTCCAATATCATTTAACATACTTAGAAACCCACCACCACCGCGCTGAATTAAGTTTCGCCTTTTCTTATCACTACTCCTTGGATTTGAAAACTTTTTTATGCTATTCAAAGAGCCAGCATTCAACAGAGGCTTGTAAATAGGTAGACATTTGTGTATTGCAAAAGCTAAATCACGAATGAAATCATCACTTGAATTTTGAATCAATTTACACTTCTTCTTATTATCATGTATCCTGTTTAACTTTCGCAACGCCTTTTTAAACTGACTTGAAGGTTTGAAGGACCGTTTCGATTGACGAGAAGATGCCTTCCGTTTTACAGACATTTTTATTCTAATATGGAAATAGATAATACAATTACAATTTTTGCTTAGTACTTACAACATTATATACAAAAGTTTACAAGCATTCACACAGAGTTTGTTGCTGGTACTTATAAAATTACATAAAACACTTAACAAGTTGTAGAGGGAAACTGATATACACTCACATCGGCTAGAGTCTGATTTGTAGCAGTTATGAGCTGCTCAATGTCTTTCATTAGATGTTTTGAAATTGGACAGTACATACAGCAGGGCTTTGAATGGAAAGTCTTTAAAATATTGGCATAGTATGCCCGCAAACTGATCACCTCAGAATGTCCTTGAGCAGCCACATTGATGCTTACTGATGGCGGTCCACTGAACAAGTCCAGTTTGCATTTCTCACCCTTCTCGTCATAGTAGCTGGAGGTGATAATGTCATGGAGACATGTGTTGACTTTCCGTTGGATACTGCTGCACCAACAGCGAGAGTATTCCGGTACAATCTCCGTTTGAGCTAGTGGGCGAAATACTTCATTGAGCCAAAATCTTGCAACTCGTGTAAGAGCGTTGTTCACGACTCTCATTAACATTCTCTGCACCACAACGTCCTCTCCGCAGCGGAAATACTTCACTATTTCCTCCATCAGATCCACCAAATCCGCTTTATAGCCAGTTATATTCACGGCAGAATAAAATATATTGCCGGTGAAGAGTTGACTTCGGTAAATTATCGAAATGGGAATGTTGGTAGTGAACGACATGCTGATTGACATTGTATTAGCCTCAAATTATGCTTGAAATAGAACGGTACAATGTCCTCCTTATATAGAAAAGTCAAACAAAGACACAATAGTGACCAATCACAGACCTGCATGATGACTCATCATGCACGATATACAGTGACTGTTGAAGATATTTCTTCATCACAAAGGGGACAAGATGAAGTTTCAAAGGGTACATAACGTGTAGAACACATAACGCTATGAGAACATGGCAAAAAGAGAAGGGATCGTTCCTGTTTAAAACATTTAATGCAGTTCCGTTCACATAATAATTTAAATGTCTCTTCTTCTAATTTCCTTCTGAAGTCACTTTTATTGGGAGAACTTTTTATTAAAACACTGTCAGATGTCTCCTTCTTTCCATATCGTTCCAATTTGATCCTCCTAATTTCACTATCATTGCAGTGTAGCATGGAGAAATCATCTATCCACCTACGATCCAAATTGTGATTCATAGCATCCTCATCTAGATCCATTAGTCGATCAACTAAATCACCAGCGTTGATATTTTCACTGAGATTTGTTACAGTTTCTATAGCTTTGAACGAATATCCAAGGTCTCTTGCGACAACCCACGACGTTGGGATACTAGTCATCATTATGTATGTAATCAAACAACTATCTCATATTTATAGCTTGGTTTATCTACGTAAAAGGAAAATCAATGTGTCATCTTGATTACAATGGTTTCAATAGTCACAATAGTCGCAATTGAGCAAACCCATTCAAAATCAAACAACGGACGTCTATCGGTACGTACCCAAGTGCTCAGAACCAAACCACACAAGTTCGATCATAGACGTTCCGAAACACAGTGTACTCAACCGAGTGTACCAAACACATGTACCTATCCAGTAAGGCAGATCTCATACAAGTTCCTATTCATAACACTGAATTATACATGTTCCTATCCATGTACCTATTGATAACTAAATTATACATGTACCCATCCATGTACCTATTGATAACACTAAATTTTACATGTACCTATCCATGTACCTATCCGTCGCAAATAGGGCACAGTTTTCACTACTAAGATTTGGTTCGTTGTTTCCGTTCTAATTCATTTCCATGAAAGCAATAAAAAAGCGTGGGTCAAAGAACATAGAAATTAATAATCGATGTATGTATTGAAAACCTGTTTCAAAAGTGACAATCTACTATAAAATGATTTTTGCATTCTGTGCGGGCCTTGCTCCTTTTATGGACATCAGAAAATAAAATAAACGAAATTACCGGGAATGTTTTTAACACTGCTGACCACAACTGATCAGACATAGCGTGAGTGGTCTGCAAAATTAACCTGGCAACATTACAGCTGTCTGAAATTGAACTTCTCTGTCAATGAATAAAACGAGTCAGATAATTTTTTTCAAAATAATTTTGTGATGAATATTTTTCATGATGTTTCTCTTTTGTATATTTGCACAATTTTGAAATCCATGAATCATTAGGAAACTGATCAATATATAATGTTCTCAATCAATTTTCACAAAAAATTTATTCGTCTTCATGTTGAAATTTTTCCCCGGTAAAGATTGTCTTTTATTTTCTTTTGTGAGGCCATCTGACCATAACTGACAACTTAACATTAGAAGGACCGACCGGTCATTATTGACCGCTGCTTAACTACGAAGTGTTACAGGTTCTATGAAATTCGATACTCCGATTTAGTTTGTCTTGATTTTTCTTGAATATGCAGTGGTTTCATATTAGGCGCATCAAAATTTGATTGGACCTGTTACTTTATTTGTTTTATGTGTGTCTACATACAAGCACCGGACCGGTCAAAAATGACCGTTTTGTTAATATCGCTTAGAGTTTTTGTACTTTGAATTCAATTTTCGAATAGAATTTGGAATTTAAGCGTGTAGTCTCAAACCAGATCGCTGCATTGTGAGTAATTGCTCAAAAGTGAGTGAAATGTATCGCATGAGTAATGATTTTTACATGGAAAGGTCCACCATGGGCTACGTATAATTAATTGCGCCATCGACTTCTATTTTGTTACAGCTGAACCATGGCGATTCATTTCCAAAAACCCCTCATATTCACAATTTCATGAAAATTCAATATGCATAAACACGTACCGTATATCATTTCTTGCTTCAATTTTGCACAAGTTTCTTTGGTATACCAACAATCAACATTGATTGATGTCTTCAAACAAGCAACCAAGAACCATGGAGAAGAGATGATGAATAAGGTCATGGAATTCATTAGTCAGTGACTGTGTCATGACTGTTTCATTAGCAACTGTAAGGGTAAAGGCACAGAATTAGACAGGTCGTCTCTTCTTCCGTTTGACTAGAAAGGAAACATTGGAACATGTAACGTTATTAAAATGGCACAATCTCCTGACTAAATACCATAGCAATTGAACAATGAGCAGCCAGTTCAACATTAAACACGCCAAATTGTGCAAAGTTTCAGTGACTGTTATCAACCGGATCACACAGCAAAGAGACACAGACGATGTCAAGTTCTACAGAGAAGTTTGTGAACGTTTTTTCATGCGCCTGCTAACTTTTGCGCATGCTCTGCCTTTCTCGCAAACCGCTCTCAGTCTGTAAGAATAAATGATACCCTCTCTTCGTTTGAACCCATCACAAGTGGTGTCATCCAAGTTTCGGTGATTGGGCCTACGCTATTCCTTATATACATCAATGATTTTGACAATGTGATCCGATACTCGGATGTGATCAAATACGCTGACGACATAAAATTGAGTGTAGGTTTCTCAAAAAGCACAGAAGATCAGGCTTTAAGTGTCTCACGTCTTCAAGATGACATCAACTCTGCGCATCAGTGGTCTCTCTTCAATTCTATGCCTCTGAATCTTCGTAAATGTTCGGTGGTGCACTTTGCTAGCTTTTCACCCGCAACTTATCAGATTGATGAAACAGATCTTGCAATTGAAACTGTGGTTAAGGATTTGGGTATACAAATTTCACCGGACTTTCCGAATATTTTCTCTCGTCATATTAGCGTCATGGTCTCCAGAGCTAATCAACTGCTCGGTATCATCTTGAAGTCATTCAAAACTCGCGATGCAACCATCTTGACAAATTTATACAAAACTTACGTACGCAGTGTGATAGAATATGGTTCAATTATTTGGTATCCCGTTTTTGAATACGAAATCAATGCGATTGAAGGCATACAGAAGCGTTTTTCTCGTGTTTTTCCTCATCTTCGGTCCCTGCATTATCGTGATCGTCTTGACAAGCTCAATTTGCTGAGTCTCCGAGCGCGCAGGTTGCGCTACAGGCTGATATTTGTTTTCAAAGTTCTGCATGGCTTGACGGACATTACATTCAGTGACTTTTTTCAGTTTTCCCAATACACTAATACTCGTGGACATTCTTGCAAATTGGCGGCAAAACTGATCAAGCACAAGCGATATCAATCATTTGTCACTTATGAAATTGTGTCACACTGGAACGCGCTCACTGATGATGAAGTTTCTGCAACTGATGTTACTGATTTTAAAAGTAAAGTTACTTCCTACTTCCAGCGTTCAGGAATATGGTGAATCCTTTTCAATGTTAAGTTCGACCCATATGAGGGTCTCGTATTTGCTTTGCGTATTTTTCATTACTTGCATGTGACTTCTTGTATCTTTTTTGCAAATACAGATATTATTATTATTATTATTATTTTTTTTTAAATGATCGGAGGGCCCAACATTATCGAGAAAACTTTTGCGCAATTATCTGAATTCTTCGAATCTGAAGGAGTCGTGGCGACCGGAGCATTTTGAAGAAATTCAGAGCAATCCGCAAGCGACGCACGACTATTTTTCCTATCTCTGCAAGGTATTAAAAATTTCTTTTTGCCCACTTATTAAGTTCCTGCATGTGCCATCTGTTTGAATCAGTTTGCACTTCTAGCAAAGCGATACGATTAAACAATCTAATTCTGTGGGTAAAGGTGATCGAAGCAATGAGTGGCCAAGAAGGCTCATTGCTAATCAGATACTGACTGAGTTGCAAAGAATCGATTGGAATGATTCTAGCGACGACAAAGACATACAAAATAGTGACTAACATGCGGGCTACTCTGACAGTGACAGTAAAAATGATCACGAAACAACTGAACTTCTGTAGGATCACGTTCAAGGACTGGATGGATATTTGTTCTTGTAATTTCGAACATGAACGAGTGCGTGCAAGGAAAAGCTTTCGGCAATGATCAGATCCAGCGTCGTGCGTTTATCAAGAATTTGATTAGCATCCAAAAGGATTCCTGAAGCGATTACATGTTACAACACTGCAAAATGTGGAGTTGTTGTTTTCGACCAGATGTCGAGATACCATTCACGCAAAGCTGGTAGTCGGCGTTTGCCAATGTCGGTGTTTTTCAACCTCATTGATATGGCGGGAATAGAATCATCGATACTGCATTCGAATGACAGCTACATACGATTGATCACAGCGACAGCATATACTTGTATTTCAAGACAATGTACAGACAGACAAAGCAGAAGTGGACCTACCGCAAACGCATTGCAGTCGATTCAAGAATCTTGAGAATGTTGGCCTTGGCGGAGAAAATGGCAGTATGGCTATTCAAATAAATCTGTAGCATAATGCGAAATGCTAAAAAAGAGGCAGTTGCTACATGTTTCATTGCTACTGAAGTGAAGTAGTTTATATTGTTCCATTTTTTAGCCAATTCTTTACAAGTCGATTGGATGTTAAAAAGAAACTTCCATTTTTAGCCAATTCTTTACAAGTCGATTGGATGTTGAAAAGAAACTTCTCATGTAAACTGCCAAATTTCTGTGGTAGTCAACTTTGATGGAATCTTTATAATCATCAAACTATCACTATTTTTACAATTTCTTGTAATCACATCATCATACATGATGATGGCATGCACATGTCATATTATGCAACACAGGCTTAGATGTGATATTATGACATCGGACATAATGGGTAATGACTAAAATAATAACTGATGTAATGATATAAGTGAATATTTATAATTGAATGGATGGAAATTGTTTAATTAACTACTTAAGATATGACTGTCAATTTTGACCGCTTTGGTCCTTCTAGGTAGTGAAATTTCTTGGTCCTTCTAGTGTTAACAAATTCAAATATATGTCAGAAGTATCTATGGAACATAGGTTTCATGCTGCACAGAGTTAATGTACATGTAAAGTTTCAAAATTGAACCAGAAAAATTCAGCCAAAATAACTTTTGTTCACTGTTTGTGCA
Organism: Prostheceraeus crozeri; assembly: GCA_907163375.1. Lineage (NCBI taxonomy): Eukaryota > Metazoa > Platyhelminthes > Polycladida > Euryleptidae > Prostheceraeus > Prostheceraeus crozeri. The sequence continues at coordinate 317,562 of CAJQUW010001636.1, read as the reverse complement.
ATTACTTGTCAAATGGCCTGTGCAAATCGATTAAGATTTATTGCGCAATTTAAAACATTTCTAAAGCAATTCCACAAAAAACCATTTCTCAAACACTCACCAAAATCAAATGAATCAATAAATAAAAATTTAGTGATGCATTTATTTTGAATATTCGCTTACGAATGACGCTTTGCGGATGATTACATGCGAGTATGATAAAAATAATAAATAGAATAATAATTTCATGTTTTCAGCAACAAATTGTGAAACGAACTGTGGTAGCTGTTTTCTCCTTCTCATACTTCTATGCACTCTACAACCGTAATTTCCAAATATCACTCACAAAACTCAGCTATAGAATGCTTTTGAAGTTGACGTGGTCAGTGGGGATTTCATATTTTATTAATGACTCAAATCAACTCAATACCATCGGTAAGTCTGGCATTTGGCGGTAGAGAGGACCTTTTACCCTTGTTATCAGTTATGAAGTTCTTTACGGCCTTAGTGCGTGATTTCCAGGCCCAGGGAAACCCATTTTATGGCTCAAGAGAATTAAACGCTTTCATTACTTTTTCCGTTTCACTCTTATGCTGAACGGCAATTTATTGTTCCCAGACGCTCTTTTTGAGTTGTCCTAGGAATGCCAGTCGATCATGCAAATTGTGGAGGAATATGAGGTCAGAGTTGGAAGTGGGTCAACGAAACTTGACCCATGACCCACCTGACCCACGGCATATCTGACCCACGACGCATCTGACCCACAGGGTATCCTGACCCACCACATCTTTGACCCGCGACCCACCTGACCCATATGCTGCAAGGGTGCATGATGTGAGTGCAATTTCCTTTTCTGGTATCATCTTTAGTTTCAATTTCATTCAAGATTCTAGGTCTATCTAGGTAGAGGCCTACAGTATCAAAATTGTTGTTAAGATTTGTTATGAAGATTCAAGTGCATCAGATCACTTGTCACATGATAAATAGACATGCGACCTCATCAAAATTATCTTATAATCAAAGTTCATGCACCACAAATCCCTAAGGCTCTAAAAAATTAAACGATTCTGTTTCGTGTTATAATTCTTGACTATCCTTTTTAGTGCTACCTATTTAACTCGTAGAGAGATAATTAGTTAAGTTGAGGGCCCTGCTGACTGAATTTCAAATGTTACATTTCTTGATCAATTGAAGTTAAAAAATAGGATTGCAGTTGACCTAAACCATTTATTCATGCATTTATTATGTTAGATACTTCATGTGTGAAAGCTATTACAGAAAAATCGTCAAACTAATATTTTGTTGCTTCTGATGGCAATCGATTCAAATTTCATTAACGTCCGCTAATGCTAGATTTAAGTAGAAAGTTGCATATTTGATGTAAGAATGACATTCATCGAAAAGCAAATGGAATAAGCATGCGTAACGCGTGAGTAGAAAATTGCACGAGGACAAGATTATAATTCAAGAATTAGATTACAATGTACATACACATGAACTGATATATTTGAGTGGCGCTACATGTACGAGTACGTTGTGATAACAATCACTAGCGACATCATGTAAATATTCCTATTTTTATTGATACCAAATCAAATATCAAAACGAACCTTTTTTTTGATACGAAGTGTCAAAAATTATATCCTCACAGAGCTCTGCCGTAATAAGTCTGTGTGAAAGGGATAAGTCTAGATCAATGAAAATCTTTTGAATTATCGTATTTCAGATTTTCATGTATCGAATGAGCAATGAGATATGCATGGAACATGTGTGATGCGAAAGTGGATTGAACGGTTAAATACTCTAGATATGAAGCATGTATACAAGTGGATATATTATCAAGATATTTTGATCAATTACATACTTCGAAAATATTTAGGCTGTGATCAATCTTTACCCGAGATTTACCATTCTAATCTCTACCAGAGGATATTTTCTACGAAAGACCAACAAAATCAAACGAAACAATCAAAGCGAAGGTCGGCTGGCATTGCAAGAAAATTTTCAAGATGAATAGAACCTCTAAATACCTGACTTCTTCAGTAGCTGTATCTCTGTCAGACATAGCAACACAGAATCGAGCATGCACAACTGTGCTCAAACAACTTCTCTCCACCAATTAACAACAACCAACATCTCTCAGTAGACAGCAGCAATTGCTTTCGGGCCTTTAATTTGTGTGAATTCCTCCCCTTTCGGAACTGTATGAGGTTTGTGAAAGTCAATAGTGTTGCACATTTTGACTGTGTGCATCTATCACCCCTTTCAGTGACACTGACTCAATCATTTTTCATGAATGATAAGAATACGAATAAATGAAGTTTACTGTATTTGAGATTGTCAAATCTATCATGGGTCAAACTGGTTGGAAGTGGGTCAACGAAGTCTGACCCACGATCCACCTGACCCAAGTTGAATGTGACCCATGACCCACCTGACCCACCAACTTTTCGGAAAAACATGACCCACGCGATTTTGTGACCCACTTGACCCATGACCCACGACCCACTTCCAGCTCTGTATGAGGTCAGGATGATACGGCTGCAGTCTATGTTGACCTTTCTCATGATGAGGCTATCTGCTGAGATCCATCTCAGCTGGAAATGGGCCGAGAGTGGTATGTGGCGGAAATCATGTCTTCCATCAACTCTATGGCAAAGAGAGGTTATGGTAGTTGTCCATAAAAACGTCAGTAAAGTTATTGGTACGAAAAATGAGATAATTTTTGTCAGAAATGAGCGAAGGTAATCAAAGAAGAAACATGCGAGAGAATGAGGTATGAACCTTGGAAAAATAGGAGAGACTTGCTCTGGTAGTGCTGCAGGGGCACCAAGGAAGATGGCTCTTCTGGGATGCTGAGGATTTCATGGAACGATTAGTGGAACATTGGCTATTGTCAGTTGAAGCGGAAGCTTCCTAACTAATGTGCTTCCTAACAAACACGCTAGTTTGACACGCTAGGGAATCTGGACGGACCCACACTGTTATTTGTGTAGCGTAGTTGCCAATATTTGCCGTATCCTGTCTCGTGGTCATTGCAAGCGATTGTGGAAGGATGCACTGATACCCACCAGGTATGTAACGGGAGTTAACTTCGTGATGAAAGAGACAAAAGTCCCCTCGTGTGTCTCTATCTGTCCGAGCATATAGACAGCTGCAAGATGAATTATCATTGTCTGACCAACGACCTGATCTAGTGCTGATTGACGCGATAGGGAAGAGAATGATTATGGGCGAACTAATCGCTCCCTGGGAAGAGAACGTTGAGGGTGTTCTTTAGAGGAAAGTTGCAAAATATGAAGAATTTGACGAAGGGATTCAGAAGCAAGGGTGGAAATGTGAGCTCATGCCCTTTGAAGTGGGATGCCCCGGTTTCGCTGCTCCATTGGTGAGGAAATTTCTTGAGAAGGCTGGTAATATAGGTGGAAAGATCATCATCAAAGACGTTGAGTGCAAAGGCTGAAGAAGGTAGCAGCTGTGTGGTAAAGACCTGTGCGCATCGAGCTGTTGCGGACCCACCATCTTGAGAGATGCTGTGCTATTTAATAGTCGAAATCTCGGTGACGGATGACTCAGGTCCTTTTCGGTGCAGCATCTGCTGCTTCACATAACATCATGAGCAGCAATTTATTGTAAGTAGACATTCTTTTTGGGTTATCCTAGATAGCATGAGCGTAAAATGCTCGCTATCAGATGCACAGAAAACGTCTCCACTATGGTACATGAGTGCACGACAGGAAAATCGGCGGACCGGGCCCGGTCGTGCTTCCAAATATTCAGACCTGAATCCAGCTCACTGTTATTATGACAAATTCACTGCAATTGACGTGTAATGCACATTGCACTTAATTCAAAAAAATGCATGTTTATGATAGAAGCATTAGAAACTTAATGAGTCATTTTTCAATATTGCTAGAGATGGCTCCCCGTTTTCAGAGGTGTCAACAAATCAACGTTGCTTGTTTCAATTTGGTCATTTCAGTCGTTTCAGTTTGCCATGCAATATGGATGAGAAAAGGAGCATAATTTAGATCTCAATCGGTCTCCAACCTTAGCACTACCAGCACGGTCATGCATTGCATTCTATATAAAACTTGCATGTGAAACTGCTGTGTAAAATTTCTCCGGAAAATAGAGAGGCGTCCTCAGACTTGAGCAATTTAATGATGAAATTCCTTGGCAGTCACTGCGTCAAAAAAACTCAAAACATCGTGCAGCCATCCCGCGACAGCGCCTGTATTGTTTAAAGAATTTTGTACTTAAGTAGTTCTTGCCTGAGGACATTATTCCATTCTGTGTTCTGGCTAACTGACAGTCGGGGTGACTTCATGGTTCCCCCTCCCCCGACAAGTTTTTCGGTTAAACGTATCTGCACAAGTAAAATTGATACACATGTCAAATTGTTATGGAGCTTTTTGACTGAAAGAATCAATGAAGCGCAGTCGCTCGGCCGATGTCGAGGATATCACACAAGCGACAACCAAACTTATACAAAATAATGTGACGATCCATACTAAAGTACAAGTCATTTTTGGGGCAAAATATAAAAGGCAATGCAGCTATCATGTTTGTCGCCAAAACTGTCTTTTTCAACTTCTTTTACTAAGAAGTTTTTATGTGGGACGTATGATTTCAAACGAGACATTTTATGTGCGATTTTTCTAACTGCGGAGTAATTCACAGATTTAATGATTAAAAACAAAAGGGTACAATGAAAAGATTTCTTCTGCATTTTTGAGATCATTCTTGCCAAAATTGTTTTTCAAGTTATGCAAAAGATATTATCATTTCTTTTCTTTCATCTCTCACCTCTTTCTCTCACTCCTGTCCTTGTAGTAGTCAAGTTTTATTCTTTTCTAATCAATATCGATCCTTTCAATTAAGCATTATATGAGCAGTATAGGATCATTGTCAGTAATGGGTATATTCTGATTTTGCTTCTGCTTCGTTCAGTTGCCACTTATTCAATTAGTTAGACCATGAATTTTCCTTCATTTCTCTAATTCTCGCGGCAATGACATTCTCATTGCAAGGAAAAGCAAATGTGCTAGGAAATTCGGTGACTGGCCATCCGTGATCAGAAGACAATCGATTTCTGCGATTTAACGATTCCAGCTCGGCACGTGTTACTTATTATCTCTGCAGGAAACAGAGCAAATGACCCGTAAATTAAGCGCTTTCTGTATTCATGAGTGGTGAGTGTGAATCCCCAATTTAAATGTATGCGCGTAAGAAATGTTTTCTCTCTCTCTTCTAAATATACATGTTCCATCACTTTGTAAGTCAGCTTTACTTTCATGTTTGTGATCAAAAAAGAAATCATTATCCATAGGAAGAGGCAGAAATTTCAAAATTTAAAAAGACCAATTGAAATGGTGATCAAATATTTTGAACTGCTGTTTCTATTTCGAAGATGAGCGAACAATCAGTAGAGCAACTAAATGCAATCATGATTGCAAATTTGCACGTCCAACATGCAATTTGAAGACATAACAGCTTTCATGTGCACTCGGAGCAATACTCTATCTAGGAATTGAGCAGGAGATCGACGCTACTTAGACCCTGGCGTGCATAGTGTAGACAAGATGCCATGCGGTTTGATTTTGCTGAAAACATCCTCTGTAACTGGAAAGGTTACCGACTTTGATTTGAGATGCTGAGTCACGATTGACTGTTTGCTTCAATGAAATATCAATAGCTGTAATCTTTTGATGTACGTCGAATTGAAGAGGCTCCTTTATCAAGAACTTTGCGGAAGCCTGTTATTGAAGCATCTTATAATTTCTTCAAGAACAATGTACCCTATCTTGCAATTTGGGCGATTTAGAGCAAAGAAAACTACATCAAGAAAAAAATATGGAAATGGATCAATATATCCCGAAACGTCATTTGTTTTGAAGCATTTTTACAATTGACGATAAAGCGGTTGATCGAAAACACGTAAGTTGCCAAGTATTGCGCCGCAGGACCATCACTCCCACCCAGCTCAGTTTTGAAAAAAATGTTGTACCTTTCTAGAAATACATCTCTACATTGAGGCTCGCTTTTAGTTCTTCGGCACGCTCTTCGTTTCGGCTAGTTCTTCGTTGATCATTTGACATATCTGTGAGAAAAATCTCATAAATATTTTGCACTAGAGCATTTGTCACCAACTGATGAAGTCTGGCACCCTTTGTGCCTTTATGAACGACTTTTCTAATCGCACTTTACAACCTCTCCTCAAAGGTTGTCACGATAGTTGAAATTGTTGAGATAGTTTGAATTGTTGAGAGCGCTGAAATTGTCAATAACATTCGCATCATCGGCATAGGCGATTATCTTACTGTCATGGAGGTGCGGAAGATCATCAAGTAAAATAACGAAAAGAAGAGGCCCGAGGATGGAACCCTGAGAAATCCCACTAGTGACCTCTTTCCAGGGCGTATACGGACATTCTAAAGAGAAGTCTGGAGAAATCGAGGGACGATCCTTAGAAAACATGCAAATCCGGATTTGAGAATGCAGACACAAATGGATCATTTAGAGATAGAGCAGTACTTTCAGTGATAGGTATACTACAACTGTGAGGTCTGTCTTGAGAATTTATGATTCTCCAGCTTTCAGAATTGGAAGAGGAACTCAAGGTATGAAAATGGCTTTTCTTAGCATTGTTGAGGGCTACAATAAATTTTTCTCAGAGGCTTAAATATTTCCCATAGTTACCTTGATTGAGAGCCTTGTCTCGAGAATCAGACACCGCTTTCAAAGAAGGGGTTAACCAAGTTCAGATGCTCTCATACGAACAGTTTTCTCAACAGCAAAACAAATGCAGACAAAACAAAGAAGCCTCTGAAGCAGTTCCAACAATAAGCTTTACATCACTGAAGTAGAGACAGATAGAGGCACGAAGCAAAAGCAGATGGAGAAACGCATCGCAACTTTACTTTGACAATGGACACATTCATCTGCCTACTAGGTTTGATAAATACACTTTTATGGTCAGAACGACCAAGAGAAGAAATGCATTTAGGACAATCAAACCGTATGAGGTTGGTTGGAAGTTGCTATGTCGAGTATCTTACTGCCTCTGGAGCTCGTGTTAACAAGCTGCTAAAAAGTACTCACTACCAGAACATCTACCAGTTCATGTCTCAGATCGTTAACGTCACCAGTTATGATAAAATGAGGGGTTATATCAAGGATTGTACACATTCGATAATTACAGAATGAGCAGAGACTTTGCCCCAATACGGATGATAAATAACACAAAAAGTGACATCAATACTCTCAATTTTGCAGCACAACAGATTTGATTTAACGACAGGTAAAATATTGTTAAAAACCATAGAAACAATAAGACTCCAGTGGCAATAAAAAGCCACGCCACCGCCATCTTACAACTTACAAGCGACATGACTTCATGGATATGCAAAGAGAGCTGTCGCAGCGAAGAACAGAAACTTGCAAGAATTGAGTAGACCTGCCGCAAATGAAAGTGACTAAGATTCAATCATTCACCTTTTCATAGAATTATTATTTAAAGTTTTGGTGTAATCTAACATTTTGAACTGCGTTGTAATGTGATATATGACCATGTAGTATGTGCACAATTACACTGTACATGCTGCGTTACATGCGACCGTGGCATTCATAACCTGAGAAACTTTGTTTAACGATATTGTTGATACTGGTATGCGGAATTTCCTAGCATTATTTATAAGTCAAGAATAAGCAATTAGCAATATGCAACATAAATTAAAAAGTTGATGAAACTTATGCCAACAATGGCAATGAGTTTCTGGAGGTTGATTTCTTGAAGATTCAACGCTTTTATCAGACTTTCTATCATTGAACACGTGCTCACTAAAGTGGCTTCAACAGTTTAATGATATTAACAGGCATGCTGGAATGTCACCAATGTTCGCAACGGGTTATTAAAATCATACATGAAAAAAGGTGGAAACGAAATTCATAAATCCGTGGTCTGTTATCATTTTGTTCATGCGATCTCTAAGCTTCTCTAATGGTTCAATTTCATTAATGTACCCTGAATCAGGGATGCGGAGTCCGACTCCGACTCCGGGTGGCAAGCATATATAGCTTAGTTTTTTTTAAAAAAACTGGTAACCTACGTTATAGATGATTATAGGCTTACCTGAACCTATCTTTAGTGATCATTTCTGCATCAATTATCAATCATTTTCGATGAAAGTTTATCAAATGTCGCTTTAAGTTGGATGCATACGACTCGGCTCACTCATCTTGTTGATGTGTGCTTCACACGGTCTTTCTCCAGTCTCTACCAGGCAAGAAATCCCCATCCTTCTCCAAAACATAAGAGTTGCCTACACTTTTGATTTTAATATGCGCTTTAGAGGAGCCATCACACACGATTAACGTTAGGGTAAGAGGTTATGTTCTCAAACAAACTAGTATTTTACCTTTGTCCCTGATGTGACCTTTGGTGCGTAGGTCTGATCGAGGCTAGGAAGGCTTGTCTTCTCTACAAAAAAAATCACGGAGTGAAAAGACAATCCCTTTTTCAATATCACGGTTAATTCCCTCAACTATTACAAGCTTTGCATGCAGCAGTGTCTCTGTACTTTTGTTTGACGGAGAAAGTTGACATCAAAACAGTGACAGCTATGCACGAGGATAAATAATATGTTTGTATTATATTTCGGGTTTAGTTATAGGCCGGAGAAGACTCCGACTCCCGCAAAAATGATACGACTCCGGGACTCCGACTCCGCATCCCTGTCCTGAAGTGAATCTTAATCTTATCTTAAATCTTGGTTATACGGTGTTTACATCGGAAGTTATTCCAAAATAAAATGAGGTAAATCCTGAAGTACATATAAATCCGCTGTCAAAGTCCAAGATTGAAGATTTATATATATTTTTACTACATCTGAGATGCATGTGACATGCAAGACACAATGCACAAACGATAACACGAAAAAAAGAGAAAGTCAGTAAAAGTCAAATAAGTCATGTGGTGCAAATTGAGGTCTGAATACCGGACAGCTTCTGTAAATATGACGCTAAAAAGTCAATGATGGACGGACTTTTGGACTTTCTTTGGCGTAACGTCTCGGGCACTTTGTTCCAAAAGCTAGTCCTATAGCTTCTTACACTATTTTTCTGAATCTAATACAAAAACATTGTGATGAGTATTCTCACTTAAAATGAAGAGTTCATCGAACACCGATGGTGCAAAACCGACACTAATGAATACTTTTTAAGGAAGTTTTTAATGAATTCTTCCTTGTGATGGTTTGCATTCAGTTCAGTCTTCATTTTAGCGATAGCTTGAATAACACGGAAAAGAGTCATGTGCCACCGTACAGGAATTTGAAAAGCAGTTCACAAACTGGCTTTTTGAAATCTCTCGCGGTTGCACGAATGCACCGATTAAACATTGTATTTATTTTCTTCTTGAGAGAAGCCGACAAAAACAAGAAGAGAATTGATGCATTGTCAAAATGAGGCTCTTATGCAAGTCTACATGTAATTTTCCTGCCCAGTCTTCAATAGCATAGACATTTGATCTTTATGGTTAAACGTTATTTTTGTGCCCGCAGTAATGTATCAAACTTAGAAATTAAAAATTAATTAAAGAAATTAAAATGTATTAGAGTTCAGAAATCAGAACCACAATATGCTACAAGGCTGAGGGCCGTTAGGCCCGAAATCATAGCATGTTGCTGTTCTGAGATCTGAATTCTAATGTCATTGTGTTAAGGTTGTCTATGATTGAACGACAATATGCAGCTTAATGGGCATATTGCGGTTCAATAATTTAACATTGAAAGATATACGAACCTTAACACAATGACTGCTGGTGCTGCACCACTGTCTCACACAATCATAATGAAGTTATCCTACAAAGCTCCGACAGCCGATTGATTCCTTTCTCAGAAACCTTTGCTCTACCAAACATCATAAAATCCGCTACAACTTTTTCAGCTAAGTTGAACCCCCAGAGCGTCTTCTCTAAATCATTGGCAATTTAATGAAATCAGACAATAATTAAACAAAAATAGCTTTTCGCATATAACAAATCCGGTGACAAGATTTTTTATCCTAACATCTGGCACTTCCGAGTATAATGAAAAGTGAAGATTGACCAGTGCATTTTCAGACTATGAAAATCAATTACGAAAAGCGCTACTTGTGCATGTGCAATTCTATGTTTGATAACTCATGGCAAGTTGAGTTCATTTTCTCAGGTGTTTCAAAGGAAATTTTCTCAGGAAATTCAAATTCACTGTAAGCCTGCTCTACATTTTTCGGTTTACAAACAAAGAGACATAGGATATCAACTGCTGCACTGATTATTTACAAACAAATTGAAGCAGTAGAAATTGGCAAAGACTTCCGCTGAATCTTCGATAACAATGAAATCAGATAAAGTTTCCTATGAAATGCGCTGCTCTTACTTGTTTCCCTTTTCTAGTGGGCGGATTTTTCTTGCCTATTCATGGAATTGAACCGGTTCACACTGGTCTGATAACTGAGAAATCTCTATAAGGAATCGTAGGTGCGTTCTAATTTAGTGAGCTTTCAGATTTCATTGTACATTGATTGTATCGGTAAAAAATGCTTTATGACGATGTCTCAATCAGTAGAATCAAGACTGGATCTTGAGTCTGAGATTCATCTTTGGGTGACCGAGATTTTGGGGTTGCTAACCCAAGATATTGGCACAAACTCAAGAGTAAAGACCCAAAAGATACCACAACAGATTTAGCATGTATCGCAGTTCCATGAGGCACGGAAACAAATGAAAAAGCTGGGGCTGATCGAATGCTTTTCCCCCATGCGTTCACTACGACTGCTAGAAAATTCACAGTTACAAGTGCTAAATACAATATGATTGGCAGCCTCTATTTCACAGTAATGAAATGGGCTTTTATTTTTTCAAATTAATGACATAATATTATTTTCAGTCTTTCTACGCACAAAAATTAATTAATTAATTAATCAACTAGAAAAATTAATGCAAACATAAAAATATATACATTGACCATTAATGCATGTGAATAAATATGTATAAAAAGACTGAAAAAAAATATTACTTTATTAATTTCAGAAAAGGATATAAAAGTCTCTCTTTACAATATCTATGGAAATTACTGGAAATTGGTTTGATGTCAAGTTAAGTTCATCCGCAGATGAAGTCTAGCGCAGATGCATTTGTAGATTCCATTTACGTCGACAATGCTGTCAGATATAGTCAGCTTGATGCATTGGCTTTTCAATCGTGTATGCTTATCATGATTTTGTGTCAATATTAAGCTTGCGCTTTAATATACTATTATTATACCAGTCAGTTCATGATAACACTGCATCATTTCTAGTATTATACTTGGATACGACAGAAACCATTAAAAAATAGACACGTAGCAATCTGAAAATTGAAATGAAATTAAGCCTTAGGGTACAGTCTGCGATTTAGATTGCTGGCCTTAGATTTTTTATAATTTATTAATATTTAAAACGTAGAATATGGAGACCTACATGTATGCTATTGTGCGTTTGACTGACATAATTATCAAAAGCTCACTTATTATATGACAAGTCTTTGTAATAAAGCCTTTGAAAAAAGCCTAAAAAAGCCTAGAGGACTCTGCTTGATTGTGACATTTACTTTCTACGTTTTTCTGATACCCTATTCAAATTTTATCAAACTTGTTCCTCGGGAGCATAAAAATATGACCTTTATTTAAAAAACTTTTTGAAATCTGATTTCTTGTCAATTTCTTACAAAAAGACCATTGACATATAAAATAACAATTAGCAGGTTCATTCATCCATGAATGCATCCATGTAATTGTTGCATGAATAATAGCAGCATCATATGAATACTACTCTCGATATTTTTAAAGGTAACACTGTACTTTAAACGTTGTGCTACAAATGAGATTCCAATTATAAAATGGACAGGTTATCATGCCTAGCAATATCTTCTGTGGAATCTATGGGAGTACCACAGATTTATTTGTCAAAGATTTGTATGGACAAATCTTTGTGGCACTCCCAAAGTGACGCACTTCAAATGTCCCAAGCATCCCTGAATGACATTAGAAGACCAGATAATGATAACAATCTTTATTCTTTGGTTCACAAGCATTTGCATACATTCGGTGAACATTACATAACATAAGAGGCACAAGATTTGCGACGTTGATGCGAAGCCGGACATTGATGAGACTTGTCATGTATCGTTAAAAGCGAGTTCATTCAGTCAGTCACGGAATGCAGGCGATTTTTATAACGCGGTCACAAGTTCAGAAAGAACAAAGAAAGCTGCCTCATATAGCGCTCCACAATGAACACTGTAGCGCTGAAGAGCGTGGAATGATCTCATATAATGAATGCTTTGGCATCGAAGAACGTGTGTTGAGCAAGTTATGAACACTTACATTTAATATGCTGAATATTGGAAGCAGACGGATATTGAAAATAAATTAGCAGTAACACATTAAAGCAAGTCAAATGGAAAAGCAAGAAGCATGATGCCGACGATATAAAAATGATTACAGCGTTACAAAAAAAGTGGTTACAGCGTTGCGGATATCCACAAGAGTACTGGACGTGTAATGGAAGGGTCGGCATGCTGATTCGCAAACACTTGAAGAAAGCAACGTTTCTTTTGTGTTCGACATCACAAGATGCTCAAAAATCTTTGCAAGTACCGAGGCCATCGATATAGGACGGAAGTGACGCACAAAAGAAGGAACTCCCGCAATACGACATCCGTCGATGTTAAAAAGTTCCACATTTGATAAGCTTGATTTGCTGGACAGCACACATTTCAACATTTAAGACTTTAAATCCTCATTCAATTAACCTCATTCTAATTGTTGACGTGGATATTAATGAATCAAGAACCGCAGCCATTTCTGTTAAAGACAAACTAGGAACAACTTTCACAAGTCTCATGATTAACCAGTCTCAACATTTAGAGGTCTTGTGTGTACGACCAGAACCTTCACTACGAGAGACCGCAATGACACCACTGATGTCAGTGGTCAGCATATTCAGTTCTTTGTTGAGAGCTCGTAGAGAAAGCCTTAATTCATGTGATTATTATCGTTGTATAAATAAATTAGCGACGATAGTGACATAATCAATTTATAATAATAATGACAATAATAATAAATAATTGGCGACATAGCGAGAGATTTGAGCTGTAAATCAACACCTCAAAGACTGCTTCAATGGTAATCTCGGAACAACAAGTACAACAATTACCTGCAGTTGGGTGCACAGCAACAAACTGCGTGCAGCAGTTCATGCACCTGGGATCTATTGTAACGACGAAAGGCAGCAGTGAGCAAGACATTCGAATACGTTTGGCCATAGCTAGAAACACCACTTACCAGCTTGTGGATGTGTGGAAGAGCAAAGACATCAGCTTGCGCCTGAAGAAACAACTTATGAAGAGCTTGATATGGAGTATCGCGTCGTACGGAGAAGAGAGTTGGACACTGAGAAAAGTGGACGAAAGGAGAATCAATGCATTCGAGATGAGGGCCTGGCGGAGACCCCTAAGGATCAGCTGGTGTCAGCGGAAGACAAACTAATGGGTGCGAGACAAAGTGGAAGTGCCAGAAAACAGTGGACTGTTGGAGACTATCAAAGTAGTCATCCCGTTGCAGACGGAAGCACGGTGCGGTGCACCGATGAGTGATCGCTGCTGAGTCATCGATGAGTCATCATGCTGACTCAGCCCCCCCTCTGGAAGGAAGGTGAGGGAGAGGGCCAAGGATGTGTTGGGAGGAATGGGCCCGAGAGGAAGAAACTGTTCCCTACCCCCCCCCCTCTGGAAGGAAGTAAGGAGTTTTCCAGCAAGGGGTAGGAGAAGGGTAGGAATGTGGGAAGGATAGAGTGAGAAAGGGTGGGCGTTGGTGGTTTTGGTATGAGAAAAGTTGGAAATCATCATGAAGGAGGGTTCGGATGTAAAATTGAAGGTCAGATTTGGAATCTACGTGAAATTTTGGGTGGGGAAGGAAGGCAGGGAGGAGTTTTCCTGAGAGGCAAGAGGTGGAATCTCTGAAAACGGAAGAGTTGGAAAAGGTCAGGTTTTGGATGTTTTGAGATGAGAAAGTCGTTTTTCGACACGAAGGAGTGCTCGGATGGGAAAACGGAGTGCAAATTCGGAAGTTTTGGCCAATTTTGGGTCTAGGAACTTCCTTCCAGCTCAATCGGAGAGAAAAAGTTCCGACACCCCCCCTCGGCACGATCTTCCAACTTTGGTTCTAGAGATCGTAGAAAGTCTTGCAATAGCTCGTTCGAAAGCTAAGAGTGAGACAAATTCAGTGGAAGAAACGACTTGTTCCTATCTGCCTTCGTATAGATGTGAGACGCCATTGAAAATTTTGGACATTGGCGAAAAAACGACAGAGTTAGAATTTTTACGAAAATGGCTCTAGCGGGTGAACGCCGCCTCGGACGGGAAAACAGAGACTAGATTTGGAATCAGCGTGTCATTCTGCATCTAGAGGGTGAGTTTTAAGTCAATCGGAGAGAAAAAGTTGAAAATTTTCTTCACACTGGGTCTCCACACGGGATTTTTTCCTAAAAATGTTAAATTGTAGCCACCTTTGGCGGTCAATAGCGGAGGAATGGAAGTGAATGAAGAGCTCGGGTTTCTTTTAGGGGTAAGACCGCACTTTGTTCTCTAGGATCCTATCTTTTCAGATCTGTGGAAGGTTTCGTGTCCAAATGAGAGCCTGTTGAAAATCGAGTCTTTGTGCATCTTCCAAGATTTTGGAACTTTTTGAAAAAACGACAGAGTTGAGAGTCATCATAGTTGAGTCATCGTAGAGAGTCGAGGGATGTCTTAAATGAAAGGGGAGAGCGAGAAAACATGGCTATCAAAATTTGGAGTCAATCGGAGCACTAGAACCGCAGATAGACGGTTTTAAAGTTTTTGGATGATGGATATTACGTCATCAGCTGATCGCCACAAACTATATAAGTGGAAACTCTTCTTGTGGAAATCAGTTCTCCTCCCGACTGGGTTGGGGTAGGTTAACTCCGGAGCTCTGATGATAGCATTGGAAATCTGAAAAACCGGGTTTCTGAAAGAAACCGACTTAGAAAATTTCATTGCTGATATCAGCTAAGGCGTCAGACTTAAAGGTTCGCCAGGAGATGGCCTTCGTCTGCAGGCCATAAAAGACTCCAAAACTTTAAAGGCTTGTAACCTTGCTTCTACAAGTCCGTTTGACTTGATTCAACAAAGGTTCGATCGCTATTGATCAGACCTATATGGACGGACTACTTACAAAATTTCATAAGTAGTGCTAAAAAGTTGAAAAATTTAAATTCACTATTTTTGGAGGTTTTCTGGGGTTTTCGACCCTGCTGAAGTCAACTGAAGGATTTGTAATGATGTCTGAGCCAGTCTTTACATTATACAAGCGGCTTTTTACTGAAAGCGAGCAAGACACGGAGAGTCTTGCTGTAATATTCCACTGACAGGGTGCTCCTTCGGGACGGCGGATGATGCCGTAGTGATAAGTGTGGCAAGGGAGTGTGTCATATTTTAGACCGAAACCGCTGGATTTGACACAGTTCTCAACGTATCACCTTGAACGCCAATCGGTGAGTCTTAGCTATCTTGTCATGGGTGGCATCTAAACATCTCCATTGCAAAACGCTTGTGACTCAAGCTCGCTACGGCTTGCTATCAAGCTGCTCAAAGCAACGACTTGGGATGTTTCCTCTTGTAAATAACTCCACCGGTTTTCATGTCTGGTTATCAAGTAATTGACGGTGCAAGTCACGGAGATTTTCGGTGTCATACTTCCTGTTGGTGGGCGTTCTTTCGAGACAGCGGTGAAGTCCGTAGCGATGAGTACTGCACGGGACGTGGGCAATGGTAATCCTTGTGAAACCTCTCTGCGTCATGTTTCCAAGTGGTTGCCTTTCGCCTCAATGCTGCACTCTGACCGCCAGGGCGACATTTAGCTATCTGCCACAGGTTGCCTCATAAAATCTCCATTGAACTTGTCTCCCGACAGTTGGCCATACATGGGAGAATGAACCATGAGTTCTGCTCGCCTCTATCACCGAGGCTAAATGATGAAGGGATGAAATGGGAGGGCATTCATGCGCCACACGCAACCACACGCTCATTTCTTTCTTCGCTAGTGAGCAAGCTCTGGTGAGTGTCGTCAGAAAGTATATCATGTTGTACAAAAAATTTACTGCAACACAGGTTGATGTATAGTTAGAAAGTTTGATCATGGCGTTTTGTGAAATACAAATGTCATAATATGTAAGCGCTGGTGTAGTCAAATAGTTTTACCGCGACACATGTTTGTAAAAGTGAAGTTTGATCATCGAAGTTTTATTCGTAAGTCTAGTCAGAAAGTGTATCATGGTTTGCAAAAGCAAAGTTAAGAGTCGTCAAATAGTTTTACTGTGACACACGTTTGCAAAAGTAAAGTTTGATCATCGAAGTTTTATTCGTAAGTCTAGTCAGAAAGTGTATCATGGATTGCAAAAGCAAAGTTTAGTCAAATAGTTTTACCGTGACACACGTTTGTGAAAGTAAAGTTTGATCATTGAAGTTTTATTCGTAAGTCTAGTCAGAAAGTGCATCATGGTTTGCAAAAGCAAAGTTAGTGTCGTCAAATAGTTTTACCGCGACGCACGTTTGAGAAAGTAAAGTATTAGATTACACTGAGTCATCAATACTGTCAAAGGTGTACAAGTCATATCAAGCATATTCAACTGAGTGTCCATTCCTGACACTCATCATCATTTGAAATTATTTGAAAATGAAAAGTTGCATTCGTTTCCCAACTTCATGGTTTGTAGCAAGAGAGCTTGGCTATTCATTGAAGGCTATAGAAAGTGTTGGCAAATGTAAATGAAAATATTAAAGCTGACGCTTTAGTTGAAAGACTAATGGATCTAGATGAGCACGTTATGAATCATCATTTGGATCGAAGATGGATAGAGGATTTTTCCATGCTGCAATGTAATGATAGTGAAAATGGGATGAAATTGGTGCGATCTGGAGTGAAAAAGAAAAAAGTGACATTTGCAACTGATTTGTCAAGTAGCTCTACCAATAAAAGTGACTTCAGAAAGAAATTGGAAGAAGAGACGTTTAAATTATTATGTGAACGGAATTGCGTTGTGTGTTTTAAAAGGGAACAGTCCCTTCTCTTTTTACCATGTTGTCATACTGCTATGTGCTCTACGTGCTATATACCTTTGGAAACTATGTTGTGTCCCACCTGTGATCAAGAAATAATTTCAACAATGTATATAAATGATTTTGATGCAATCCTTGTCGAATTTAAAACAGTCATCTATGACCATGACACCACTGTATCACCGTCTCATTGAAAAGAGAAAGCATGATTATACAAGGCAGTGGATTCTTGTGTTGGAAAAACTATTATCATCCAGTGATTGTAGAGAGATGATACATCGTTTGAGTAATGCTATCATCATTCACGCAAACTGTGAAGATGTTGACTATATGCCATCTTATAATTTTAAACCAAATCAGTTTATGAATATACTTTCATCACTGTTGCATCATGGCCTCTTTCATTACCTTGCTTGGAGTTATGTATTCTACACGTTGCTTATGGAAAGCCTTTTCCACTTAAGCACAATTGATGCAAAGGCATTAAACTCTACAAGCATCGTCGTACAAACAGATTGTTCATGTCTGGCTCATAACATATCAGCAAACGACACAGCTGAACTGTTTCCACTGAACTATAGTACCTCACTGAATGATACATTACAGCTACCCACACATGTATCTGCTTCTGACTATCGTACTGGTACTGGGGCTGTTCTCAGTGTATTGCTTTTTACTAGTGCTGTACTAAATGTCTTCCTCTATTTCATTGCGTTTACGACGGTAATGTTTCGACGCTGCTGTCGTGTTTAAGCAAAGAACGCTCTAACATCCACCTGTAAAAATGGCCAGACATCGTTCATCTCACCGTTCGCGCAGACAAAAGTGTCAATCAAACGCAAACAAAAAATTCTGTCTCACTCTTCGTCGCTTATTAAAATTAAAACCATCTCATCGATGTGAGGCAATGAAGCTGGCAAACAATGCCTTCATTCGTAAAATGTGTGCGGAAATACGAAAAGTGCGTTATATGACATTAAATAGCAAAAAGGCCAATGCAATTGCCAGGCATGGTAAAGTTCTTCGCACCTTGAGCAATCCAAAGACATCAATTCCTACAAAGCGCAAACTATCATCACAGCGCGGTGGCTTCTTACCACTTTTAGCGCCTATCATCATGGAAGCTGCCGGTCCTGCTTTGGGAGGATTAGCTGGTGATCTCGAGGAATAAAGCCATTAATGGATGGATATTAAGTTAAATGGCATGACTTTTCATCAAAATCAACATGGATTTCCGTTTACATTGTAATCGCACTATGTGTGTCGTAGGACCCTGTCATAGTGGGAAGACACATTTAACACTGCAATTGTTGGAGCGTCGTAATGAGATTTTTGACTGCATACCGAATCGCGTTGTTTGGTGCTATGGAATTTATCAACATAACTTACATCGTGAGTTGGTTGGTAAGGGTTACTTGGTTCAACCGGGGATTATCAGCACTGCTGATATTCAACCTTATGATATTATCATTCTTGATGATTTACTTAATGAGAGTAAGAACTCAAAAGAAGTAACTGCTATGTTTACCAAGGCTGCTGATCACAAACCATGCTTTATCATTTATATAATGCAAACTCTTTTTCCAAGTGGAAAGGAAGCACGGACTCGAAGTCTAAACACACATTACTACATCATCTTTAAAAATCGTCGTGATAAAAGTCAAGTTGAATTCCTATCTCGACAAGTTCTTCCTCGCAAGTCAAAAGCCTTAATTGAAGTATTTGAGGCTGCTACGGAAAAACCCTATAATTATTTATTTTTGGACTTTATCCAGGAGTGTCCTGAGGATTATCGCTTACGCAGTCATCTCTTTGAGAAACCCATGATCATATATAAATTGTTATGAGTGGTTTTCAACGCATGATTGCTATTCCACAAGAAGAATATGTACATCTGACTACAATGCAAAGTGTTCATCAACCTTGGGCAAATCAAATGTCACAACTTAATCAGCAATATGAACAAGAAGCTGTACAAAGTAAAAATCCATATGATCGTTTGATATGGCAGAGTTCTACCTTAGAAGAAATGAAACAATTGAAAGAAAAAATTCGCAATGATCTTTCGCTTGGTTCACCCAAACCCTATCGCAATCGCGCACTGAGCTTATATTGAAGTCTCGAACCCTACTTGAAAATCGCACAACGAGGTGAAGTGCTAGGTGATGATGGTGCAGTCATTTGGGACTCAAGAGTGGAAGATTTAATTAATCATGCTGTTCGTGATCGTCGTCGTCACTTTACACCTACAGGATGGGAGTTCTTTTTAAAAAGTATGAAGAAATTCAATGTTCCAAAAGCAATTCTTGGTCGTGATACCTTACAGGAAATGGAAAATGATTCTACACCTAGGAAGAGAAAGTTGCAAAGTGTAGAGAGACCTAAAAAGAGAATCAAGCAAACTTTGAAAACACCCGAGAAGTTGCCGAAGCGTATACCAAAACCTTCAACACGTTATCCATCATTTGATTTTATCACAGACTTCTAATCTGAAGAAGCTATGTTGCATCCCATGTTCAGAGTTGCCAAAAATTCATGTGTCATTGAACTGCTTAAGTACATGTTGCAAAATTGATTCATACAAGACGGCTCAAAAAAGTAGCAAAAGCAGGTCTCAAACACAAACGCAAACCCTAGCGGAGAAAAAGACTGATACTTTGAGGCAAATAAACAATCCCTCTTAATAGACGATGGATGAACATCTGAAATCAATTTACTATAACCCAAGGCATTATGCAGTTATGCTTCAGTGAAAAAGTTGTCACAAGCAAGTGGTTATTCACAAAAGCAAGTGAAAAGATGGTTAAAAGCTCAACCTGCATATAAATTGCACACACAAGCTCGAAAACGTCATCCTACCCGTTCTTATATCGTTCATGATATTGATGAACAATGGCAAGCAGATTTGGCTGATGTTTCTTTATTAGCTAAAAAGAATAAAGGCTATAGCTTTCTCCTAACTGTCATTGACTTATGTCCTCGTTATGGTTGGGTTCAACCACTCAAGACAAAGCGGGGTGAAGAAGTGGCCGACGCTTTCCAAAATATTTTCAGTGAAGGAAGCATTTCCACATGTATTCAGATTGATCAAGGGAAAGAGTTTGAAAACAGACATGTGCGTGCTTTATTTCGCGAACACAGCATTGAGCTGTTTAGTGTGAAAAGTGCATACAAGGCTGCAGTGGTCGAACGCTTTAATCGTACGCTGAAAACTCGTCTATGGCGCTATTTCACTGCAAAACTAACACAAAAGTGGACGGTTGTATTACAAGATACTGTACACGCTTACAATCATTCTGTTCATCGTATGATTGGTCACAAACCTGCTGACATAACTCCAGACATGGTGGATACAATCCGTGAAATCAATGCTAAACGCAAGCAACCATCACAAGGTAAACGTGACATTCAGGTTGGTGACAAAGTTCGCATTTCCAAGGTGAAAAGCGTGTTTGCTAAAGGTTATCTTCCCAATTGGACGGAAGAAATATTTACTGTCTCTGAGGTTAACAAGAAATTCAGGCCCACTACCTACAAGCATCGTGATTATTATGGTGAAGAGATTGAAGGGAGTTTTTATCGTCATGAGATAACGCCCATCACAAAAGAAGATGATGACCACATGGTTAAAAAGATACTTCGTCACCAAATGCGACAAGGGGAGAAGTGGAGCCCGGTGAAATGGGCTGGCTATCCAAATTCAATGAACAGTTGGATTCTTCATTCTGACCTTTATCGTGTTAGTCAACGTTCCCAAGCAAAGTAATGAATTGTGTAAATATAAATAAATAAATACCTATGGATCAAACTGCTACGTTTTATTCTGCCTCCTCCTATGCTAGTCATGGAGCTGGCTTTCCCGTTTATGCTGGATCGAGACGTCAAAAAGGGGGTAGTCTATTGGGTGCTGTCAAAGGTATGATGCTCCCCACTATCGCAAATGTGGGAAAATCAGCTTTAAAGGAAGCTGTAGGATTAACAGCAGATTTAGCAAGTAATGCGCTTTCAGGAAGATTGCTGATTCGTGAATCGCTAAAGCGTCATGGAATACAGCGTTTGAAGAATGTCGGTAAGGCTGGTATCAGGTCTGTCATCAGTCATATCAATCCACTCTCTACTTCAGGCAAACGTAAGCGAAGAACATCTCGTATACCTCCTACCAAGCGCAGACGACGTGGACTGTTTCAATTATGGAATGTAAAACCTCATCCCTTTGCTTATTTGATAGAACACCTATACAGACGGATATCATTAAAAATTATGTATCCATTCGTTATCCACAGACAAGTATCGATTCTGGTAGTGTCATTGAGTTTTTAATACCAGGAAATGATGCTGAGTACATCGATGTAAATAACATCAATCTACATGTTAAGTTTAAGATAGTAAATAAGGACGGTACAAACCTTGACGACAAGGACAAAGTAGCCGTGAATAACTTGGCAATAGCAACGCTCTTCAAGGATGTATCATTGACCATTGGTGAAACTCGGGTTGAAGGTGGTCAACATAGTTATCCCTATTTCGGTTATTTTTTCAACAGTCACGCAGTTCCAGCCACAAGCACAAAAGAGTCACATGGCTGTTATGGGTTGGTGTAAAGATGAAGATGGTAAATTTGATAGTGACAAAAACAAGGGATTTGTCACTCGTGAAAAGTGGACTGCAGAAAGTAGGGTGTGTGAATTATATGGTCCCCTATACTTGGACTTTTTCCGTCAATCACGTTTCTTAATGTCAAAAGTAGACATGCGAGTTCATCTCTTGCCAAACGATCCTAACTTTGTATTGAATTCTTATGGAGCAAAGACTGAATTTAAGATTGTGTTTGAAAGTGTTAGACTTTATCTGCGACGAATGACAGTGAATCCTTCGGTGATTAATGGTCACGAGATGGGTTTGAAGAAGTGTGATGCTCTTTCTGATGTAAATCATACTAAGATCCATAGTTTCATCATTCATCGTGCGCAAAAGAGCTTTGTTAAAGATAGTTTGTTTCCTATACAATCACCAAAAATGATCATTGTGGGATTGATTGCAAATGATGCATACGATGGTAATATATCAAAGAATCCCCTCAACTTTGAACACTTTGGTTTAAATCAAATCGGATTGTATCGCGATACTGATTGCATTCCTGGTACTCCTTTTTGTCCAAACTTCGCTAATGGACATCATTCTCGCTCATATCAAGATACTATGGAGACCTTTAAATACTGGAATACTGATGACACCAATGGTTTGACCTATGATGAATTTGCTAAAGGTTATACACTTTATGCATTTGATTTGACAGCAAACAATGAAGCAGGTGCTTCTTATCGTCCGGGCACTGCCACGAAGGGTCTTAAACTAGAATTCTTTTTTGAAAAAGATTAAACGAAAACAGTCAATGTACTCATCTATGCTGTGTTCGATTCCACCATTCGAATTAACAGACTACGTGACGTTTCCGCTTCTTATACAAGTTAATGAATTGGTTATCTGATGCAGAGCTAGAGAGAGTCGTTCAAGAACATGGTGATGAACGCACTGTTGCAGCATTTCGAGGTGTGTTTTCCATTAATAATATGCCCACAGTTTTACCAAAACCACCCTCATTCATTATCATGAATACTGATGCAGCACACTTACCCGGCAAACACTGGAAAGTTTTATTTATTGATGAAAACTATAGCGGTGAGATCTTTGATTCATTGGCCTTACCAAACTGTGATTATGTTACACGTTTCATGAACCGTCATTCACGAAAATGGATTCGTAATGTTTTGGCCTATCAACATCCCTTGTCTTCAACATGTGGAGCCTATGCCCTCTACTTTGTAATGCAACGACTACATTATGACTCTTTACATGACATTTGTAAACATTTTTCACATGATACCCTTGTCAATGAAAAGCGCATTCGTAACTTTTATAAAAGCCTTCAAGAAATATGTACGATTAAAATTTGTTTTCTTTATTATACTTCAATGGAAAAGTAGATGATGTGATTGAATATGTTGTATTTAGTCATCAAACATGAATAGGTAGAGATAAGAAGACATTGTTCACTTGTCACATTCATGCTTATGAGTGTTGATTTGTTGAAGGTAAGTCATTATGCGAGGATGTATACGTTCTCTATACTTGTTCCAACTTGAGGATGTAAAATGTATAGGACCATATTGATCATGAAGAGCAATGAAATCTCGTCGAATAATGAATAGACGTCCACCTAGAGGGATATATTACATTGGATGATGCATGATATGTAAAGCATCGTGGAGGTTATCCATTTAAAAATGGGATAAACTTATTTTAACGTGTCGATGAGTATCGTAAAAGGCAATGCGTCGAGCCTTCCATGTAACGTGACACTGAGAAGAGAGCTTGGCAATCATGGTTAGTTTTAGACACAGCAAAGCGTTTGCTTAGTCTTCTCGTTTAAGCAAAGAATTCATAAAAAATGGACGAAGTCATGTTAAGATTCATCATCATATTATCATTTGCAATAGTGACATTAGCGGGACGAGGGCTAGATGATGCAGTTCGTCTCATCAAATCACCTATTCATGCAACAAGACCTATTGAAGATGTAGTTCTTTCCGGCATAGCCGATCCTTGGCAAACTCATGCTTACAAACTTCAGATTTTACGTCAGCGAATGGGTCATGCATGGGAAATGGTGTTAGCAGATTATGGCTTTAAGCGAGCGCCTGTAGGCGGCATCGATTTGATCAATCCTGTACGTCGCATTGCAATGGAAAAAAATAGCTGCCGTGTGAGCTCATCAATGAAACGTGAAATATTTCATACCCTTGCAGATTTTAAACGTGGAAGACCAAGATATCAAGTCATATTTGGTTGTATCAACTATCGCAATATTAAAGACGGCGGTACAAGCATACTTAGGGGAGTGAATTATGTCAAAGGGCAATCACTCTTAACCAAATTCCTAGGACGACAGAAAGTGCCTACTGTGAACAGATTGAAAGCAGCAGTTCGTTATGTCATGCGACATAATGCCTAAACAAACGACGCTTTATGTTGATACTTTAACATGGAGTTTACAGCAGTGTTTCCCAGTAATGCTCAACCTGAGCGATTTGAAAATACAGCTGCCGAGTTTGAGACTGATTTGACACAGCCGATTGACTTACATGGTGATTGGGAAGTGGCCCTGCAAGATTTGAGCTATGTGAATATTATAAGAACCATTGCAAATGAAGAGATTACATTAGGCACTGCAACGAATCAAGACTTGTACTTTCCAAAACTAGAGCGAAATGATAAAGTACATACCTACAACTTGAATGAACATGCAGCAGAGTGGAATTCTATTCCTACACTAAACACCCGTCGGGGAAAGCGAGCTGTTGATGAGATTGTAAATGGCCCTACTTTAATTATCACTGCAGATACAGACATACCCATTGCTAAAAATGCTTTACCCCTGAAATGGAAACAACCTACAAACCCATCATTCCGTCATCGTTTAGAGCAAACATACTATTATATGAAAATTCAACGCCTATTGAATGTTATGAATGATTTGGCAAAGGATCTATGGTTCTGGCAGATGGATCCAAATCTACATGAAGTTACACTCTACATGAGACCGACTACTATTTCCCATGGATTTTATGTGAGTGGACCTCTGCAAAGGATATTGAATCTTAAATCACGTTTCTTTCTACCTATCGCAAAATTTGCAGAAGTAAAAGGAGGTGGCGCCTTCCCTTTGAGAGCTCAAGTGTCCATGAAAGTATCAAAGCAGATTAAGAAATATCCAAATTTGCACGGGAAAAAATTTAATATTACCCTTCTTCCCCTTGATCGCATGCATGAGCGCTTTGCGCTTTTTAAGTCTGGTACTGTTGATGACTTGATCAAACAGGTAAATGAAATAAATGAATTATCTATGTCCATCACTCGAGTACACAATAAAGCAAGGATTAATTTCCGAAATGATTATGAGCGTTCACACATTGGATTTGTTCAGATCAATTCTAAATTTCGCGATTTGCTCTCTTAAAGATCAGACGTCTTATGGTCATATCATGAATCGGGGAATGTGAAAATAACATCTGAACAGCATTCCGATTGCCGAATGGTCCTTTATTTCAAACGCACAGACCCTGTTTTACGTCCCAGTCTTACATGGAAGCCAAATGAAAAGTTACCGATACCTCCAAAGCATTATAGCAATGGCTATGATGTTTGTACATACTTGAACAAGGGTGCCGATCAAATCTACACTCATATCATTTTGACTATGATCCTAAAGCAAATACATTCTGTATCAGTGTACATGGTAAAACGGTCATTCACATTTCAAAAGAGTTAACAAAGATTTTGGGATTCAAACGTGACATATTCTAGGACGAGAAGTCCTGTGGCTCAGCATCCTTGCTCGATATGAATATCAATCACTTTTACATTTACACTAACTTTATCCATTCATCACAAGTTGGTGGTGAAATGGTTCCCCTTTTAAGATATATTCCTATTGACAGTGGCGACTTTGGTGTGACCATGCACAGGGAGTTCCTGAACAAGGTATACGTTCTAGTCAATGTATCACGATTATCCCATTGCAAATTTGGTATCTATGATGATAGTGGCAAACCTATTCAATTCATTGGTGGTCGTACTGTCTTAACACTTCATTTTCGTCAGATAACATCAAATCACTAATGTTGCGTGTGGCGCAGTCAATGTCTTTTCTTTCTTGATTAGGTGGCCGCTAAGGCCGTGGTCTCATAAAGACCGTTTGGGGCATTCTCTGGTCTCATCAAGGCTCTTCACTCCTGAAAGTCAGCCTCGTTTATGAAAGGCTCACTCTCAACCGTTTGTAGAGTAAGGTGCTTGCAGCCTTCAATCATTTGTCCCTCTTCCTCTTTTTGTTGAAACTTTCTCTCAACTTCCTTCTTGGTAGGAGTTGAGCTAGCAAGAGGTGTAAATGTTTCCTCTGTGTCGGACATGGCTATGATAGTGAAATGCAAGACACTCTTCTCTATATATGAGAATGATGCATTGTGGTTGATAAGTGGCTGTCGTCCAATGAGAGAGCGCGAAGCAGGGAGAGAGAATCTATATAAGTGCGGTGCAATGACCATTTCCTCATAATATCATTAAAATGGATACACCACCGAACACCTATGCTTTACTCATGCCCAATGCCCCACGGGAGAGGCAAGTGAAAACCATTTACGATGGTGAGGTCGAGCCGCTGTAGTTGGATGAGGAAATCATCATCATTTCCTACGATGAAGAGGATAGTACTAATACAATCAGGGCGGCCTTCCTGAGTGTGTCTCCAAAGGACGTTATGATGGAGCGATGTGTTGAGAATCTCCGGAGCTGGCTAGACCTCTTCTCTCCTTCCAATCAGCCCCGCAATCAAGAAGAGTTTGACTTGGTAGACGTCATGTACCGTCTTATTACAGGGCGTATTGCCTTTATTTCTTTTTAATGAATGTGTATCATGACAGTGTTGTTTTTCCTTCATATAAACTACATGACTTCGAAAGGATCATCGAGTAAGCATAGTGTCGATTGGGAGCTATTGTTAGAATAAGATATCCTATCATCTAGACACTTAACACAGTTACTAGAAATCATTCAACATATGAAACATGATTTTAGGTGAATCAATTGAAGCAACGTTATCAACCTAACCCCATATCTAAATTCCTCCATTTATTTCCATTTCTAGATAAATACATTGCAAAACAAAGACATGTAGTATGTAGGTTTATTTATGAAAGTTCAGTGGGACTGGTTTCAAGTCATTATAAATCCTGTAATATACCACTCGCTTTGGTGCATCCGGCACTCTTCCGAGCCGCGTCGTATTTGGTGTGAACTCGCCCTCACTCCATACAACTTGGGTGATGTCACTTTTGCTACCACTCATCTCCTCGACATTGGCAATTTTGGGTTTATTGTCACTGTTCACATCCTCGTCCCACTCGTCAATGACTTCAAATATTTTGTTAAAGATGTCTAAGGCAGGAGATGTACCTTCCATCATGAGATAGATGAGAATGAGAAGTGTTTGAATTTTCTGACTTTTATATGTTTTTCAACAATGAATTCCTCAACAACCAATCAGAATGATTCTAATTTAGATGAAGACTACATTATCACTTTATCAAACTGTGTTGCAGTAAAAACTTTTGTACGACTTGATACACTTTCTGACTAGACTTACGAATAAAACTTTGATGATCAAACTTTACTTTTGCAAACGTGTGTCACAGTAAAACTATTTGACGACTCTTAACTTTGCTTTTGCAAACCATGATACACTTTCTGACTAGACTTACGAATAAAACTTCGATGATCAAACTTCACTTTTACAAATATGTGTCGCGGTAAAACTATTTGACTACACCAGCGCTTACATATTATGACATTTTTATTTCACAAAACGCCATGATCAAACTTTCTAACTATACATCAACCTGTGTTGCAGTAAATTTTTTGTACAACATGATATACTTTCTGACGACACTCACCAGAGCTTGCTCACTAGCGAAGAAAGAAATGAGCGTGTGGTTGCGTGTGGCGCATGAATGCCCTCCCATTTCATCCCTTCATCATTTAGCCTCGGTGATAGAGGCGAGCAGAACTCATGGTTCATTCTCCCATGTATGGCCAACTGTCGGGAGACAAGTTCAATGGAGATTTTATGAGGCAACCTGTGGCAGATAGCTAAATGTCGCCCTGGCGGTCAGAGTGCAGCATTGAGGCGAAAGGCAACCACTTGGAAACATGACGCAGAGAGGTTTCACAAGGATTACCATTGCCCACGTCCCGTGCAGTACTCATCGCTACGGACTTCACCGCTGTCTCGAAAGAACGCCCACCAACAGGAAGTATGACACCGAAAATCTCCGTGACTTGCACCGTCAATTACTTGATAACCAGACATGAAAACCGGTGGAGTTATTTACAAGAGGAAACATCCCAAGTCGTTGCTTTGAGCAGCTTGATAGCAAGCCGTAGCGAGCTTGAGTCACAAGCGTTTTGCAATGGAGATGTTTAGATGCCACCCATGACAAGATAGCTAAGACTCACCGATTGGCGTTCAAGGTGATACGTTGAGAACTGTGTCAAATCCAGCGGTTTCGGTCTAAAATATGACACACTCCCTTGCCACACTTATCACTACGGCATCATCCGCCGTCCCGAAGGAGCACCCTGTCAGTGGAATATTACAGCAAGACTCTCCGTGTCTTGCTCGCTTTCAGTAAAAAGCCGCTTGTATAATGTAAAGACTGGCTCAGACATCATTACAAATCCTTCAGTTGACTTCAGCAGGGTCGAAAACCCCAGAAAACCTCCAAAAATAGTGAATTTAAATTTTTCAACTTTTTAGCACTACTTATGAAATTTTGTAAGTAGTCCGTCCATATAGGTCTGATCAATAGCGATCGAACCTTTGTTGAATCAAGTCAAACGGACTTGTAGAAGCAAGGTTACAAGCCTTTAAAGTTTTGGAGTCTTTTATGGCCTGCAGACGAAGGCCATCTCCTGGCGAACCTTTAAGTCTGACGCCTTAGCTGATATCAGCAATGAAATTTTCTAAGTCGATTTCTTTCAGAAACCCGGTTTTTCAGATTTCCAATGCTATCATCAGAGCTCCGGAGTTAACCTACCCCAACCCAGTCGGGAGGAGAACTGATTTCCACAAGAAGAGTTTCCACTTATATAGTTTGTGGCGATCAGCTGATGACGTAATATCCATCATCCAAAAACTTTAAAACCGTCTATCTGCGGTTCTAGTGCTCCGATTGACTCCAAATTTTGATAGCCATGTTTTCTCGCTCTCCCCTTTCATTTAAGACATCCCTCGACTCTCTACGATGACTCAACTATGATGACTCTCAACTCTGTCGTTTTTTCAAAAAGTTCCAAAATCTTGGAAGATGCACAAAGACTCGATTTTCAACAGGCTCTCATTTGGACACGAAACCTTCCACAGATCTGAAAAGATAGGATCCTAGAGAACAAAGTGCGGTCTTACCCCTAAAAGAAACCCGAGCTCTTCATTCACTTCCATTCCTCCGCTATTGACCGCCAAAGGTGGCTACAATTTAACATTTTTAGGAAAAAATCCCGTGTGGAGACCCAGTGTGAAGAAAATTTTCAACTTTTTCTCTCCGATTGACTTAAAACTCACCCTCTAGATGCAGAATGACACGCTGATTCCAAATCTAGTCTCTGTTTTCCCGTCCGAGGCGGCGTTCACCCGCTAGAGCCATTTTCGTAAAAATTCTAACTCTGTCGTTTTTTCGCCAATGTCCAAAATTTTCAATGGCGTCTCACATCTATACGAAGGCAGATAGGAACAAGTCGTTTCTTCCACTGAATTTGTCTCACTCTTAGCTTTCTAACGAGCTATTGCAAGACTTTCTACGATTTATAGAACCAAAGTTGGAAGATCGTGCCGAGGGGGGGTGTCGGAACTTTTTCTCTCCGATTGAGCTGGAAGGAAGTTCCTAGACCCAAAATTGGCCAAAACTTCCGAATTTGCACTCCGTTTTCCCATCCGAGCACTCCTTCGTGTCGAAAAACGACTTTCTCATCTCAAAACATCCAAAACCTGACCTTTTCCAACTCGGACGTTTTCCTGCCATTTTTCTCTATCAACCCAGGAAAATAGGACCTAAGGGAGCTTTCCACTGCATTTTTCTCACTCTTAGCTTTCAAATGAGCTATCACACGACTTTCTACGATTTATAGAACCAAAGTTGGAAGTCTCGTTCCAGGGGGGGGTCAGAACTTTTTCTCTCCGATTGAGCTGGAAAGAAGTTCCTAGACTCAATATTGGCCAAAACGTCCGAATTTGCACTCCGTTTTCCCATCCGAGGCCTCCTTCATGACGATTTCCAACTTTTCTCATCCCAAAACCACCAAAACCTACCTTTTCTCACTCTATCCTTCCCACATTCCTACCCTTCTCCCTTCCTACTCCCTGATGGAAAACTCCTTCCTTTCTTCCAGAGGGGGGGTAGGGAACAGTTTCCTCTCTCGGACCCATTCCTCCCAGCACATCCTTGGCCATTTCCCTTCCTTCCAGAGGGGGGGGCTGAGTCAGCATGGTGACTCATTGCTCCTCATTTTGTCCTTGATTTTGTCAGGGGATTACTACTTATCAAGCTCAGGAAATAGGCAAAGTCTACGCATTGGAAGCGGAGACCCGACAGCCTGGTGTTAGCGACGATCGAAGGCGAAGTAGAAGGACGAGCGAAGAGAGGAAGACAGAGACAGGCGTGGATTGACGATCTTCGAGGGACGCCCACAGCCTGGTGAACGGGCCACGTCACTGAACCTGAACCTGATAAATAAATGGCATTAGACATAATAAAAAATTCACGTAAGTTACCTTTCTCGTGTATTACTTCTTTCTTGTGTCTATTGTAGTGAATGCTATGCGCCATTATTTCATTGATGCCGTCCCAGAGCCGGCAACAGTAGTCGTTGCTGCCTGCTTCTGAATTAAAGACCACTATCTACATCTGTATCTGACGAAAAGTCAGATACTTCCACAGACTTCTAAATGTGCATGAATCATAGCACGCATTCACTACAATAGTAATAATGCCTAGTTTTTTCAGGCATCAATAATCCTTACCGCCTCGGCCGCCTCGCGGCCCGAACTGTACGACTCATTGATGCTTTCAAAATCTAGGCATGATTGATATATTCACTGGTAATAGCGCATCAGATAGCGCATCAACCAGTTGGCTATCTTTGTTATCTCAGCATGGAGGGCACAAGAGACCATGAATGGCCAATGAAGATTAAATCACAAAATCGCCTGTAGAATCTTTTTATAGGGGTGCTGGAAAATCACACTGTTAAGGACCGCCTGCAGTGTGTTATGACAATCAAACATAAGGATGGGAATGGGAGTCATAAATCTGTGCCCACAGGATCATTTTTTAAAATTTTTTTCATGCGGTCTGCAGACTTTGCTATCGATCCCTATTCATCAACATTCAGATAAGTGACAGCTTTCAAGTGGATTCTACCCTGTATAAAATGCTTGATTATGCGGCATTTACATAAGAAGTTATCTCAAACTTAATACACAGAAGTCTTGAACGAGACCTGCTGTCAGAGTCCAGACTGGTGCCATCATAGTTATCTTATATCCATCCTAGGCTTAGATATACAGAATTAAATGCCTAGATAGCTTTGGTACCAGACCTCTGTGTCCGCAGCGAAGCAAAAGCTATAGAATCAGTCACGTAATCAAATAATGACAAAAATTGTGTTCATGACGTTTGACTCTGGATGAAAAACGGTATTACGTCACATCAAGTTGACCGATTGTCAAGATTCTTCTTTTCTATGAAAGCTACTGACTTTGACCACATTATGTCAAGAAATGAGAGAAAATATTTCAATCTATTTGAAAATACGGCTTCAATGCACTTTAAATGCAAAATTTGATATGTTAATCAGCATTGTTCAATGTAGTAAACGGGAAGCCTTCGCTATCTGAAACTTTATATAATTCAAGAATCAAGTAAATTTGATGTGTACTCCAAATTTTAGAGAAATATGAGCAAAATTGCAAAAGTTAAAGTATCTTAAATTTCAGTTAATATTTTATATTTAAAAAAATTATATATGCATGAATCAGTCTGCATATATTTCTGTTCTTCTACTATATGATGTTTTAAAACGTTTCAGGGAGGAAAAGTGGACGTTTTAGACGTTTCAGGGTCCAAAGGGTAAGTAAATACTACAGCAACTTTCTCAGTTCACCTGAAGATTCCATCGATAGTCGCATGGCTTTCCTGAAATGAAGACTATTTAAGATGAATACAGGCTTACATTTAGATAGACCCATCGAATTTACAATGATTCTGTAATTATTCTTTGATACAAGGTAATCACGAAATTTTCTACGCAATATTATAAGATGAAGGGACGATGATGCTGTATCAATTCCATGGAATTACAGATTCTTTACTTGTCATTTCAGAGATTTGTGAGCTGGTTTGAAACATGTTTTGTGTTAGTATGTTTAGAATGTTGTAGAGCTTGGAAATGTGTGTTTGTGCGCGTGCAAAAGTATTGTTATCATATCTTTGAGGATGAATGTCATTCACAAAACTTTTGATGTTCGCCGACCTTAGAGGGATTTGTTACCATCATGGCAACTTTGTTGTGTCGACGAATTTCAGATCACAGGATCTTATTTCTACAATATCAACATGTGATATTTAAAGACGGATCAGTGATGCTTGGGAGAAATATAGTCTGTCAATATAAAAGAAGGGCTCTGGTTCACTCAGAACATTCTTATCCTCATTCGACCTTCTTAAGCAATGCAGCGATTTGTGACTTGCACTAATGTAACTAAGAAAGGTTAAACTGAATGACAGTCAACAAGGAAATTGTAGAATTCATGAATTGTGAAAATTCAATTGAGCAGCCAAAAGAGTGTAAAACTTCTTAATTCATAATTTCAAACAAATGATCAGATTTCGCATCCTTTATTACCTACATTTATCATTCTAAAGGTTACAGAGTGTGAGTTTCATTTTACACATAAAACCCGATTAAAAAGGACAAAGGCAATACAATGAATATTTTTCAAAAGAATATTGATGAATTTGAAAAATGTGTCATTATTTGGCAACTTTAGGAAATAGCCTATGATATTTGGTGTTGTAGACTAGCTACTCCTTGAGTAGTAATATATTTTAGTTGCTATCCGTGGCTATCGTTAGACTAGGACGGATGTTGCAAAATAATTTATCTATTGCTTTCTGTATTAAGTTCACTACAAAAAAATCAAAAATTCGCATATGAGACATAGAAAGATGAGAAATGACGATGCGGTAGGTAGTATTGGGGCACATCTTGCCAAAATCAAGAGTTAACTTGAACTGACTATAGATATTTTGTACATAATGTGTGATAACAATAATGACTATATATGACATTCCTGTATAAAAATTACCACATTACTCTGCTTCATCTCCAATTATATTGACTACATTTCAGTAATATGCAAAGCTTGGCGTGGTCTGGAACATTTGTCTGCTAATAGCTATAACACGAAGCAGCAGACTAAGAAACTGGATTGCGGATAGTGATAGCGAAAAAGCTGAAATGGTTGCCGGATTACAGATAAAGTATTGGCATTCATAACCCGTTAATGAAATAGTAAATCGACGATCACTTCTCTGCTCTCACTCTACAGTCAGCATCTTATTATTCAAAATTGCAATCTGTATACTTTTCAAATCCTGAGATTTTGCGAGCAGATTACTACTGACGTCTCAAACTAAAGTTATCAAGCATAAAGCAAGCCCTTGACGTGATTCCACTAGCTGCGGCCGAAACATTGGATTTGACTACGATTATCGAAATCGAGTCGTTGACTGATAATTTTGAAAGGCAAATGAGTTTAGAAGCAACCGAATCATACGAGGACTTATGAAGAAAGCAATGTCAAATTTCTTCAGACATTCTAGTAGTATATAGTGTGACATCCGGCGCGACGCTTCGCTTCGCTTTGCTTCGCTTCGCTTGCGCCGGATGTCACACTTTTGCGGGGTTTTTTCAAAATTTTCAAAAAATCAAAATTTTAAAAATTTAGGTAGACTTCAAATTTCACGTGGCCGAAGGCCGAAGGGCGAAAATTTAGGTAGTGACAAATTTTCAAATAAATCAAAATTTCAAAAATTTAGGCGGTCTCAAAATATCACGTAATCGAAAATTTAGGCGGTCTCAAAAGATCACGTGGACGAAAATTTAGGCGGTCTCAAAATATCACGTAATCTAAAAAATATCACGTGGTCGAAAAATATCACGTAGCCGAAGATCGAAAATGTAGGCAGATGAAAATCTAGGTAGCCCAAAAAATATCACGTCGCCCTAATATACCAGAAGATTGTATTCAAAATATTTCATTAAAAATGGAAACCTCAACAGAGGTAGCCTCAGAAATGGAAGGAATAAAAGTGGAAGAAACCGCAAGAATATATCCTTCGTTATCATATGAACGTAGTTCTACTTTAATGAACATTGAAAAGATAAACATCAAAAAGATGAACAAAGAAAAACACAAAGATAGAGTTAGGTATATGAAAGATAGGGAATCTCAATTATTATTAAGATTAGAGCATTATAAAAAATTAAGAAAGAGATGGAGTAAAGTTAGGAATGTAACACAAGGAATTGGCATATTCTTAACAATAAGTTTAGGTGCTTTAACAATTGTTATATCTTCAGGTGTTTTAGTAATTCCAGTAGTTGCTACAGCTTTAACAGGTACGGGTGTTTTTGCAACTTCACTTGTTACAATGTTAGATAAATCTTTAATAACTAAGAAACGAAAATCATTAAAAACTAAGCATTTACATATTAAAGAAGTCTATGATAAACTACATTACTACTTTCAAAGAGTATGTAATGATAATGTTATTACGTTAGATGAGATTGAAAAATTTGACCAAATAGCTAATGAAGTAAATCAAATATCATTTCAATTACAGTCAGAAAAAGTTGATGATAAGAATAAACAGGATGGCAAAATTTCTAGTGATGGTAAAACTTTTACTGATGGTAAAATTTCTAATGAAGAAAATGATAAAATTTTTTTAGAAGAGCTAAAAACTTTAAGCGAAAATTTAAGCAAAACTTTATTAAACAAAACTTAAAACGAGAAAACTTTAAACGAAAAGATGTCAGACAACAAAGCAATAAAAAACTAATTTGTTCAGTAAAATGTTTTTGTTGTATTCCAATGTTACCACAAAATTCAAATATTATATTTTAAAAATG
This sequence comes from Prostheceraeus crozeri, assembly GCA_907163375.1. Taxonomy (NCBI): domain Eukaryota; kingdom Metazoa; phylum Platyhelminthes; order Polycladida; family Euryleptidae; genus Prostheceraeus; species Prostheceraeus crozeri. The sequence goes on along the minus strand of CAJQUW010001636.1, from coordinate 282,620 downwards.
GATAAAATTAGAGCTGATAATTTTAAAAGAATAAAACAATTAGAAGAGTTAATAAAACAAAGAAATATTATGAAAGAAAATCATCTTCAACATAGAATGATAAAAGCTGGTATTCAATCTGATATGTTTGAAAAAATGCAGCAAACCGAGCAAGTAAAAACTGATTTTGAAAAAACTATGAAAACATTTAAAACTCTTGAAAAAGAACTTACTAATAATGATAAACAAATTGATATAACAGATCCAGAGCACAAAACTATATTAGATGACTATGGATTACTAGAATCAAACATTAATAAGAAATTACCAAAATCTATGCAATTTGAACATTCTATTTCATTTATAGAAGTAAAAACAATACCTAGATTTTATCTCGGACAGAAAGAAATATTTCCACAACCTTTTCGAGGTTTAATTTTTTCACCAGATAAATATCCTTTTAATTTAGATAGAAATTTTGTTGATCTTTTAAGAGGAGCAGATTTAAATAATTATGCTGTAGAAGATCTCATAAAATATAAAGCTATGTTAGATAGAGTTCGTGCAGTAAAATCACTTAGACGTTATAAACAATTAGAAAACTTATTATCAACGGGAGTTAAAGTAGGAAAAGGTTTATCTGAAAAACAGAAAACAGAAACAACTGTATTTTTACCAGATGATCCACAAGAATTACTAAATAGATTAAATATTTTAATATCTGCAATAATAGAAGGACATAATTCTAGTTTCAATGAAATTCATGCTATATTGAAAAGACTGTTAGAAAAGAAGATTCTAAATGAAGAGGATTATAAAAGTATAACGGGACATCTGAGATGTCTTCCAGGTCTTCGCCCGTAGTTGAAATATGTTGTTTCTAATTTTTATCTATGATTTTTATCTATGATTTTTATTTATGATTTTTATCTATGATATTTATTCAAAATTTTAACTAAAAAATGTGTTCAGCAGATTTAGACAAAATTAATAATCATTTAGAAAATCTAACAGAGATTTTGGGTTCATCAAAATTTAGTACGACGTTAAAAATTATAACAACTACTTCATCACACACTTGTAATTTAGAACCCATTCTACATTTGGAGCAAAATAAAAATTATCAAATTGCATTGACTAGTTTCTCTACATTTAACACTATTCAAAACGTTATCAAAGATGTGAATGATCAATTTAGATATTCTACTGATAAAGGCAAAACGTGGAAAGTACTAACTTTTCTTCCTGGTTCTTACGAAGTTGAATCAATATCAAATGAAATTAAGAGACATTTAGGTATACCATTTAAAGATAAGAAACAATTACATTTTGCAGTTGAACCGGCAGTTAATAAATTTTCTCTTACTTTAGACGAAAATCATCAAGTTGATTTTAATCATGATAGATCATTGTCAAAGCTATTAGGATTTAATAAACAAACCTATAGTCAAGGTTATCATTTAGGTGAGAAGATTTCAAAAATAACTGAAATAAATTCAATTGTTGTACATTGTGACATTATTGAAGGAGGATATATAAATGGTAAATTATCAAATTTAATATTCAGTTTTCTAGCTTTTACTGTACCCATTGGTTATAGATTAAATGTATTTCCACAAACATTAATATATTTCCCTATTACAAGAAAAACTATTAACAACATTAACATTAGAATCACTGATGAGAAAGGGCAAGAAATAAATTTTGGAGGTGAAGAGATTATGATAGATCTTTTGGTTCGTGAGGCATAAACTCCCACGCGAAGCTAGAGAAGTTTATTTTTCTTCTTCTTCTTTTAAAATAAAAATAAAATTTTTTATTAAAAAATGAGTGAAGTGCCCCCATTAAATAAAAAAAACTCAAATTTAATCATCATCCAAATTTATCTAATAAAGTTTTGTCAGTTATTTGTGGAAGATCAGGATGTGGAAAAACGTATCTATTATTTAAAATTTTAACGACTCCAAATTTTTTGGATTATAACAATCTTATAATTTATACAACAACAGCAGAACAACCCGTCTATCAATTTTTAAAATATGGATTTGAAAATAATCTTAAAAAAACAGCAATTGCTTCATTATTCAAAGAATATGAAAATTCTGAATATGAAGAAGAAATAAGTTCGTGGTGTGAAGAAGCAGCAAAAAATAATCAGTTAGTGGAATCCAATAAAAATAAGCATATAAAGATACAATTAATAGATGATAGTGGTAATATGCAAGATCCTAGTAAACTAGATAAAACAATGAAACATTGTGTAATTTTTGATGATTGTGTTAGTGATAGAAATCAGTCAGTTCAGAGAAATTATTTCACAAGAGGTAGACATAATAATTGTAGTGTTTTTTATTTAACACAAAGTATGTATTCATTAGACGGAAGTGTTATTAGAAAGAATGCAAATATATTTATACTATTTGAAATAAATGCAAGAAACTTAAGTGATTTGTCAAGAGATTTATGTGTAAGAAATAAAGATGAATTTAAACAATCGTGTAACAATGCTTGGTCAAAAGATTATGGCTTCATTACAATTAATATTGATAACAAAATTCATGATAGAGTTATAGAAGATTTATTCTCTGACTAAGCTTCGCCCCGACTGAAAGTCGATAGAAAATATTTTTGGGGAGTGATCGAACGGAGTGATCAAACGGAGTGACCGAATAATTTTTTCTTATAAATTTTTTGTTAATAAAAATAAAAAAAAATATGTTGGATGTTTACAAGATAGAACATGTACCAGTTTTAAAAGATTATCGTCATCCTACATATCCTGTAAATTCGAAGAAAGAAGTTAGATTTTATTATCATCATAAATACGTAGCGCTCGTTACAGATTATAAAACAAAACATGGTATTAAACCGTGTGTTAAAACAAAGGACTTTCCACTTTCTTCAAGAAGTTTCCGAGTATTTTTGGCGTATAATAATTTATGGTGGTTGGTTAAGAAAGAACATTTAACAACACATGAATTAGAAACATTACATCAATTACATATTCCTGTGTATATGTAAAAACGGAACCGAGGTTCTATGTAAAAATTCATTTTTTCTTTTAAAAAATATGAATCGTGAAATGTCTCTCGGACAAACGTCTAGGATTGATGAATTAATCAAGAAACAAACTGCTGAGTTTGATGCACAAATTAAACATAGCAAACGTAGTAAACGTATTAAAAAACAGAAACGTACTAGGCGTAGTATTAGACGTAATATTAAAAAACAGAAAAGTGGAACAAAAGAAATATTAGAAACTCCTATTACTGATATCTTTTTTGATGATAGAATTAAGGATGAGCTTGGTGATGATTTATGTAATTTATTTAATCCAAATGTAATTAAATATGAAAATGTATCTTTTATTAATGTAGTAAATGATATGCGGAAACTTTTAGCAAATGGTAAAATTATTAATTTACTTGGAAAAGTTGTTAAAGATCAGGAAAATATAATTCAAAATTTTTACGTAACCTTCTATAATAAAAATTCATTTGAAATATGGTTTTCGAATCTGGATGAGAAATCCGATGCTAACGAATGGATTTTTATAGGTACTATTAAATATGAAGATTTTGGAATGAAGTTAGTACAAAGATCGCATAGAGGGGCAGGGATTAATATGAAATATAGAATCAAAGAATATTTCGGTGAATATTGTTATATTCCTTCTGAAGATTTTTGTTTTATTAAATGTTATAATGTTTTACGAGGTTTTAATGAAGAACAATGAGAAATGATGAAAGAAATGTTTAATAATTTTTTATATAAAGAGAAAGCCACATCTAGAACAGGAGTAATGTCAAACTGCAAATTTTCTCAATTCAATAAATATTTTGGAGAATGTGTTCAATATTATAGTCCTGCCAATCGTCATTTAAATCCTAGAGGAATTGAAACGTTTCATAATTATGTTTATTACAATTATTTTCACGAAGGTTCAACCATTGGTCACTATTGTTTAATTAATAAATCTCATAAATTAAAAGCTATTAGAGAAATTGAAAATAATTTCAAACCCATATATAAAACAGTTACTGATGAAAATCTAACAACGCGTCCATATAAAATCATAACAAAGAAAAAAATTGACTATAGTTCAACATATATTTGGGATCTCGAAACTTTTCCTGATCCTAACTGTTCAACAGCTCATCCTATTCCTTATGCTGTAGGAGCTATTAATTTTAATAAATTTATATGTTGCTTACCGAAACAAAGATTGAAAGAATTAGAAACACGTTTTTTAAGTGATGTGATTAAAATTAAACGATTAAAAGATGAAGATGAAATTAAAAAACTTAAAAAACAGATTAATGAGTATAATAATTTAACTGAATTAGAATTTAATAAACTTCAAAATTGTGTGAAAATATTTACGAGAACTGAGGAAGATGAATGTCCGATCGGGGGAAACCCAGAGGACGCAAGTCCGATCCATCAATTTTTAATTTAATTATTCGAGAGTAACTTTAATAGCTCACAATTCATCAGGTTTTGATTCCTATTTTCCGATAAAAGCTAATTTTAAATTATCTAAACCGCTTCTTAAAACTTCAAGAGGAATATTAACTGCTTCATTACAAAATCCTTATACAACTGAATGTGTTAGTAGATACATTCAAAAATCTTTTAGATTTAAAAACAATATGAAAAAAGATTCACCTTCAGGTAAATTAGCACTTCAAACTATCATAATGAAATGTAGTTATCAACATGTAAAAACAAGTCTTTCTAAATGGTGTGTGAATTTTAAAATTCCTACGAATGTGTGTAAATTAAATTATGAAATTGGAGAAATTACACATGAAAATTATAAAGAAAAAGAAATTGAATGGAGACCATATTTAGTTAACGATATTCTTTCTTTAGCTTTTTGTATCTACAAATATAATAATGTTATGCAAGATTTAGTTGGTGAAGATATAACTACTAATTTGACATCCTCTGCTTTAACATTTAACGGTTGGATGAAAAGCGTACAAAATGACAATATAAATATTCATTCTCATATAGATTTATGGGCTAGAAACTATATTAGAAAATCTGTTAAAGGTGGAAGAGTTTCAGCAAATATAAGAAAATACATATCACCATTTTGTAGCATCTTGTTACCAATATTAAAACAGTATTTACCTGGTCGCTACGCTGGTGGGGCTTTGTCCCCTGGTCGCTACGCTGGTGGGGCTCTGTCCCTTGGAAGTAATTTAATAGATTTAATGAAACAGTATCGAGATTTAGGAGATAAAACTGAAATTTGTAAGAAAATTTCAAATCAACTACTTGAACAAAAAAATGAATTTCTAATGGCTTTTGATGCAGCATCTTTATATCCATCAGCTATGTATGATGAAAATTCAGAATACCCTAAAGCTGAATCAGCTAGAAAATTTCGTCAAGAAGAAGAACGAGAAATAGTATATAAATTTAATACTCAAACATTTAGACCTAAAACTGGAATATTTACAGTTGTGTTTCAATATCCCAATGATATGTTTTTTCAACCAGTTCCTATAAAAGATAAAGTTAAAAATCAAAATAATAATTCTCATGTAAAAGTAATCAGGTTTAGAAATGGTATATGTTATGATGTATTAACTTCTGTAGACATACAAGAAATTGTTAGATGCGGGGGAAAATCTTGCATATTACTGATGGTATAATTTATGAAAAAAATTATCAAGTTTCACCATTTCGAAATTATATTGAAAAACTTTTTAATTTGAGAAAAAGATATAAAACAGAAGGAAATACTGTAGGTGATGAGTTAATTAAATTATTGATGAATTCACTATATGGAAAAACCGTACAAAAAGATATAACCACTAAATATCATTTATGGAATGAGAATACATTGAGAAAAAATTTCACTCAAGAAGTAAAAGATTATGAAAAATTAAATGATGAACAATATTTAGCGAAAGTAGAAATGGAAGATGATGAATTTCTCAAAACTAATATTGTAAAAGATGGGAAGACGTCATTCATGCCATCACATTTAGGTTCTTTCATTCTTTCTCACTCTAGAAGAATCATGAATAACTTTATTTTAGAAATTAATGGTTTCAACGAAAAATACATTCATTATACAGATTCAGTAACAGCTGACACGCCTGTAATATTGAGAAAGAATAATTTATTATTTATTTCTAGAATAGACAGTATTGTAAACAACTATAAAATTAATCCGTTTGAAATTAATGGTGATATGAAAGAAATTTCATTTGTTGATAATTTAGAAATTTATACTCATAATGGATGGAGTAAAGTAAAAAAAAATATTAGACATCTTACAAATAAACGTATTTATCGAATAAGAACAAAAATGGGAATAGTAGATGTTACTGAAGATCATTCATTGTTAGATGAAAGAGGTAATGAAATAAAGCCACAAGAATTAAATATAGGAACAAATTTACTACATAATAAATTATTTTTACACGACAATACGATCACATTGAAACAAATTTTATATGATATTTATGTTAATCATCCACCTAATTTAATATGTAGGCGAGCATTTGTAGAAGGGTTCTTTTTAGGAGATGGTTCTGCTGGAATCTATAATTATGAATCAGGAGTCAGATATTGTTGTACTTTAAATAACCAAGACCTTAACCTCTTAATGAAATTAAAAACATATATTAATCAAGCTTATAACAATGATTGTAAAATATATGATACAATGAGATCATCTAGGGTATACAAACTTAATTTTGAAAATCCAAAACAATATGCCACATACATTAGTGAAAATTATTAAAATCAGTTTAGAGAAAAGCGTGTTCCTTGGAATGTTCTAAATGATGAATATAATATTAGATATTGGTTCTTTGTTGGGTTTTATGCAGCAGATGGGAGCAAGAAATCTTTTTTTACAAGTAAATATGCAACTATTTGTTTTACACAGAAAAATAAAGAAACCTTTAGTGGTTTATACAATTTGGCATCATCTCTAGGTATTAATTTGGTAGTAAGCGAAAGACAAGATAAATCATTGTGTTTTACTGCGTGTCAAGTTAAAAATGATATTACCAAAGATGTCACCACTGTAAGATACTTAAATAATAAACCACAATATGTTTATGATATTGAAACAGAAGATGCCGCATTTAATTGTGGTTTTCCATTAATTGTAAAAAACACTGATTCAGTATACATTTCTAATGAGCTCTTCAATAAATTAGATGCTGCTGGATATGTTGGTGGGGAATTGTGTCAAGGAAAAAATGATTATGGAAATGGTGGAATTATTTTTGCAATGTTTATTGCTCCTAAAATAAAATATTGTATTACTGTAGATGAACAAGGGAGACTTAGTGAAAAGAAAACATTCAAAGGATATTCACAAGATAAAGTAAAAGTAGAAGATTTTATAAAATTATATTCGGGTAAAACATTATCGACTACAGTTAATAAACCATGGAAAAGATCTTTAGAAACTGGAATTAGTATTCCTGATAAAAATAATAATACTGAAGAAAAAAAATTTTCTGGTCAAATAAATATTCTTAAACGTCAAGCACCTGATGAAAATGAAATTATGTTACCTTATAACGGAGAAGATATTCAAGCTGAAATATTTCAAACAATCGTCAGTGAGAGTAATTTAAGTGATGATGATGACACGTGGGAATAATATTTTTTTATTACATCCAAAAACTTATTACATCTAAAAACTTATTACATCCAAAAACTTATTACATCCAAAAACTTATTACATCCAAAAACTTATTACATCTAAAAACTTATTACATCTAAAAACTTATTACATCCAAAAACTTATTACATCCAAAAACCTATTACATCCAAAAACTTATTACATCTAAAAACTTATTACATCCAAAAACTTATTACATCCAAAAACTTATTACAACCAAAAATATAATTAATTAATTATAGCACTCACAGCGTTTATATGAAGGTTTTTCTCTTCAAATTGTTTGTTTGTTTTGCGCCAGCTAATGTAGATTTGACATAGATTGAATATTTAACATAGATTGAATATTTGTCATAGATTGAATATTTAACATAGATTGAATTTCTTGAATAGGCTGCATATTTGTCATAGATTGAATATTTAACATAGATTGAATTTCTTGAATAGGCTGCATATTTGTCATAGATTGAATATTTAACATAGATTGAATATTTAACATAGATTGAATTTCTTGAATAGATTGAATTTCTTGAATAGATTGAATTTCTTGAATAGATTGAATATTTAACATAGATTGAATATTTAACATAGATTGAATTTCTTGAATAGGCTGCATATTTGTCATAGATTGAATATTTAACATATATTGAATATTTAACATAGATTGAATTTCTTGAATAGATTGAATTTCTTGAATAGATTGAATATTTAACATAGATTGAATATTTGTCATAGATTGAATTTCTTGAATAGATTGAATTTCTTGAATAGATTGAATTTCTTGAATAGATTGAATTTCTTGAATAGATTGAATATTTAACATAGATTGAATTTCTTGAATAGATTGAATTTCTTGAATAGATTGAATTTCTTGAATAGATTGAATTTCTTGAATAGATTGAATATTTTGAATAGGTTGCATATTTGACATAGATTGAATATTTTGAATAGGCTGAATATTTTGAATAGGTTGCATATTTGACATAGATTGAATATTTTGTTGAGATTTTCTATAAGTTGGCGGCCCTGTTGTATCGATGTTGTTCGATGATATTGTTGATTGTTCAATAATTTGTTCGTCCCGTTCTTGTGATAAGGTTCTATGGCTACGCGCTACGCCTTAAAGAAAATATTACTGTCTGCCGTTGTTCAATTAAGTTTAATATTTTCTACATCTTGCGAGTCTCCGATATATTCAAAAATTCTTCTCATATCCAAGTGTAAGAATATTTTACTTTGTGCTTGCAGATGTATGATTTCCCTTGTTAACTTCTGAATTCTTCTCCGCTTTGTCTCCAATCGAACAGATCTTTCAGTAGATCCAACCATTGTTATGATAAGATTTAAACTAAGATTGTAATGTGTCACGTTTTATGAATTGTGTGTGTTTAAATAGCAAGTGAAAATTATGAATGGTGATCTAAGCAAAGCGGCATTGTAGGTGTATGAAGTTTGCTTGACAACATACGGGTATGACATGACGCGTATGATTAAATGTACTTGAATGACAATGAGGAAATTGCACCGCATTGTAAATCATTTCATCGGCCATAACGCGAGCCAGATCCAAAACCAAACTAGCGACCAAAACCAGAAAAGTTGCGGTTTTGGTTCGACAGTCGGTCTCGACTATCGATACTGCGATATTGTATTGAATGCTTACTATAACAACAGAATATTCCCTCAAAGCAGAGAATGAATTAATAGATTGCTTTTATGTTCTTAACGCCATGTTATGAGTGCATAACCCGTATGATCCCCTAAAACAATCATGCGGTTTGAGAAATGTGCTAACAGATGTTGTTATTGTCTTAATACAGATAAAACAAACAATATCCTCTTAATGGGAGTTCATAAAAATAAAATGGAACATTGTTAAACAAGACATTTTATTCCATTTAAAATGAGCAACATCAAGGAGTTTTTTAAATTATATGGAACGCAAACCACGAAAAATTTCGACCTAAAGAAAATCGCAAATGAATTAGGAATAAAGAATTTTCATGTTCTAATGAGAGGCGAATTACAATTCCTAAAAAATAAGCCAACAGGAACCTTCAGTTCCCGGAACAAAGTTCCATCAATAACTATAAATTTCATAACGAATCTTCACACTTCAGACTAAAAAGGCGTACATTGGTCAGCGGGGCATAGAAATAAAAATCGAGATAATTACTATTTCGACCGCCCGGAGGCTGAGAACTATTGGTTCGACTCTTATGGACTTCCACCTACAAACGAAGTCAAAAAATTACTTGGCAATGGAATTTATAATACATTTCAAATTCAAAAACCAGGAACTACTTACTGTGGTCAATTATGTCTTTATGTTTTATTGAAATTACAGGAAGGAGTGCCATTTCTTGATATTATGTTAGAATTGAACGAACCGTAGGTTCTATGGCTACGCCTAACCAGAGAATTTCATTCCCGAAACGTTAGTTCCAATAATAATAATAATAATGATAATTAAAAATCAGTTCGTTGTAATTCATTTTGATAAAAACGGCCTCTGATATCTTCATTATCTAAATCTTTGATTTCGTAAGTAATCGGATAAGTTTGGTTTATTTTACAAACTTCAAATATTTCTTTAGTCCAGTATCCGACGAAGCCTTTTTCAAATTTATTCTTATATTTAAATATTCTAACTCTATCTCCAATTTTAAATTTCGGCTTAAGTTTCTGCAAATTCGGATTACTCTCATTCGAATAATTATTCTCGAATATTTTCTTTCGGATTAAATCAGGGTCGTCAGAAGCATTCTTCGGGGTTTCTTCAATACCAGAATGAACTTTATTATTGTACTCTTCTGCAACTCCTGGTAATATCTTCAACCATTTCTGATTTCTTTGCTCAGTAAATTTCTTGAATAATTTATTTTTTAACGTCCGATTGAATCTTTCTATCACTACGGCCTTCCCTGCATTTTCAGTTGAATAAACAGTTTCAAATAGTGGCTGAACGTTTCGGTTATAAAATTCCGATCCTTTATCAACAAACAATTTCCTTGGCTTTCTATTACTTTCTTTAAAGATTTCTTCAAACGCATATTTAACTGATAGACCACTTTTATTTTTTAAAGGCTTTACCCAAGCCTATCGCGTATATAAATCTATAACGGTCAATGCGTACTTAAACCCTCCTTCATTTGGCATATGAATAAGATCAGCACTCCAAATATCATCTTTATTAAATACTTTTACTTTCAATAAATATTTAGGCTTTCTGTATTCCTTATGAATTTCAGACGCATAGCGGCTTGGGTCATTCGTCATTTTGGACGCGTAGGTTCGAGCGTTGCTCTCAGACAGCTTTGCTGTCGTTTCATTTAAACCCTGACCGAATAATATTTTAGCTTGTAAAGCTTTCTTGACAAACATTCTTTCAATTTTTTCTCTAAATGTAGGATTCTGAATACTATCTAATTCTTGAATCATCTTCTTATCAGGTGCATGTCGAGAACTTAGATCATGATTTCGATAAGCTAAATCATGCCTGTAAGCTGCGGCATCTACTCTATTTATTGGTTCTTCACCCGGTTTTGGATTATCATTCTCATCTAGTCTTATATCTAATCGAGTTCCTGGACCGGTATATGAATGACCAGGAAGATGTTTTTCTTTCGAATATTTACTCCAAATAAAACCAGGAAAGTTTTCTAATGTTTTTTGTATATCCCCTCCAGTGTGCAGCCGACCGGTGTGCTGGCAATTTGAGGTTTTATGTACTATTAAGAGATAATCCATTAGATCTAGATTTGAAATTTTTAATCTAATTAAATTTTCGGAATTTGTAGAATTCATTTTAAAAGATAAAATAAATGTTTTACCTAATAGAACCAAAGGTTCTGAGGCTTTAGCCGATCGGACCAAAGGTTCTGAGGCTTTAGCCGATCGGACCAAAGGTTCTGAGGTTATTACCGAATCATACTAGGACTTAGATATATTCCAGAACCATCTTTAGTTCCTTTAATTTCAATCAAATCATCAACATTGTGAAGAATATTTTTAAGAACACGTTTTCCTTCATCAACTAAATTTAATTTACTAATAAAATTATCTACTATTCCTTCTCCCCTAGCAACTTTCTCTAGCTCTCTATTATGACGTTTTTGTTCTTCTAATGCTGCCTTTTCTGATTTATTTTTATTTACTGCTTGGACAATACTAGCTGTCCCACCTGCAACACTTCCTGCTGCTGCTATGCCTCCTATTATTAGTGGAATTAATGGGAGAATTCCACCATTCTTTTCTATTGTAATTGAATATTCTCTATCATTGGTTTACTTATGTAATACTTTTTTTTGTTAATCGTAATAGTTTTAGGGGTATTTTTGTCAACGATATTACGTAATTTTAATTCAACAGTTTTATTATTATTACTTTTCGCTTCCGACATTTTTAATAAAAAAATTTTAAGTTAGGAAAAATTTTAAGTTAAGAATTTTTAATTAACCAATAGAACTTTGTTCAGAGGCTTCAGCCGATCGGACCAAAGGTCCTAAGGTTACTAACCGATCGGAGCGAAGCTCCTCTCGCTTTAGCCTATCGGACCAAAGGTCCTCAGGTTATTAACCGATCCTAGCCATCTTTCCATTAAGAATTTCAATAGAATATTTTACATCTTCTAGCAATAAACCATAAGCCATCAATGAAGTTGTGGAATCTTTTTTTTCAATATTAATTGTTACATCACAACCATTTTTAATAATATCTTCTGATTGTGCACTTAAATCGAAACAGAAAATTGGATATAAATGTCTCCAATCTCCAGGAGTTAATTGTGGTTCAACTACAAATTCTATGCAAAGATTTCTATAAGCATCATATCCTTCCATAAATTGATTATTGGTATCATCGAATCTTAATGGATCAATTGGATATCGGGTTTGATTTAAAGCAACTTGTAAACCTCGAATTGTATTAATATGAAAAAGATTGTTGTTCTTATCAAAACTTGGAGAATTATTTCTTTGAAATGTTGGTAATAGATATCTTGGAGTATTCGAAGTTCTAGTAAAATGCCAGTTAAATCTTTGCTCTGAAAAAGTTACTGAACTAGCAGTACGCTTTAGAAAATTTACTGGAATTGGTTTGTTAGTATTTAATCTTTTTGCAATAGCTAATTCGACCTCTAAACTAGGAGTAATATGCTTAATCCACAATTCAAGTCTATCAATTTTTAAATATGCTTTTTTTCGAGTCTTACCAAAAAAGATTAATTCATTATTTGCTATACGATGAATTATTAATTTAAATTTTAATTGATATGATATTTTGTCATAATCTAAATATCCGAATAATGGAGACAATGACCAATTTACTGTCTGTTTACTTTTCTTGTTAAATTCACGTCTTTCTTTATATGCAGTATTGTTTGTTTTATTTAAATGTTTTGCAATATTTTCTACATCTTTCGCAATTCCTGCTGCATCTGTTCCAGCGTGAGATAAATCATCAACAATTATACCATCATTAGTATCAGGAAACCAACCTTCGATTTCATGCTTTTTATTATTTTCACCAATTGTTACAAATCTAAGCATTGTATCAATTACACCTGGAGAATCACTTATTGTTTCTATATTTTGAGTTGCAACATCTAAACGCATTTGTGTAAATAATCTTGAAAAAAATTATTCTCTAATGCAATATTATCGCTATCTGGTAATGGTGTTGTAAAATTGGCATCACTATATAAAGAATATTCACAGTGTAAAAAGGAACCAGGTAAATATAAATAACTCTGCTGATTATCAACTTCAAAAATTAAATCTCCTCCAGTATTTACTCTACTGGAAGATCCGGGATTCATAGCAACTCTTATATAGTCATTCTTTTTTTGATTGTAACTGACGAACGGAGGATCGTCTAATCTAAATTTATTTTCGATAAGCGAAGACATTTTTATAAAAAATAATTTGACTTTTTGTTTTTTCTCACACACAGAAAAAATTTTACTAAAATATAATTTTAGAATTTCGCTAGACCAGCTCCGCTACAGCTTTGCTGGTTAGACCGAAGGTTGCTGTTAACACCATTACCTCTTATTTCTTCAATTGAATGTTCTATGGCTACGTCTGATTTCTTCTCCTGTTTACTATCAGACGGAGCTCCGCTCCTCAAGGTTTCACCCCCCACAGCTATGTTAGCAATTTTGTTTTTTGTTTCCTCAGAAAGTTTTTTTAATTTTCTTAGTTCTTCAGAGTCATTCTTAAGTTTACGAATAGTTTCTAGTTGTTTTAATTCGTTTTGAGACTTAACAGCATTTGATATGGCACTAGCTGTACTACCTATAGCAGCTGCTCCTTTTGCAGCAGATGTAATCAAATCTTTATTATTTTTAATTAAGTTAACGATACTTCCAATACCAGAAAAGATACCAGCCCCTTCTTTTTGAACGGCACCTGCGGTGCCTAGGAACTTTTGTGTTCCGATTGTTTCTACACTGTCATAATGGTAAACAGATTTCATAGATGGTTCATGAGCAATTTTTTTATTTGAAGCAAAATGTTTAAGATTGTGTTTATAAATTATAGGCATTTTTTAGGATTAAATTTGACTTTTGGGAAAAAATATTTACGTTAATATTTGCGCTAAGATTTACGTTTAGGATTGGTTAGTAACCTGAGGACCTTTGGTCCGATCGGCCAAAGCCTCGAGGAGCTTCGCTCCGATCAAGATTTACGTTTGTGAATGGACAACAACTTCGAGATAACTTTATTGTCTGTTGCACTTTATCTATTGCGTCAAGTAACGTGTGATGTACTTTAATTTCTTTTCTATTAACTTGCATTTTCTGCTGATTAATCTTCAACGCCGTTTTAAGAGCATTTAGCTTAATTTTAAGAACATCTAATTGTCTTTTAACGGAATCTAACTGTTCTTTATTTTCTTTAGAGTTTTCTTGTAAATTTTTATTTAATTCATTTTCTAGATTGATTTTAAGATTTTTCATTTCATCAACTTTTTGATTAAGTGAGTTTACTTCATTTATTATTCTATTCATCTTTTTCATTTGTTGAGTAATTTTAGAACTCAATTCATCAACACTTTTTTGGAATGTAGTTTGTAACTGCTTTAAATTTTTTTAAATTCTTTCAGGTAGTTTTTCTATTTCATCTTCTAATTGTTCTTTCAATAGTTGTATCTGATGTTTATTTTTAATGACTGCAGATTTTAACTTTATAGAAAGTAATATTAAAATTTTTGATTGTTCTGAAATCTTTTTAAAAAGTTTTGCCATATCTGCTAGCTCTCTATCCTTTTTATCAAGTTTTGATAATTTTTCGTTTAATGATTTGTCATTAAGTTTAAGCAACTTTAATTCATTCATCAGTGGAACCAAAACATCGTTTATATATTTTTCTTTTAAGTCATTGATTTGTGTATCAACATATTGTTTATTTGTTAACTCTGTATTTTGTTGCGGAAGAATAGGAAGATGCAATGGACCAGATAAAACGTCTCCAGTTTTCATGATATAATTTTCTATTTCTATTTCTGATTCACGATTATTCGGGATAGATGCACCTCCACCAACATTTGGTAACATCATTTTTAAACAATAAAAGATATATATGTCATGGAAATAAAAATTGTTTTCTCATGAAAATAAAAAATAATTTTTTCACGGATCAACAAAGACAATGAATGGACATCAGATCACTCAGATTCCTTCCATTTCTGAAGCTTCCCCTGTTGAGGTTTCCATTTTTAAAGAAATATTTTGAATACAATCTTCTGGTATATTAGGGCAACGTGATATTTTTTGGGCTACCTAGATTTTCATCTGCCTACATTTTCGATCTTCGGCTACATTTTCGATCTTCGGCTACGTGATATTTTGTAGAGGAACAGCAAAACCAAGTACGGACATTTCATTTTTCACCGATATATTTCGCCAGCTCTTTTCAAGGTGTACACTGGAGTGACATTAGTTGGACATGGACACAAAATTCGTCGTTTGATGAGCGTTTACAACTATTGATTAACGGAAAAGAGACACAATTTGCAGACACAGAATGAAAGAAGTCATCAATGAAGGCATGAAAGCTATGACAAATGATACTATTCATAAACGACAGCGGGTACAAAATAAATAAGCTCTAAAATAAAGCGTAGGACAATACTGTTTACACTAAAAGAACAAAATTAGCAAAATTAAAGACGAGAGAAATATGCAGTACAAATGAAATTCCATCAAAAGAATGAAATAATAAATTAAATGTCTGTAAATGGAAAAAGTGGGAAAGAAAAGTAATTACCAAGGAAGGATTAGGTTAAAGACAGTCTCCTTCTGTACACACAAGTCTGGTTGAGAACTCTTTATAAGGAGAGCATCGAGAACTCCTAGGTGAGCCTTGTTCCGACACCTGCGTATAATCGTAAAACATGACTTCGCCGGTATACTCGGTGTGCAGGTGAGAAGATGTCGAGTAATGCTACTGCTCACTTTCCTGGTGTGACGTCGTCCACCCTCAATCCACCGTGGAACATGCTCCGCAATTCTTTGGGCAAGTCTGCGCTCCGTTCTGCCGATATACCTGCTTCCACAAGTACATTTATATTCGTAAATGACGCTTGATTCGGCTTCCGGCGGCAAAGAGTCCTTCAACTGAGGACGCCAAAGACGCTGCGTAACTGGAACTACTCGTAAGTCCACGACCGGATACACACCTGACACCTCCTTCTTCAGCTTCATCCTCATCCAATTAAAACTCTGGTCACCCTTGAATGGAATTCTAATTGATATCAATTTCTTCCTTGGTCCGAACTCACGGCACTCCTCCGATACCGAGCTGAATTTGTCGATCAGCTTTTGCGGATAACCGTTGCATAGGAGAGTGCGGCGAATAAACTCACATTCACGAGGCAGCAATTGCGGAGAACATATGCGTCTCGCTCGATAAAACAAGGTCCTGATTAGACCGGTCTTGTAAGAGAAGGGCACACAACTCTTGAAATGGGTGTATAATCCCGACCACGTGCCCTTGCGAAAGATCGACAGAAGCACTGATCCGCAATCACCGCGAGTGATCAGGACATCCAAAAAAGAAATTCTATTCTCCTCTTCAATGTCCATCGTAAATTGCAAACTTGGATGAAGATCATTTAATTTCCGAAAAATGGTCTCGATGCTGCGTCGATTGTTCCCGACCATTAAAACATCATCCACGTATCGCGCAAAAAATGATGAATGTCGCTGTATTGATGCAGATAATTTATTTTCCAAAAATCCAAGGAAAATATTCGCTAGGGCAGGACCAAGAGGGCTCCCCATAGCTACTCCATCGGTCTGCAGATAGTATTTCCCATTAAAAAGAAATTGAATATCCTTTGTTGATAATAGCAGCAACTCTTTGAGAACTAAGAATGGAATATCCAATGTCAACCCATTCTTTAAGATGATCTCCTCAATCATGTTAATGGTATCCAAAAGTGGAACATTAGTAAACAGCGCCACCACATCATAGGACACCATGACTTTGTTGCTAATATTCAAATCTTGCACCTGATCGACTAGGGTAAATGAGTCTTTCAGAGAATAGCCACTCACAGCTGTCAAGACTGGTCGATCTTTCGCAAGGGCACGTGGTCGGGATTATACACCCATTTCAAGAGTTGTGTGCCCTTCTCTTACAAGACCGGTCTAATCAGGACCTTGTTTTATCGAGCGAGACGCATATGTTCTCCGCAA
Organism: Prostheceraeus crozeri; assembly: GCA_907163375.1. NCBI lineage: Eukaryota > Metazoa > Platyhelminthes > Polycladida > Euryleptidae > Prostheceraeus > Prostheceraeus crozeri. The sequence continues at coordinate 265,275 of CAJQUW010001636.1, read as the reverse complement.
TTGCTGCCTCGTGAATGTGAGTTTATTCGCCGCACTCTCCTATGCAACGGTTATCCGCAAAAGCTGATCGACAAATTCAGCTCGGTATCGGAGGAGTGCCGTGAGTTCGGACCAAGGAAGAAATTGATATCAATTAGAATTCCATTCAAGGGTGACCAGAGTTTTAATTGGATGAGGATGAAGCTGAAGAAGGAGGTGTCAGGTGTGTATCCGGTCGTGGACTTACGAGTAGTTCCAGTTACGCAGCGTCTTTGGCGTCCTCAGTTGAAGGACTCTTTGCCGCCGGAAGCCGAATCAAGCGTCATTTACGAATATAAATGTACTTGTGGAAGCAGGTATATCGGCAGAACGGAGCGCAGACTTGCCCAAAGAATTGCGGAGCATGTTCCACGGTGGATTGAGGGTGGACGACGTCACACCAGGAAAGTGAGCAGTAGCATTACTCGACATCTTCTCACCTGCACACCGAGTATACCGGCGAAGTCATGTTTTACGATTATACGCAGGTGTCGGAACAAGGCTCACCTAGGAGTTCTCGAGGCTCTCCTTATAAAGAGTTCTCAACCAGACTTGTGTGTACAGAAGGAGACTGTCTTTAACCTAATCCTTCCTTGGTAATTACTTTTCTTTCCCACTTTTTCCATTTACAGACATTTAATTTATTATTTCATTCTTTTGATGGAATTTCATTTGTACTGCATATTTCTCTCGTCTTTAATTTTGCTAATTTTGTTCTTTTAGTGTAAACAGTATTGTCCTACGCTTTATTTTAGAGCTTATTTATTTTGTACCCGCTGTCGTTTATGAATAGTATCATTTGTCATAGCTTTCATGCCTTCATTGATGACTTCTTTCATTCTGTGTCTGCAAATTGTGTCTCTTTTCCGTTAATCAATAGTTGTAAACGCTCATCAAACGACGAATTTTGTGTCCATGTCCAACTAATGTCACTCCAGTGTACACCTTGAAAAGAGCTGGCGAAATATATCGGTGAAAAATGAAATGTCCGTACTTGGTTTTGCTGTTCCTCTACAAAGTCTCAAAAGTGAAGGGTGTTTTCAACATTATCAATACGTGATATTTTTCGACCACGTGATATTTTTTAGATTACGTGATATTTTGAGACCGCCTAAATTTTCGTCCACGTGATCTTTTGAGACCGCCTAAATTTTCGATTACGTGATATTTTGAGACCGCCTAAATTTTTGAAATTTTGATTTATTTGAAAATTTGTCACTACCTAAATTTTCGCCCTTCGGCCTTCGGCCACGTGAAATTTGAAGTCTACCTAAATCTTTAAAATTTTGATTTTTTGAAAATTTTGAAAAAACCCCGCAAAAAGTGTGACATCCGGCGCAAGCGAAGCGGAGCAAAGCGAAGCGAAGCGTCGCGCCGGATGTCACACTATATACTACTCATTCTACCCATATCACTCCAAGATGACTGAGCGCCGATTCCCCAATTCAGAGGAGAGGTGGCCGCAGCAAAAGTGCAGGAGAATTTTGCTTAATATTACTTTCCTCGGATTTATGTATTAGAAATGTTAATATTGATTTTTGAGAATCAGGAGCTTCAATTACAAAGAAATAAATTCTCTGATCATGATAATCCGAATTCAAAAAAAGATGAAGCAATAATCTAGAGCGCTGATAGACACACTTCTCATGATTTTAGAGAATCAATTTATTTTTTATTCACTTTTCAAATTCATGCAGTGGATAAGAGACACCATGGATAATGGAAGTGATCATTACCAGACACATTACCTTGCTGAAGAGATATATGCGCTTTCCATCTGAATGGCCATGAAAAGAAATAATTTAAAAACTTTTTGAGACCATTGTGATTCCTGTCCTGCGCAACAAATGACAACCAAATAACTTATGCGCGATTGTTTCAATCGTCATGTAGACAAGCACTAAGCAGGCGCGGTGGTCTACCTGGCCGGTCATCAAGAACTCTAGATCTTACTACTCCCGACGTTTCGTATTGGGGTCATATAAGATGCAAATTGTACAGAGCTCATTGAACAAAATCAGTGAGCGGATGACATCAGATCTCGATTATTGATGCGCTAGAAAAATACAAGAGGAGCAGAGAGTTTACTGATTTTTCGTCTCACGATGAAAGCCTTCGTCTTATACAACAGAAAGTCAAAGCCACGGAATGCACTCAAAAATCAACTTCTGGCAGACCTTGTCCGACCGCCACCTCGACTTTCTGCAAGGAAAGAGGCAAAATGGGACTTTTATAGAATGATGCGCTACCAAGAACCTACGTGGCTGTTCTGCCTGGCGGCTCTTCCTGTTTGAACATGATCAAAGGAAAATTATATCAATCCAATCGGAAGCAATTGACGTTTTCAATAAAAATGACATTTTCTGTGTTTTCTCTGATTAGATGGATAGCAGTAAGTCTAGAACTAGAGCTATAACTTTTCGGCATGGAATGTCTGCTACTCAATTCCTATCATGTTATTTGTAGCTTGTAATTGATCTGTCTAAAATTTGATATTCACCTGAAATGCAATGCCTTCTCGTTTCCAGACTAACACAGTGGTACTCTGGAAACATAAGTAAAAGCTTGTCAACTAGGTACAGCTGAAGTTATTGGAATAATATCCACTTAAATCACATGATAGGGCTATTGATGACAACTCACATCAATACTTCAGGCGACTCCCAAATTTTGGATGATTTACTTAATTTGATGAAGTAAATTTCAGACATGACTAATTCTCGTATTTCTTAATCTCACAGTCTCATTTGTTAAGAATTTGGCGGTGTTGACCGAATGAAAATTCTGTTGAATGGATGAGATAATTGACAGTCTACTATTTCGACTTCCGACAGTGGTGATAAATGGAGACTTTATTGCAAGTTCAAATGAGGCGTTCCTTTGAGACCTATCGCAATTATCTACATTGTTGACTTCACAACCATTAGGACGGATATTATGAAGTTTGAATCGGAACTTGCACTGGGCTGCTTCTACCAAATCAAGGATATCTCAATGATTCTTAGTTTTTACTGAATGTGTTGATGGATTTGAGGACTTTTTGCACTGTGTCTAACCAAACAATGAGGAAGTGAGAAAGGTATCATAGAGAAGCATGTATCGCAAAATGAGAAAGAGTCCTAACATCAGAATAAAAATGTTCTTATCAAGTGAATGCATTCGAATTGTATAATAAAAAAATGGATTCTTCGCTAGATGATGTATCTTTGATTAATGAGAAATCATCCAAATTCATGGAATCATTGGCGTTCTGCATGCATGTATGCTTGATTTTTCTCTCTAACACTTGAATAATGTTGAGAAACGCCTTGATATCTATTGTAAGCTCGCTAGTTATTCTCACAAAATATGTGAACTGATGCAGTTGGTATGTATACTCAATAGATACCACCATTTATGTAAAGACGAAGTCAAAACAAGAGACCACGCTGAACTCTGATCCATGTGTTTGGATTTTCAAAATAATTCAATCTATTGTCGATGTGTGCAGTAGAGATGTGCTAGAGCTATGAATTGAAACCCGCACCCGCACGAGAATAGAATTCTTTCAACCGAATAGAAATAGAAATATCTTTATTTGCCTCACAAGGAAGGTGAACACATAACAAATAATACACAATAGATAAAATACAAAGATACATAAAATCTTGGTGTGAATCACGGACAATACCTATTAAAAGAATTTAAAAAGCTCTCAGTCTTTGTCTTAGGACCAAGAAATTTTCAAAACTAAAGTGTTCTCTCCCGAAGTATTTATGCCACAATAAAAGATATAAAGTATAGATACAGGAGTTGCCAACGTTTCGGGTCCTGACCCTTTCTCAAGGCAGTTAACTATAAAAAATTATAGTTTTTTATAGTTAACTAATTAACTAGTCAGTATTCAAAATAATGTCATTGAAGATCTTCTTGCACGTGGGGTCTCCACTGGCAAATAAAGTCTCATTAATGTATTCACAATCATCTATAATATGTAAAACTCTTTTTTCACACGTGAAAGTCATTTCAGCAAATATTTGGGAGCGCTGCAAAATACAGGATGACAATACAACAAAATCAGGCATATGAAACTGCAGTGCGCCATGAAAATAACATGGGAGGGTGTGATAGCTCTTTTTAAATGCACAAGAAGAAACAAGCGTTTAGATGCTTTCTTTATCATGTAATCAATATGCTTGTTTCATTTCATATCTGAGGAAAGATGACATCCCAAAACATTAAGAAAAGACGCATTTTCCAAACTTGTATTTTCACTCAAGCTAACAGAATTGACAGATAAATTCTTGTTAGTAAGAATGTCTAACACACAACACTTCGAAAAATTCAATCAAAGCCCATTTTGAGTTGACCACTCTAAGACACTGTCTAATTCCCTCTGTAAATTGTCGTCTGATGTTTCTCTAACGAAATGCAAAATAGTCAAATTATCTGCGCATTTTTGAAAAATAGAGTTAGGGCATACTGAGGTCAATGAGTCAATAACAATGCAAAAAAGGATCGGCCCAATTACGCTACCCTGGGCAACTCTGCATGTCACATGGACCCATGAGGACTGTACCATTAATGATCACTCTGCTGTCGAGAATTCAAGTAGTCCTGAATCCATCGTGTCAATTCAATAGGTAAACGAAGATGTACACATGACTTGATAATAGAGTTGTGTCTAGGCCTATCAAAAGCTCTAGAAAAGTCTAATCGAATTAAGACACGACACGGTCAAAAAAAAATTCGAAGGATCCAGGAAACGGAAGATACCAAAGTTAAACGACTACCCTAGTGGAGAATCCTGTAAATAATTTGGTAACTAAAAGTCATGATCGAATGAATACAAATTAATACTAACTACATAGAGTAACCTACTCCAGTACAGAGTAGGAACTGAAATACAAATAAAGGCTAGTCGACTCAACTTAAGCCGACTTGACGAGAGGCTAACCTAAAAATAACAAATGATAACAATAATAAGAAACCTAAGAAACCAAAATTAAGTTTGCTATGCATGGAGTCATCAGGGAGGAACCATGTGGCTTCATAAAGCAAGGTTTCGGCCCCTAACCTCCAACCTATACCACATGGCGGGGACAGGTCAACCATATCGAATGCACGACATGGAAGGTCTCTCCAAGCCTGAGCAGAACCTAACGGAAAATAACATTTTTTGGAACTTTTGAGGACAAAAGGAAGCAAATAAATCTGGAAGAGGTTTTTAGTCCAACATGCTAATGATGAAAGGCATCTGGCCGGGCGAAAAACAGCCAAACTAAAAAACGAGGAACCTATTCTCTGAGAAGGACTTTATGCAAGAATTAATTAGCAGATTAACCTTATAACCCTTACCTTATGAGCTCTTGGAGCTGCTAAAAATTATCTCACATAAGTCTTTCAAGGAGTCCTTAAACTGGTCTAAATCAAGGTTCGTATAGAGTGTGGAGAAATCCTTGTAAGGAGTGGGAATTCAAACCCGACATCCTGCCTAGAAATTCCCCAGAAGAGTTGATGCTCCAGAAGGCGTTCACACCCGAATTATGTTTGATGGAAAGGCAAAAAGACAACTAAATTGTCCCGGACCAATTGCAAACCACTGTTCGCAAGTATGGCCAGATCTTCGGAAGTGCTGTTCCTGGCACCAGCTTTGAATCTCATATGATCAATAAATTTAAATATCAATAAAGCAGTCGCACATACACCACCAGATTGCTGGTCTAGATATCCCAAAATATGCAGATAAGTGGATTTGTGGTTCCCTTATCGGCTCCTGGCAAATAGGCAAGTAGATTGCTTGAAAGCTTGTTTCTTGTATCATGAAACAAACAATTTCTCAAGAACTTTTGATAATATCGGTAATGTCGAAATCGGTCGATAATCACCAACTTGTCGAGGAAAGGGACTTTTGGGTACAGGTGTCACATGAGCATGCTTCACAATCTTAGGCACATCAGCGTCAACCAGACTTCAGTTGAAAAGGAATGCTACCACAGGAGCAGGTGCCATTAAGCAGTTTCGGAATATCCGAACCCGAAGAACCATGATTTTGAACCCGACCTGACCCGATAATTTTGCCGATACTAAAAATTCGAACGCTATCCGAAAAAATTAATTGAAAAATCAAATTCCTGCGTCATCGTGGAGAATAATTTATTAATAACTGTTATTATAACAATTAATGATATACTTACTTTTTGTAATGAGACTAACTTGATTATTGCAAACGGAAGATTTGAGAATAGCGATTGTTTACAAGGAAAGTGTACATTTCATGTATTCAAAATAGTGTTGTAAAAAATCCATGATTAATTACTTGATCATGTCAGAATCCATACTAACTTTATTAAACGAATTTGAAATTGGTAATGAATTGTTTTTTATACTGATCATTCACAGACAAAAATTAAACTAAAAATACCACTCGACAAGGAATCGAGGATATTGAATCAAACGTTTCAATATAAGCAGTAGTGAAAACTGTGCCCTACTTGCCACGGATAGGTACATGGATAGGTACATGTAAAGTTTAGTGTTATCAATAGGTACATGGATAGGTACATGTAAAGTTTAGTGTTGTCAATAGGAACATGGATAGGTACATGGATAGGTACATGTATACTTTAGTTATCGATAGGCACATGGATAGGTACATGTATAATTCAGTGTTATGAATAAGAACTTGTATGAGATCTGTTTTACTGGATAGGTACATGTGTTTGGTACACTCAGTTGAGTACACTGTGTTTGGGAACGTCTATGATCGAACTTGTGTGGTTTGGTTCTGAGCACTTGGGTACGTACCGATAGACGTCCGTTGTTTGATTTTGAATGGGTTTGCTCAATTGCGACTATTGTGACTATTGCAACCATTGTAATCAAGATGACACATTGATTTTCCTTTTACGTAGACAAACTATGCTATAAATATGTGATAGTTTTTGATGGCATACATAATGATGACTAGTATCCCAACGTCGTGGGTTGTCGCAAGAGACCTTGGATATTCGTTCAAAGCCATAGAAAGTGTAAAAAATCTCAGTGAAAATATCAACGCTGGTGATTTAGTTGATCGACTAATGGATCTAGATGAGCATGCTATGAATCACAATTTGGATCGTAGGTGGATAGAGGATTTCTCCATGCTACACTGCAATGATAGTGAAATTAGGAGGATCAAATTGGAACGATATGGAAAGAAGGAGACATCTGACAGTGTTTTAATAAAAAGTTCTCCCAATAAAAGTGACTTCAGAAGGAAATTAGAACAAGAGACATTTAAATTATTATGTGAACGGAACTGCGTTAAATGTTTTAAACAGGAACGATCCCTTCTCTTTTTGCCATGTTCTCATAGCGTTATGTGTTCTACATGTTATGTACCCTTTGAAACTTCATCTTGTCCCCTTTGCGATGAAGAAATATCTTCAACAGTCACTGTATATCGTGCATGATGAGTCATCATGCAGGTCTGTGATTGGTCACTATTGTGTCTTTGTGTGACTTTTCTATATAAGGAGGACATTGTACCGTTCTATTTCAAGCATAATTTGAGGCTAATACAATGTCAATCAGCATGTCGTTCACTACCAACATTCCCATTTCAATAATTTACCGAAGTCAACTCTTCACGGGCAATATATTTTATTCTGCCGTGAATATAACTGGCTATAAAGCGGATTTGGTGGATCTGATGGAGGAAATAGTGAAGTATTTCCGCTGCGGAGAGGACGTTGTGGTGCAGAGAATGTTGATGAGAGTCGTGAACAACGCTCTTACACGAGTTGCAAGATTCTGGCTCAACGAAGTATTTCGCCCACTATCTCAAACGGAGATTGTACCGGAATACTCTCGCTGTTGGTGCAGCAGTATCCAACGGAAACTCAACACATGTCTCCATGACATTATCACCTCCAGCTACTATGACGAGAAGGGTGAGAAGTGCAAACTGGACTTGTTCAGTGGACCGCCATCAGTAAGCATCAATGTGGCTGCTCAAGGACATTCTGAGGTGATCAGTTTGCGGGCATACTATGCCAATATTTTAAAGACTTTCCATTTAAAGCCTTGCTGTATGTGCTGTCCTATTTCAAAACATCTAATGAAAGACATTGAGCAGCTCATAACTGCTACAAATGAGACTCTAGCCGATGTGAGTGTATATCAGTTTCCCTCTACAACTTGCTAAGTGTTTTATGTAATTTTATACGTACCAGCAACAAACTCTGTGTGAATGCTTGTAAACTTTTGTATATAATGTTGTAAGTACTAAGCAAAAATTGTAATTGTATTATCTATTTCCATATTAGAATAAAAATGTCTGTAAAACGGAAGGCATCTTCTCGTCAATCGAAACGGTCCTTCAAACCTTCAAGTCAGTTTAAAAAGGCGTTGCGAAAGTTAAACAGGATACATGATAATAAGAAGAAGTGTAAATTGATTCAAAATTCAAGTGATGATTTCATTCGTGATTTAGCTTTTGCAATACACAAATGTCTACCTATTTACAAGCCTCTGTTGAATGCTGGCTCTTTGAATAGCATAAAAAAGTTTTCAAATCCAAGGAGTAGTGATAAGAAAAGGCGAAACTTAATTCAGCGCGGTGGTGGTGGGTTTCTAAGTATGTTAAATGATATTGGAAACAGTATTAATGGTGTAATCAATAGTCCGCTTGGAAGGATTGCAGCAACTGCTGCAATGTTAATATAAGGTTAGCGAATCATAAAGTGACACGTCATCACTTTGATTGATGAGTCATATATAGGTGTATATAAGGAAGACGCTTTAATGATATTTTACCACTTTCAAGTGACAATTCATTTGCGCTGGTTGAAAGCTCCGAATTAGTACTTGTTGAAACATGACTCAGAAAATGTATACAATCAGAGAGGAAGGTGACGCTTTTGAGCAAGATCTCTTGAAGCTTCGTCCGACACGAAAGGTGCAAGGGATTGGAAATACGTTCTACTTTCAAACCTTGAATTATGGTGATGATGGCTTTTATCTTCAAGTTCCATTCTTCCACAGTAATGGTATGTCTACATCAGGGTATAGCAATATGAGACAAATGCGAGTGACTTTTCCAAAATGGCAACAGGTGATTCTTAAAACTATTGACTCTTTCGCGAAAGAATGTGTTGAGCTGCCTGAAAGTGCTCCCACTCATTGGAGAAAGGCATTAGAGGAAGGAGTTGGTTATAAGGAATTGCCGGAATTCGATACACTGTTTTTAAAACTATCTGATCATTTTCAAGCATTCGATCTCTTTACAAACGCGATGGAATGTGAGGATCTCAAACGGGGCCGCTATATGGGCTTAGTTCACGTTACCGGACTTTATATTGGCTCACATGGTTCGACTGGTAAAGTCGCATCTTTACAAATGAAGGTTCTTCAACTAGTCTATGAACCACTACCAATTGATAAATGTTTGATTAACATTGATAAGACTGCTTCAAGTAATGGGAAGGAAGAGAGCAAAAAGCGAGGTCGGAAATCTAAAGATGGGAATCCTAAATTGAAGTTGAAGCGCCAAGATGCTGACTTGAAAACTTTCTATAATCCTAATTGTGATGAGGAAACACAAATGTTTTAATTTGTAAATGTTTTAATTTGTAAATGTAACTTGAAAGTTTCTATTCTGAATGTAAATAAACTTGATCTGGAACATGTGTCTGTTTTGTTGTTCTAAGCAAAATTAGCGGGATGATGAGTTTAATGTTAATGGAATTATAAGATGACAGATTTTCGTCTATTCACTGATCGCACAATGTGTGTCGCTGGACCAAGTCAGTCCGGTAAAACTACATTTGTAACTGAATTGCTACAATATAGAAATGAAATGTTTAACAAGGAAATTAAGAGAGTCAAATGGTATTATGGAATATTTCAACCACAACTACATTCTGCACTTCGCCAGAAAGGTTATGAGGTGAAGCAAGGGTTGCCATCAACTGAGGATATCAAAGCAGGTGACTTACTAGTATTAGATGATCTATTACGAGAAAGCAAATCTTCAAAGGATGTAACTGAAATGTTCATTCAAACTGCACATCATAGGGAAGCTTTTATTATCTACATCACCCAAAACATCTTCGATGGAGGGAAAGAGCAAAGAACTAGAAGTTTGAATACACATTATTTGGCAATATTTAAAAATCCAAGAGATAGCAGTCAGATACATCATCTCAGTAGACAGATATTACCTCAACAACCTAAAGTACTTTCAAAAATATATGAAGATGTAACAAAGAAACCACATGGTTATCTATTTATTGATCTAACCCAGGAATGTCCGGAACGACTTCGATTTCGAACAAATATCATACCTAATTCCGCTGAACCAATGACAGTTTTCTCGGTTCACAGTTAGTTTTAAGCAATGTACTTTGTTGCCTTATTATTTTCAAACATGTCGTATTCAAAGATGGTAGTCATTCCTCAAGAGGAGTATGTACAATTGACTACATTACAAAGTGCACAGGAAGTCAAAAATATAGATCAACCTATTACGAATCAACTTAAGGAACTAACACAAAAGGATATGGAAATTCAGAAGATTAAGGATCCCTATCGACGAATGCAGTTAGCAGCTGAAAACATTGACGAGAGGCGACAGATTCGTGACAAGTTGCGACGATTTATAACCTTGTCAACACCTCGACCATATCGTGTGCGCGCTGAGCGATTATTTGACTTCATTGATCCACATGTGAAGTTCAATGAGAGAGGGGAGATAATAGATGAAACAACTGGTGATGTTATTAGAAATAGTCACATAGATGACCTTCTACAATATGCTGTCAGAGATGTAAGGCGAAAACTAGGTGCACCACAAGGGTGGACATATTTTCAGAAAATTTTATCTGATCAAAATGTACCTCACAATATTATTGGAGGACCGACTGTGAATGAATTGGATAAGGGTCACTTACAAGATGGATCAAAGAGTAAAACACCCACGATGGCGGTCAAGCGAGAGCTTGCAGATCCCGATGATCTGCAACCAAAAAGAGCTACTAGGCGCTCAATGCGTGTTGCGAAGGAGTATAGCAAATATTAAGCAAATATGAATTAAGCCTTGCCTCTCTCATATCATGTCGTTACAAAAATTTTGCTGTTGTTTGAAATCTGCGCTCGAAGGCAAAGGAGAAGAGGGCATAGAGGTTGATATCAATTGTGTTAGCAGTTGCTGTGCGAGTAATACGCGTGCAAATCAGAACAAAGACGATGAGTACAGCAGTGAAACTCAGAAAGATTTATTACGACTTAAATCATCCCGCAAGTTTCAGTCGTCCGGAGGTTCTAGCTCGTGCAGCAGGTGTGGGAATAGAGAAAGTCAAGAAGTGGTTGAGGAGTCAACCGACTTACACTCTTCACAAAAATGCGAGAAAGCGGTTTCCAACAAGAAAATATGTTGTTAACAATATAGAAAGTCTATGGCAAGCGGACTTGGCTGACATGCAACAGATATCACAGTACAATGATGGCTATAAATACATCTTAACCGTAATAGATATTTTATCTCGCTATGCTTGGGCACGTGCGCTGAAATCTAAACGAGGACCAGAAGTTGAAGCGGCTTTTCAGAGCATTTTCGATGAGGGGCGTGTTCCGCAAAGAATACAGACCGATCAAGGGAAGGAATTCGAAAACTCTCATGTTCGAAGTCTCCTTAAAAGTCATAATGTGGAATTGTTTAGTGTCAAAAGTGCTTATAAAGCTGCCATGGTTGAGAGGTTCAATCGCACACTGAAGACAAAAATATGGCGCTATTTCACTGCAAAAAATACACATGTTTGGGTAGGTGAGCTGCAGAAATTTGTTAAGAATTACAATGAAAGCTACCATCGAATCATTAAGATGAAACCAGTTGATGTTACCCCAGATAATGCGATGGATGTATGGCTTCGATTGTATGATAAGAAAGCGAAAAACATTTCCAATGAAAAGAAAATTAATGTTGGTGATAGAGTTCGGATTTCAAAGGTCAAGTCTACATTTGAGAAGGGGTATCTACCTAATTGGACTGAAGAAGAGTTTTTTGTGGATGAAGTAAATACAAAATTTAGGCCCACCATGTATAAATTAATAGATTACCATGGCAATCCAATTGAAGGAAAATTTTACTCTTATGAATTGCAAGTAGTAGACAGAAGTGAAGAGGTGTATATGATTGATAAAATAATTAGGAGGAAAGGTCATGGCAATCAAAGGAAATATCTAGTTAAATGGAAAGGATATCCTGATTCATTCAATAGCTGGATAACGCACCAGGATCTACAAAATGTGGAGATGGGAGACACTCGTAACTTTTAAGCTAATATAGCATGTGACTTCTTCCATATATGACTTTAACATGTCTACTAACTTCAATATCATTCTTCCAAGCAATAGCAACCCCAAGATATTCCCAAGTAACAAACCATCTCTATACTCTGTTGAATTCGCTAATCCAATTACTCTGCATGGACCCCATGAAGTTGCTCTAACTGAAATTACTTATTACAACGATATCAGTTTGCTAAAGAACAACTATTTTGAATTACATAAAGAAGTGCGAGAGAAGGATGATTGCTTTCGCATATTTCAAAATAGTCTACATGGTACATGGGCTTTTCATCATCTAACTTTACATCCTTTTTCAACATCTTTACCATCTGTTCAAAACATGATTAAAATTCAAAAGGCATTTGCAACGTCAACTTTTGATTCTAAGGTTCCCACAATGAGCTTGCAAGATACAGAAAAGGAAATCGGTAGAATGTTTGAACGAATAAATGATCTCTTCAGGCTGACTTTGAATAAATTCTACAAACCAGTCATAAAGGGGTCAACAAAATTGATGAAGGAAGGGAAGCATGTTCTTCTTGTATTAGGTAAGGATTTGAGTCATACTTTTGGGTATTCCAGAACAACTTTCTCATCAAGGTATTGGTACAATGGACGTGGGTGGAATTCGGAGAGGAAAGTCACTGATTTTCAATGTAGAATTGTGCCATTGTATGCATTACAAAAGAGGAGCATCCGAGTAAAAAATAAATTTGAGGTCATTAGAAGTGTTGAAGACTTTGCAAGAAAGTTTCAAGGATCAGTGCCAGAAACGTTAATGACTTGTGAATATAAGAAAGAGAAAGTAACTTTATTTACTGTTGAAAAGGAGGTAGAATTTATTGTTTTTACTAAAAAGACACCATTGGAAAAGTCTGAGTCCGCTGTTATTGAATTTGGATCTGAAATGATTGGGATGTTTAAGGGCCTTGAAAGCGCACCTTGGTTGACAGAATTAAATGATACATTCAAGGTTCAATTGTCCTCTTCTAAACTCAAAGCATCAACAAATGCTTCATGGGATATCCACGTATACAGCGAAGACATATCGGGTGATGAATTGTCTACTTCCAGTGAACTTGTAAAAAGAGTTAATTTGAACATTGAAAGCTTGAAAACGCCATCTGAATTGTGTACAAAGTTAAATGAGTTTGGTGTAGATTACCTTGATGCAGATGAATATCACTTTTCTTATGACCCACATAAGAAACGCATGATTCTAAAGGTAGGGAAGAACTCTCTTATCAAGCTGGATAGCGTGTTAACGACCACATTGGGATTCTCAAAATCAACTATTTATGAAGGTACATCAATAGGCGATACAACCCCATCACTAGAGCGTGATATAAGTAACTTATACGTCTATTGTAACATTATTGAATATACAAGGGTTGGCGACATTGAGGCCCCACTTCTGCGCACATTTCCTCTCTCATCCGTAAGGAAGCAACTAATCAATCGAGAATTTTTTAATACAATGTATCTACCAATCAGCCGAAATTTCATCAATAGAATTGACATATCAATTCATGATGACGCAGGAGAAGTAGTACCGTTCTGTGGTGGTGTTACTGTTTTGACCCTACATATTAGGTCACGAGAATAAGGCTTTACGCTATTGTGACTTCCATAGTTATTCAATAGTCATAATGACAGGCATTTACAGTAGACCATCATATCAGAGCGGTTATCCCGTGTTTGTTGGAGGTAGACGACAAGTTGGAGGAGGCATATTTGGTGCACTAAGACGTATGGTTCTTCCAACACTCAAAAAGTATGGCGTACCAATCATGAAGCGTGTTGGAAGCAGGGCTTTAGATTTTGGTGCAAATGTTGCAGCTGATGCGCTTCAAGGTGAGGATATCGGTGAATCTATGAAAATGCGCGCGCAGCAATCTGCCATAGACGCATTAGATGATTTAACAAAGACGAGACGTACAGTTCGGAAGAAACGTAGGAAGTCAAGACAAGTTGGATCAGGCCGAGTTACTAAGCAAAGACGCAGGAAAAGTAAAAAGCCGACTAGAGCAGCACGTTCTAAATCTAGACGTCGAGTGAAAACAAGAAAGCGCAAACGAAATTCCACAGCTACTAGAAACAAGTCAAAACGAAGGAAGACAACATATTTGTAGAGCTAATACGATGCAGAGTATCAATTCGGCTTTGTGTTTCTTCGATTCTCCCCCTCATCAGACAGACATCATCTCCTCAACAATTGTAGACATAGTCCCCACAACAAATATCGATGGTAACCAGCAGCCTATTCAGTTTGATATACCTGCCAATCCTCAAGATTATATTGACTGTCAATCCATTGATTTAGAGTTGTGTATACAAATTAAGAAGACTGATGGTACAAATATCGATTCATCCAAGGATAAAGTGGGATTAGCAAATCTTCCTATTGCCAGTCTGTTCTCAGATGTGTATCTAATATTGAATGACAAACAGATTGAAGGAGGGGATCGAGCATATCCATATGGAGCATATATACATACAATGACTCAATTTCAAAAGCAAGCTAAACAGTCACACTTGCAAGTTTCTGGGTGGTATGATGATCAGCAAGGGAAATTTGATGATGTCTCAAATGCAGGGTTGAAAAGACGAATGGATTTAACAGCGGATTCAAAGGAATTATACTTGAAAGGACCCGTCTATCTTGATTTCCTTCGTCAATCTAGATATCTGCTATCACAGGTTAAAATGCAAATAAAATTTATTCGTGCAAATCCTGAGTTCCCGTTAATGGCTTTTGGAGCTACAAACTATCAAGTTAACATAAGTAATGCCGTGCTCAATGTAAGGCGAGTAACAATGAACCCGTCAGTCATCAACGAGCATGCGACAGGATTGAGGAAAAACAATGCAATATATCCAGTTAATCACAGTGTGTTGACAAACTTCACAATTGGTGCGGGATCATCCTCACATGCCTACCCAAATCTTTTTCCCACTGCAATGCCAAAGGCGGTGTATATCACATTTGTGGAAAATGAGGCATTCATTGGTGCTTTTGAAAAGAATCCATTCAATTTCCAACACTTTAATGTTAGCAAACTAGCACTCTATCAGGATGGGAAATTTGTATCTTGCAAAGCATATGAGCCTAATTTCAAAGATGGCAAATTCGCACGTGAATATGGTTCTATTTTCACCGCCCTCAACATGTTTAATACAGACGATTCAAATGGAATTACAATGGATATGTACAAGAATGGCTACTTCTTCATTATGTACAACCTCACATCAGATGCAGATCTAGGTGGTGAAAGCGTAGGAGTTACAAAGCCTGGAAATCTACGACTGGAGGTATCATTTGAGTCACCTTTGAAGAAAACAATTACTTGTCTCATTTATGCTATCTATGATAGCAAAGTTGAGATAACAAGAATGAGAGACGTGACTGTCAGCTATCAGAGATGAGTAACTTAAGCAACATAGAAATCTTGAGGAAAATGAGGAAAGCTCATCCCTACTCCAAGACAATATTTCTCAATGTCTTTTCTAGAGATAATTTACCTGATTCACCTTTCTATCCTTGTTCACTTATCATCAATACGGATACCAACAATCTTCCCGGAAAACATTGGATTGCTGTATACATCAATCGTTATAAAGTTGCCGAATATTTTGACTCTCTTAATCAACCTCGTTTACATGATATCGCATTATGGATGAACAGGTTTTCCTGGACTGTTAGGAAAGTGACATCGTTCCCACTTCAAAGTAATACATCTCTAATGTGCGGTGGCTATGTACTCTATTTTGTCAACGAGAGACCATTGAAAAATAACTGTAAAAGTGCTTTAGAACTATTTTCAAAAAACTGTGATAAAAATGATGTAATTCTTACTAAATATGTTGAAACAGTTTTGAAATAAAGTTTTATGTTGTATCATTAACTTGCTCTCTTTTTTCCAAAACAAGGGTTTATAAGGAAAACAAAAACATGCTCATATTTCATTATCTATTCACATATATACAAAAAACATGTTCACATTTCATTATCTATCCACATATATACAAAATCTACAATTTGGTTTTCATGAAACATTTTTTCAAATCACATATGATGGGAGGCACATCACTTATGTCTTTAATGCCGGTTATCACAATCTTTCCATTATGGAACACATGAACATGATATGGATGCCAGTTAGTCAATTGAGCTGCTGGAAATAACTCCACTTCATAAGTTAGATTATGTGATGATGTAACTTTACGGAAATCATAGTGATAGTGTAATTCACATAACACGGTCATTGTCTTCACTTTCCAATCAGATAATGAATCACCAAGTAAATGTTCCAAAGTTAAGTGTAGATATGAGAGATCACCCTCCATGACCCTTCCAATACATTGGATTGTTCCATTTGGAAAGAATAGGATAGTGAGAGATCTATCCTTCCTCTGAATCCTCCATGTTAACATTGAGGGTCTTCCAAGATGTAAGCTCGTTGTCGGCTTCAATTTGCGTTTTATCAGTAACCATTGTTTTCGGTTGGGTATATTCCTCTCGATCTCTTGTAGATTGAGTTTTGACTTTGCTTTTGTAGTTAACATCCGATTTACAACTTCCAACCGTTTGATGTCCTCCATCTTTAATGAATGACGTTATCTGTGGTAGTATCTCCCTTGTAAAGGTTTCCCATGTGACGTCACTGAAACGAAAAAATCGATATTCAACATCTTCACGTTTTGGTGAACAGACGTATAGTTTGACTGATGAATCACACTTTATCCATACCTTGTCATCGAGAGGAATCTTGATCCGAGTCTTATGGTTGTCAATGAGATCCACAAAGTCTTTCAGTGAAGGCAATGAGTCAATACTAATGCAAACGCCACGATGTTTTCGATCACTATTTGCTATTGAATGACGAAATGATATTCTTTTAGAATTTTTTATGTGAACGTTTTGAACGTCACTAAGTTTCCATGTTCTAATGTAATGAGGCATGTTCCGAAAGCTATGTTTCAAATTTAAGTTTAATGTTTGCCTAAAGTTTGTTATTTTATTAGCTCAACATATCGGAATGATGTTGAGTACAAATTCTTCACATATTCATTCACATTAGGACTACCTATTTATTAGTAATCATTTCTACATATCGGAAAGATGTAGAAATTTCAATTTTAGTAAGACTACTTATGTATTAGTAAGTGTTGCTACATGTCGGAAGATGCAGCAATCGCAAGATCTATTACAAGTGGAATATTATATTGTTTTTATTTAGACTTATTCTACATCACCTGTGACAGGAAGGCATCTCATTCTCTTCGACGGTGGGGGAAGACCTAGGCTATAGTGTCCATATGGTAATGATAAATTTTTATCCAGCCAACAGCGCTTATCCTCCCAAAGTGAAAGACCTCGCTTCCTAAATGATTTTGTGCTAACTATGTGATTTTTTGAATTTATAATTGTCATATCTTCAGTTGTATCATTCTCACTATAATAGACACTCCTATAGTCATCATGTTTCAATTTTTTAACTGCTGCTCTCTGAATTCCTTTTGCACGTTTGATGCTATGATTCGTAGAGTCTAGATATTTCATGGAATACATTTTCGGTTTTAATAGGATCATTTCCTCAAGCAACTTTCCAGCACACTCATCCTTAAAACAACCTAATCTAGCTTTGTTTGTAGTTGAGTATAGTCGGTGATGACTGTCATAGTTTGAAGAGTCAAACTTTTCACCGAAGTATAGAAGTATATCTTCCAGACGGACAGATGGTGATGTGTATAAACATAGGAAGAAACTGTCGGTATCACCTCCACAAAGCCGCGTTCTATTTATCAGTGGACATCCTTTTAGATCATTGTAATATAATTGATACATTTCCAACTTACTATAGTCAAGTACTGCTTGACCAACATATATTAATTTATTTAAAACTATTGAAGGTTTGTACATTTCCATACCAACCAGATCTTCATCAAATATTTTGTGTTGAACATAGAGAGGATGATTTGACAATTTCAGTAGTTGTTTCTCATTGTTGACTAGTTTAAATTTTTTCCTTCTCCTTACATTTTCCATTGTTTTACCATATAAAGAATTATTTTTCAATTTGTAGAATGACTTTTCGAAGTCAGTGTTTGATTGAGCCCTCTTTTGAGAGTTCATATCAATGTATGTTTTTAACCAAGGCTTTTGTGTGAATTTTATGCCACTATGAATCTTCTTGATTCTCATGCCCATGCTCAAGTAAAATTTTAAAATTGAATAGTGGACTACATAATTTTCCCTATCAAATTGATGGAGCAGAAGTTTCTTGATAGAAGAAAAATGTGTATTTGGTCTTACTTTTTCATATAGATTTTTCATATAGTGTGAAAACATTCTCTTTTCAATCATCTGCATTTCTGGAGCTAATGGGAAATCGGCAGTGTCATCATGAATGGCTGCAGGATACTCTAAATCTAAATCAAAAATGTAGCCGATTTCACCATCATCATCTATATTTTGAACATTTTCTTCATTTAAAAAATTATCTAATTCACTTTCATTCAACCATTTGAAATTTGAGTGGGGTAGATTTCTACTGAGTGAAGAACCATAAAGGTTATTAACATCTAAGTAGGTCAAATGTCGACTTTCATGTGTATTATTTCCTAATTCTTCAATGCGTGCACGCGCTCGGTGAATGTTGGTGAAAGTCATACCCCCTCTAATTCCTCGTTCAAATAGATTGTACATATTTTCATCTTGTATGTAGTGTGGGGGATCATTGGAAGAGAAATTTAGTGCTGAGGTAAAGCTAAGATGTGGGAGACTGACAAAATGTACAGGGTCGACTTCATCCTCACGTTGACTCAATGCTCTAAACACTTCAAATATGTCTGCCAACAATAAAACATCTAACTTCAGATATGCCAGCATGTAATCACCAAATGTGCTACAATTAAATTCAATCCACGCCTTGTTAGCGTGTTCATATTCACTATCGGAACAGTGCTCACGAGTAAGATCATTATAGAATTCAAATTGTGGTGGTAGACAGTCTTCCGTCAACGTGTTTAAGTTTTTGAAGTATGAATATGGAAACACTCCCTTCTGATATAAAACATTATCACTTAATTGTGGAAATTCTACCCTTAATGTCTCTACATGCTCATACGTTTGCAAGCCCTTGGCTAATTCACTCAAGGATGCACTTAGAAATTGATATGAGTCTAAGAATTTTAGTTTAAAGTATACTGTCTTCCCTTTGTATTCATTTACAGGGACACTGGCGGATAAAGTTATATATTTTTCAGCAGTTGCTGCTACAACATCTAATTTCCAAGACTTCATTCTTCCAATCGCTTTATAGCAAACGATGTGGCTATCATAATTTTTAAAATTGTGGAAAAATATGGGGAGCTCCCGTCTGTTAAGTCTTAACCGGAGATTGCATTTCCTACATAATGTTTGCCTATATCGTCCGGTGATATGATCATGATCACGAACTTTTATGACTTCATCGCTGAATTTTGATTTACATTTGTTGCAACATTCTGCATTCTCGTGGCGTGCTTTTTCATCCGCTGACAGTGACATTGGCTGCCTAGTTGTTGCACATTGGTTGTCATATAAGTCTTGGGCTACAGTTTCTAAGTGGTGCAAGAAACTAATAATGCAATTTTCTCCCTCAAAGAGGTAATACTTGTTTTCAAATTTTGATTGAAGGGCATTATGCCAGACATGATAAGCTCCAATAGCCGCAGGTTTATGTATTTTATTATCAATGTAGCACTCTATATCTGCATAAATTACTAAAGGAGGACTTAGTTGATATTCCATGCTACTTGTTAGTACTTTTAGATCTGTCGGCATTTTTTCTATTTGTGCTTTTCCTCGAATGCAAAACTGGAAATGTCGTTCTAGTGTTGTCTTATATGTGAATGACTGAGTGCATCTTTCGCAGAAGTATTTATGTCTTTTTAAAGTTCTCCTATACAATCTTGACAGCTTTGGAATTCCACAATAGTGTGCTGTTCCATTGTTTAGAATTAGCAAAATATTAACCGTTTGCCTACCAGTAAAGTTACTATTGTAACGAACACCTTTGAGTCCATTTTCATAAAAGTGAATGTTAATTTTAATATCATTATTTTTCTCAAATTTTGGAATATCTTTGATTGATACTGGTGTGGAAATGCCTTCCATATTTAGCTCAGATGTCCACTCACTATATGATTTTACTTCATTCCTTGAATAAGGTACTTCATTATAATGCAATATTGATAAAACTGCATATAGGAAGCAATCATTTGCATTTGAATTAACATTAATGACAGCTTTAGAGTTTTTTAACTTCTTTGGTAGAGGAAATGATTGTCCACCTGACAGTATTGGACTTGTTATTACATTGAACTCTATATTTTGTACATCATCTATAATCCAATTGCTACCCTTTTTTGTGAAGGCTTCAATATGATTTATTAGACTATTTAGATGATCCTGAAACCAAGCATCATAGTCATAAATATAGTTTGAGGATGATGAGGTAAAGTGTGCGAGAAAAGTTTCTTCTTCTTGAGGATTAGAACGGACATAACGAATTTGTGCAATCAGACGACCGCGCAATTGATAGCTCCTTAGTAAGTCAGACACTAAATTCCCTAACATGGAACGCATGCTTTCTAAGAATGATGTTATGTCCACAGTAGGTGTTGTTGGCGTGATATCATACACACGTGCATGGCCATTGAGTGCGCTTTCACTGAGACTAACAGTTCCATAGTTATTATGCATATTCATCTCACTATTTGTGTTATGTACATTCATATGCTGTCGAAATCTACTTATAGAGTTATACGTTTTGCCACACCGAGAGCAGTATTGCATAAAGTTTTGTATGTTAGTTGAAGCGCTGGTTGTTGGCTTAGAAGTAGATCTATTTTGATTATTTGAATTTGACTCTGTTATGCTATCATTCGGTTTATTATTGCATACAAGTTTATGCCTCTTAAGATTATCCATCCTATTCGTCTTATATGGACACTTGCTACATTGATATGTTTTTCCTAACTTACAAAATTTTTCATGTCGTTGCAAATTGCCTATGAGAGTGAACACTTTTCCACACTTGGTACAGACAACCATGATTATTGATGAGGATTGAAATTAGCAAGCCCTTATATACATCTACCATCTAATGACGTCAGCGTCATCACCAGCCAATACCGTATGTTCCGATCTGTTGTAAAGAGAAAACACATAAAATTTTCAGTAATTAATTTTCAAAGAAAAAAAGTCAAAGTTTAACACATTTCACAATACCATTGTGGTACAACTTCAAGTGGCTGCAGCTTTCACTGCAGCCACCCAAGTCGTCCATCCTCGTTAGACGCACCTTTCTAATGGCATTGTCTCTGCACTCGATGTGCACCAATGTTTCTTTGTCGTGCCTCTGAATGTTGGTCACTTGCGAGGCCAACAGGAGGTTTGATTGAGTTATATTTTGTAAGGACTCAACCAAACCTCTGTTGTCCTCTATTAGTTGAGCCTCACGGGCCTCTGACTCCCTTAGACGCTCTTGACAACGGCGTAGTTTTGAGTACATGTCTTCATCCGTCGTTGCATCGAGGTCGACATCATACTCTCGCACTGGGAGAGGGGCCTTGGGAACTGTAGCAGGAGCTGCGGCGGGGATAGGAGGTGTCGCGGAGGAAGGAGCTGCGGCTGGGATCGGAGGTGACGGAGAGGAAGGAGCTGCGGGCGTTGGAGAGGCAGGGATCGGAGGTGCCGGACAAGAAGGAACAGGGGATGGAGGAGCAAGCGTCATCATCGGGGACAGCGGCAGGCGGACGCTCCAGCTGGGGGATGCCCGGATGTGGCTGAAGGACACCTCTTCCTGTGAAGCACACATGACGGACTCCTGTAAACAAAGGAAACAATTGTTTATTAGGATAATTGTCAACAAAGTAAGTTTCAAAATGTTTCAATAGAAAATTCTACACTGAAGCAGTTAACCAAGCTTCATACTTACGTTAGTAACAGATTCATTGTCATCATCGGATGACGAAGTTGGTGAATCGTCGGATGAGGATGATGTTGCAGAATCCTCGGATGAGGATGATTCGCGTATGGAGTAGGGCCTCTCCTCATTGTCCTCAATGGACGTGGTTGTCGCTGGCGTACTTAAAAAGCTCCTGTGCTTTTTAAGGGATAGAGATCGCACAGCCTGCAGCGGAAAAATGTGACAATATGTTTATATAAAGAGATAGACATAGACAGGTTTTCAAGGTGTTGTTGTTGTTGTCTGTTATCTGAGCGTAGACCACAGCAATCACACTTACGGGGCTAGAAGCGAGTTTTTTGTCTCCTGGGGAATTCCCTCGAGGCAGCTTCGGGCATGCGGGGATTGATTGAACACTTGGAAACAGCTAAAAAAGAGATTCATATTTGATTTCGTCTTAGAAACTATTAAGCAAATTAATTTGTTACCTTTCGCAAGTTTTCCACCACGTTTCCATCTTCAAACCCGACTGTCATCGCTTGAGGTGGTTCAGTCTGAAATGTTTTGACAACATTGATTTAATTATGCATATGAATAATAACCCAAGTAAATAGATTCTCACATCTTTAACGATGAGTTTTTTCTGCACCAACACCTTTGTCTTCTTCGGTGGGGGCATCACCAAATCCTGAAATGTGTAAACGACATATGCTTATATTGACTTAATGAAGTAGCATTTTATCTATCCCCAGTGGATCAGTTATTCGTTGAAACTAGGATTGACATCACTTACCTCAAAATCGCTGAAAGTCTCGTCGACAAATTCTCGGGACTTAGGGGCCTTCTTGGGAGCGCGAGACTTAGGGGCTTTCTTGGGAGGCTGTTGAGGTTCGTCCACCTGGGATAAAACACCTTCCACCGGCCTGTCCTTCGAAAAGAGGCGTTGCAACTTCTTTTTTTCATTACTAGAAGTCAAATTGATCCCTTTCCGTCCATTCTCAAGAGCACAGGGGGTATGACGAACAATGAAGGCCTTCGCCGAATCGGTGTTAGCCTTCATATCACTCCTTTCATACGTCCTACAGGAAAGGCAGTAGATGTAGGAGCAGTCTTCTCGGAAGGTGCACTCCTTGTGCCCGCTTTTGTTGGCATGTCGAACGGGCAGTTGACATGTCTCACAAAAATGGAAGACGAGACGTTGTCGTGCGATACTCTCATGTCGAACCATTTCTGTAGAGGATATAAACTTTTATTATAATTTAATCCCTTATTAAATAAGAAATCATTTATGTACCACCTTCAAAGCTTTATTAAGTACTAGATTAATATTAGACAAATCTTAAGAAGAAATAAATTTATGGATGAAATAGAAACTGAGATTCGAAAGTTTAATTTCATTTCAAAGGGTTTGTTTATAAAAAGACATAAAATTTGGAAACAGCTGATTAATCATTATTTAATTACGAAATAATAATAGAATGAAAATGAGATTTCGAAAATTTCAACCATTAAAAAATTAGTTTAATTAAACAAGTTTGAACTTTATGGAAGCAGCTGATTTATATTTCTTTTAAATTGAAATAGACATAATAGAACGAAAGTAAAATTTTCGAAAATTTCAACCGTTAATCGATTCGTTTGATTAAACAAATTTGAATTCATACATCAACTATCAGATGACATTGAATTTTTATTTAAACATCTTTTTTTATTTAGAAAGAATGTGTAAAAATACGGATGTCAATTGCACTTTTACTCAGACTTATACAGTCATGTCTCTTCTGGATGACTTAATATAGGAAGAAAATAAAAAAACATGGTTAATAATATAACATAAAGTGTTCCTATCCTAAAAACCCAAGCTTCTATATTTAAAGCTATTTGGTTATAAAAACTTAATAATGTTCCTACTCCCGAATATCCTATAAAGTAGCAGAACATGACAATGAAACTCACTTTAGAATTGTAATAAGAACCGGAGAACGGAGGAACGAAGAACGACGTCTGTTATGGACACTAAATAATTTGAAAATGAGTGAAAATTCGTTGTGTGCAACTTCTTTATATATGAAATTGACAAAGCAACTATGAACAAAGACCTTATGACATCACATCCTGGAATTGGTACGGTTAAACAAAATTGATAACTCAAACAAGAATTGGAACAGCTGGTTTATTTTTAACCTTAGAAATGGAAGTGCCATCATATGTGTTGAAAGATTTCTACATGTAAACAGTAGAGTGAATTCAAAGTAATATGAACTGATGGACTGATGTATTATGTGATATACATGTTATTATTAATAGTCATATAATGATTCATATTTGAAGATATAAAACGTGTGGTTTGAATAGAACATTAAAATTTGAATTAAGCGCTAAATTTCGAAAATTCAAATTTCGCGCCAAAATCCGAATAATCAAATTTAAAGATTTTTTCGAAAATTTGAATTTCGCGCCAAAATTCAAATAATCAAATTAAAATACTAGGTTAGGGTTAAGGGTTAGGGTTAGGGTTAGGTTAGGGTTAAGGTTAGGGTTAGGGTTAGGGTTAGGGTTAGGGTTAGGGTTAGGGTTAGGGTTAGGGTTAGGGTTAAGGTTAGGGTTAGGGAAGCAAGAAGAGTATCTATGGCACCCGGAACCCATGGGTAAATAAATTTTCGAGTGCGCGAAGCGCACTCGAAAATTTATTTACCCTATAATCCGAAAAATTTCGAGGGCGCGAAGCGCCCGAGAAATTTTGAGGCCCCCCCCCCCCGCCGTGTATGAAGTGTATGAAGGTCAAAGGTCAAGGTCAGGTCTAAGGTCAAGGTCAAGTGTAGAGGTTTGTATATTATGGTCATTTTTGGTTGTAAAACTTTAACTTTGAAAATTTGTAAACTTAGTCATTTTTGTAAAAAAACTTGGAATTTTTCAAGTTGCATACAGATGCATACAACTAGGATTTTTTCATCAAATGGGTACATACAATATATCATTCGAATGCTCTTTTCATGCTGATTCTAATGGTGTATTGTATGACACATGTATGACATATAACTAGAGAGCTACATGTCTTTAAAGAATGGGCTAAAAACTTAGTGAATTTAAAAATCTAACATTTGTCTGCTTGCATGCAGTTGCATACAACTAGGATTTTCCCATCGAATAGGTACATACCTTATATCATTCTAAAGGTCTTTTCATTCTCATTCTTATGGTGTCGTGTATGACACATGTATGATATCATCCTGGACTGCTACAAGCATTTTAAAATTAACAACATAACTGTTTCTTTAAAAGTTATATGTTCCTATTTATTTCAAGTTGAAGTCTTCATACTTGATTTTTTGTTTCAATTCAGTTATTGAACATCATTAATTGTAGATAGTTATTCCCCTTTCCCATTCAGACCTTAATTGAAGACCGATTTGTGAAATGATAAAACAAGTCTGTTCATATATACAAATAAATATTAAATAAAGAGATTAAGAAAAAACACACTAAATGTCATCAAGGTAAGGAAAGGGTACAAGTTTTTTCAAGTCCACTTGCACATGGATCCTGGTCTTCTTGGGCGCACAGGGACAGCGACGTGGTGTGTCAAGGTCGATGACCGAAAATTCGAGAGCGGTTGTGAGGTTCCGCTCGTTCGGCTCCATCCTCATGAACACCCGTTTGGTGTGATACTTTTTCGGGGCGTTCTTGACTTTGACCGTGACCCGTCCATAAAGTGGCGTTCGCATGGACTTCTTATTCATGTGACGCATCGTCTCGATTGATACGTCACTATCTTCATCACTCGAGTAGTCGGGCGATGCAGGGGCTTGGGTGAACACCACCGGCTCGTTTGGTGTTGTCGATCGCTCCATCGGAGATTGGGGAGGTGTACTGGTACGTTCCACTGGCGAAGTGGTACGATCAGCAGTACCGTTCTCAACTGCGGCTTTCTGTTTGCGATCCATTATGACTTGTAGATTTAAAATAATTGTAACTTGTAAACGTGAGGATTAGAACCTTTGATAAGAATTGGTACAAACCTCGGACTTATATACTTTTTAAACAAAGGAAATCCTAACAGCCAATCAGAGAGGTACCGAACTTCCCTAAAGAATATATATAACTATATAAAGGATGACATTGTTCCAAACTGTTAAGTACTTATCCTCAACGTTCCATAACAAGAAGCATGTCCTCAAAACCACTATTTTATTTTCAAAATGACAGCCAAGTCATTATGGGAGGTCAGTTGGACATGACCATGCATCTGTCTTGCGGCTGCAAAGTGGCCCTGCGGAAGACCTTGACTGTCTCTGCACTTCAAAGGCGGAATGGACTACCGGTGAAGTGTCCGGTACACGAGTGTGACCATGACTTTAGTAAAAATCCGACATTCCATGAGTGGTGTGATGACTTCTTGAAGATCATGGAGTCGCCTGAGGGACGTGATTTGCACCCGTCCTTTATTTTTCACGCTTAAATTAAACTTACATTGTAAATCTCTTGTCTTTTCATTTTAAACATAGTTCTGGAATTGGTTTTCTTATTGGGGAGCAACTAAATCATAACTGCACAGTAAAGTTTCACATCTAAATAGTGCTACATTAAAAATAATTGTCACAATAGTCGCAATTGAGCAAACCCATTCAAAATCAAACAACGGACGTCTATCGGTACGTATCCAAGTGCTCAGAACCAAACCACACAAGTTCGATCATAGACGTTCCGAAACACAGTGTACCAAACACATGTACCTATCCAGTAAAACAGATCTCATACAAGTTCTTATTCATAACACTGAATTATACATGTACCTATCCATGTGCCTATCGATAACTAAAGTATACATGTACCTATCCATGTACCTATCCATGTTCCTATTGACAACACTAAACTTTACATGTACCTATCCATGTACCTATTGATAACACTAAACTTTACATGTACCTATCCATGTACCTATCCGTGGCAAGTAGGGCACAGTTTTCACTACTATAAGCGAATATTTCCTTACAAATGGACGAAAGAAAACAGTCTAAAATTTGATCAAAAAATGTTTAATATAAAATGCTCAGAATTATCAGATAAGTTAATTGTCAATCCTATAAATGCGAATGAGATATATAGAGAATTGATAGCAATTAGAAATTGCGCAAATAGTTCTAAAAAAACTAATTCATAGATCAAAATATTCTAAATACAGGAAAGATATCGCAATATATAAAAAGACAAATCTAATGAAAGTTCACGGAAACTTATGTATGCAAGAAAAAAATTGCAAAAAGAAATAAGAAAAGAAAAGTGAAAAATGATAATTTAGAAAAAATGGATAATTGCAAAAGAAAATAATGATCATAAGACTAACTGGCATTTGATGATCAACAAGAAAAAAAGTTCATTACAAGTAATTTAAACTCAGCTAATTTCTTAAACGAATTTAAGAATGCCGATATGCCTTTGCAGCCCATGACAAGTAAAGCAGCAATCGAGCTGACATCTACAACATTGAATGAAATAAAAAAGCATTTAAATTCTACAAAAAAAATGGCAAATCAAGTGCTCCAGCTTGCATCAGAGAACACTTTGCCTATGCCGCTGCTGCTATTCAACCAATTGCTAATTAATGAAGATGAAATCCCATTTGCTGAAATTTGGATAGTACCTGTATACAAAAAAGGAGATAAGAACGTCACATCCAGCTATCGTCCAATAAATTTAAATTCAAATGTCGAAAAATTGTCAACGAAAATTTTGAATGAATGATTAAACCAATGGCTAAAAGAAAGTGATGTCCTTCAGGATTGAGGACTAAGTCACACAGGATTTCAAAAGGGAAGCTCAACAATGGACAATATTTATATAATAAGAGAAATATTGCAAATTTACAAAAATGGTGATCATTCCTTATATGTACGTTTCATAGATTTATCAAAGGCGTTTGATTCGCTTCCCAAAGCAATACTTATAGAGAAACTGTATTCATTGGTTCCAAATAGCAACTTTCTCCACCTTCTGAAAAGATTAATTACGGATAATATACATAAAATGTTGTACCATGGTGTTGAATCTGAAGCATTTAATCTACAAAAGGGTTTACCCCAAGGAGATAGTTTATCACCAACCATATTTTCTATATTCATGAACCCTTTGGCGAAGGAAATTTGCGCAAATATTGAAGCCACGAATGTCGCGACAATTGGTAGTATTCACATACCATGTCTGATATATACAGATGACATTCTCCTAATGAGTAATGATGAAGCTTGCTTGCTCAGGCAAATAATAATAATAACAATAACAATAATAATAATAATAATAATAATATTATTATAAAAAGTGGATTAGAACCTTAATAACTATATTCTAATATCATCTATAACCTTACAGCCGACCGGGTGTGTGGCAAGCACCTGTAATCCAGCTACGTGGAGGTCGCAAGTGGATCAGACATTGGCTGATTATTAACCAGACTGCAGACGCTCGAATCACATAAGTGCATACTCGGGAGGGAAAAGTGGTTTCCTCCATTATCTCGTCCTCGCCCAACACCCATACACATATGCAGCATATTAATAACGACGATTCCATACCGGAACAGGCGTCGCCCGGGTTACCAAGGCCTGCGGTGGATATTGAGGGACCAGGATGTTCAAGCAGAAGGGCTACTGGAACGAATCAGCAACATCAACGCCAAAGACGGAAGTGGTCACGCACCGATAATGACAAAGTCATGGAGTGCTATTACATAGTCCGGCAGCCAGAGCGAGTTTCTGCAGGGAACGAGGCCGAAAGTGAGACTTTCACAGAATGATGTACACCCTATGCCTACCACGAATCTGAACGTCTGCCGAGTTCTAGTGAGTTCCTCTTCTTGTCAGACAAGATCAAAGAAAAACACATGTAAATCCAATGGGACGCAGATTGCAGTTTTTGGCTAAAATGAAATTTTCTATGTTTTCTGTGATTAAACGAAAAGTACTAAGCCCAGAGTAATAATTTTTGGCATGGAATGTCCTCAGGTCATTTCCTTTCATGTTCATGCACTTCTGTCTATGAAGCTAAACACATTCAGATTTGGCGAGCCTCTTGATGTCGGCAAACACAAGCATTTTTAGCAACTTTATCCACATTCAACCACATTTTTGCATACATTTCCGATTAGATGCATGATAAAAGCACATGCCCATCATAGGAAATGGCCTGAAGATATTCCATGCCAAAAATTATTACTCTGGGCTTAGTACTTTTCGCTTAATCAGAGAAAACATAGAAAATTTCATTTTAGCCAAAAACTGCAATCTGCGTCCCATTGGATTTACATGTGTTTTTCTTTGATCTTGTCTGACAAGAAGAGGAACTCACTAGAACTCGGCAGACGCACCGATTCGTAGTAGGCATAGGATGTACAACATTCTGTGAAAGTCTCACTTTCGGCCTCGTTCCCTGCAGAAACTCGCTCTGGCTGCCGGACTATACAAGAGCCAGCCGGATGAAAGAGGGTTCAGACGACGAATGTATGACATATGGAAGAATGTGCAGCCATTATCGACGATCACAGAACAAGGACTAATGAACCAAAAGCGATCCATTGTTAAGAATTCGCTATTGACAAGTGCTGAAATACAAGATATCGAAGACAGAGTACGGAGAGCTGCCACAAATGAATCCAATGACAACAACAGTGTACTACCCGTGAATGACAACAATAGCCTGCCAAGTCCACCATCACAAGAGCCATTACATCAAGACCAATTATATGCACACAGTCAGTTGCTTACCGATGAACAACAAGAAATAAAGAGCAGGATTATCCAGTATATGGAAGCGTATGCAAACAATACTGAAAGAGTAACGATTCGGAAGATAAGAAATGATGAAGCGACGCGACAACTGATTGAGACAGTCAATACTGTAGTAGATCATGTACCAAGCGAAAGCATCTCCGAAGTGAATACATTGATATACGCATGTGCCAAGTTAATTGATGAAACCTGCACATCAAAAGTACATAAAAGTCAAGGAAGTACGCCACCTTGGAAACGCAGATTGCAGAATACCATCAAAACACTTAGAGCTGAAGTAAATAGACTAAAGGCTGCAAAGGACAATAACGGAAGAATCCCGGCATATATGGTTCGGAAATACCATATGCAATCAAGATATATTCAAGAAGTTCTGGAAGACGCTAAACAAAGATTAATAGCTGTCAGTCACCGACTTAAAAGATACGAGGATAGAAATGAACACTATAGAATCAATAAAGCATTCAGAGCAAATCCACGCAAAGTATATAGACAATTCAGTGACGATCAAATGCCCGAGGAATCTCAAATTGAAGATAAAGAGCAACTTCTGCACTACTGGCGAGGCATTTGGGAAGTAGATGCACAACACAATACTGATGCGCAATGGCTACATGAAATTGAGCAAAAATGCCAAACAATAGAAGACCAAAATGATACAGTGATTACGGAGGAAGATATAAAGAACAAGCTCTCTAACATGTCCAATTGGAAAGCACCTGGTCCAGACAATGTGCAGATATTCTGGATCAAGAAATTGACGAAGTTACATCCAAGACTCGTGCGATGCTTCAACCAATTGTTGCGACAGCCCCACACGCTTCCTGAATGGCTAGTCAAAGGTCGCACATTGTTAATTCAAAAAGACAATAACAAGCCATCATCACCTGATAACTTCAGGCCTATTACGTGTCTCCCAACAATGTGGAAACTCTTATCCGGAGTGTTGGCCAACAAGATAAACGGCCACATAACAGCAAATAACATCATGAATCCAGAACAAAAAGGAGCACGTTCAAAATGGAGAGGAACAAAAGACCAGCTCGCCATCGACAAGACAATAACATCTGGCAATAAGAAACGTAACACGAACTTGTCAATGGCGTGGATTGACTATCGCAAGGCTTTCGATTCAATACCCCACACATGGATCCTTAAGTGTATGAAGATGTATAAGATTGACGGAACTATACAAGCGCTAGTAGAGAAATCAATGGGATATTGGCAGACGACATTGACACATATGAAGGACACAATAGGCCAAGTGACAGTCAGAAGAGGGATCTTTCAAGGTGATTCGCTCTCCCCATTACTATTCTGTATGGCTATGAATCCTCTGAGTGAGATACTACACAAAACCAAACAGGCATACGTGCTAAAAGGCGGACAAAGAATCAATCACCTGCTATATATGGATGACTTGAAACTCTACGGTAGAACAGAAAGTGATATAAACTGTCTTATAAATACCGTGAATATATTCTCCAACGACATCAAAATGAAATTTGGAGTCGATAAATGTGCCCGCATTGTCATCCACCGGGGAAAAGTAGCTCGCAGCAATGGTGTCGAAATTGACGGAGTATGCATACCAGATGTTAGTAACGAAGGATACAAGTATCTGGGCATACCACAGTATCGGATCAACATGGATGATAAAGCTAAGAAGAAAGCTGGTACAGAATACAAAAAGAGACTAAGAAAGATGTTAAAGTCAAAGTTGAATGCAATCAATAACATACAAGCCATTAACATGTACGCAATACCGGTCATCAGCTACACGGGAGGAATAATCAAGTGGACCAAACAAGAACTAGAAGAACTAAATAGAAAAACACGAAAGTTAATGAATATGTACGGTGGCCTCCATCCGCGAGCAGACGTCGATCGCCTCTACCTTCCGCGGGCTCGGGGAGGAAGGGGTTTGAAAGATGTCACTGAGGTTATAGAAGGAGAAGACAGAAGCCTTAGAGACTACATTACCCATAGCAACGATCCACTGCTGGCGATGGTGAAGAGCGGCGGTCTCTATAAACCGAAGTCGGAAACTACCGCGGATTGGAGGAAGAAAACAAGCGAAGACAGGCTCTTAAGATGGGAAAATAAGGCTCTTCATGGACAATACAAAAGACAGATGAAAGAGGTTACAACAACAACGGCATGCTATGAATGGATGAAATCAGTGAAGTTGAAAATCGAAACTGAGGCACTCATAACAGCAGCACAAGACCAAGCCCTCAACACCAAGGCTCATGCAACATACATCATAAAATCATCATCAGACCCTAAGTGCAGAATGTGCAATTCAGCGGATGAAACAGTGACACACATCTTGACTTCGTGTTCGAAATTGGCCGCAACTGAGTATCTAAGACGCCACAACGAAGTTGCAAAATTGATACACAGAAGTATATGCGAACAATACAGCATTCAAGTCAGCAAGCAACCATGGAGGCATGAGCCGAGATCAGTGGAGGACAATGATGTGATAAAAATACTGTGGGACTTTGAGATTCGAACGGATAGACTAATAACAGCAAGAAGACCTGACATACTACTCGTCGACAAGGTCAAGAAAACAGGAATTATAATCGATATAGCAGTGCCAGACGATCGCAATATAAGTAAAAAGGAACGCGAGAAGATTGAAAAATACCAAGATCTAAAGATGGAAATACAGAAATTGTGGAACATTAAAGTACAGGTCATGCCAATCGTCATGGGAGCCCTTGGTGCACATACAACACAGCTGCAGGGATATCTCGCACAAATCCCTGGACGCCACTATGTACCCGACTTGCTTAAGGCAGCGCTTCTCGGAAGTGCCCACATCCTCAGGCGCATACTTGACCTCCCTGAGTCCTGGTAGGACTCCGAGGCCATAGTAGTATCTTCCCGACCTAATGTTGTGCATGGGTCGTGTACTAAAAATATATATATATATTAATAAGCGTTTATTTCGTAACAAAACCAATACATGAAAATCTCCAATGAAAATCGGGGAGATTTGTAAGAAGAGAAATTACAAACATGACTGAGAAGCAAGCAAAGTCAGAATCAAGTCAATTGGTTGAACAATACAGCACTAGAAAAGACAAATCCATTCTGTCTCCTCAAAGTCTTAGCATGTGGCAGGATCAGTCTCGAACTGCGATGTGATTGAATTGGAAGCAGATGGTGTAGAATGTGGTTGGAGTCGTAGTGTGCTTGACGGCAAAGTCGTAGAGACAAGTTTTCCCTGCGTCTAGCGATGTCGAACATATCACAACGATCACAAAATTTTGCCTTGAATCCGTGAATTATGCGGAAAGCTCTTTTGCAAAGGATCTCGAATTTTGAATTCAGGGCGCTACCAGGATTAATGAAGACAGGTGATGCACAGTCCATAATCGAGCGAACGATGTAGTTGAAAATAAGCACAAGTTGATCGTGATTAAAAATGGGTTTCAATATACGCAAGACATACAAACGCTTAGAAACAATGGATGAAACATATTGAAAGTGATTTGGCCAAGTGAGGCCATCATTGAAAACCAGACCGAATATCTTAAGGAAGCGCACAGTTTCAAAATCAGCAACATTGTGTAAAGAGGTACATGAAAAATTGATATTAAGGACCTTGGTCTTACTACGATTAATTGACATACGATGACCTCTACACCAACTGTCAAAATGGTCCACTTCTGAGGAAAATAGAGACAAATCATCTGGTTCATGCCGGAAAACAGGAATTATCAACGTGGTGTCATCGGCGTATTTAATGACTTTGACATCATCGTTCAAAGGCTGGTATGTTGACATGTACAAAGAAAACATATAGGGTCCTAACAATGAACCCTGAAGTATGCCGCTGGTAACTGGTCTATTAGAGCTGATGGTTTCGCCCAGTTTGACATGTTGTTGACGATTACATAGGTAGTCATTGACCCAGTTAGCTAAGAAATTACAATTAGGAAGTGGTAATTGAGAAATATATGCTAACAGGAGCTCATGTGGTAGACAGTCAATTGCATGGCTCAAATCGAACGTCAAAATACGGACAGCCCTGACACTGGGTAATTCCAAAAGTCTGACAACTGCATCATGTATGGCAACCAATGCACGAATGGTCGACGAGCGGGGTCGGTAGGCCAATTGACAAGAGTCATAACAGTCGATAATAGGGCGTCTATAATTCTGAAGTACAATGTTTTCGCACACTTTGCTGATGACAGGGAGAAGAGAAATTGGACGGAAAAGGTCTCTTTTAACAGGAGTTGTCTTTGGAACAGGACACACAAGTGAAACTTTCCACATATGAGGTACACTGCCGTTATCAAAAGACAAATTGAAAATGTGTGACAATGGCTTACAAATCTCAGGAGCTGCGGCTTTTAGTAAAAAAGGGTGAATGCCGTCGCTACCTGGCGCCTTGTCTGTTTTTAGTTTACATAAATTAGAGAGCACCATAACACTATCACAAATAGAGAAATCGTAGCGTTTCGTTGTGCGATGGAAATCATACGAACCGCTCTTTACGAAAAAACTTGAAAATAACAAATTGATAGATTCTACGGCTTCAAATGCATCAGCGTATAAGGAAACAATCTGAGCAGTCGAGTTATTTGTTGTCTTTCCTCTGACATCATTTACAACAGACCAAACACCTTTACAGGTCTTACACATATTTGAACTCCATATTTTCTTCGATTTAATGATTTCAAGTTTTACTTTTGCCTTGTAATGTAGATAGAGTGGAAAGTTTTCTTCACGACTTTGGTTTGTTGATGAGATCGATCACTATTGGTGTTATGCAGGGTTTAGTTTTTGGAGCAAGTTTGACAAATGAGATTGGGATTATTGACAAGGCTTTATAGAAAATGTCGTAAAAACGTTCTGTGCATACTTGGACATCTTGTGAATCATAAACTGAGGAGCAGTCAGAAAATTCTAGTGTCTTCAGGAAAGCATTGAGGTGTGAACTTCTAAAGTCAAAAACTTTTTGAACACGAACATTTTTGGAGCTACATAAATTATGAGCACTCTTTGAAATAATAACAATTTTGTGCAAATGTGTGGCAAATCCAAGTGGTGGAGCAATCGAAACATCAAAGCTGTTAACTAAATTTACATTACAATATAATTTATCCAGTGTCGCATTGCCAAAAGTTGGCATGTTCACGCTGTTAACGCTATTGAACTGTTGACAAAGAAAGGAAAAGTCGTATCTGTAAACACCACAGAGAAAAATCTCAGCGTTAGGAGTTGATGATAGTAAAAAGTCAAAAATATCAGCAACATATTCTCTAACTTGCACAAACATGTCTGGTGGCGTCTAAATACAGAAGAGATATGACAGAATACCAGATTCCACGACTTGATAAGATTGCTTTCTATGTCTTTAGGTTTTGCAGAAACAGTAGGGACATCAACTGCAGAAGTTGAAGAGGACGCGTAGATCAAAGTTCCACCACCGCGGCGTTTGTCGGATGGATCGTCACCCCCATCGTTCCGAAATATGTTGTAGCCATCTATGGTGAGGATATCGTTTGTTATGTCAGATGTCAACCAGGTCTCCGAAACGCATACAAAAAATGGATGGAAGGAAGTGATCAGTGCTCGAAGCTCGTCTAACTTGTACAGCATAGATTGAGCATTACACAAGACAAACCAATTACGTTTTTCTATTGGAGATTTTTTACTTTCTGTTGTGTATGTTTTGCGAACTCGGCTTAAAAGTGGATTTAAAAATTTCGGTTGTTTCGTCGTACAACAACCCTGTCACAGAAGATGACAACGTCTTCACCATTACTTCTGCGGCGATTTAATTCTTCTTGGAGCTTCTTATGGATTGCTCGTTGCATTTGCGTTCTGTCAGGATTGATGAAGACATCCCGGTATTTTTGATGTGACCGCAATTCTCTCGCCTTCCGCAATATCATGATCTTTTGTTCAATACTTTTGCAATTGAGTTTTAGAGGCCGTGGTCTGTTCTCGTGAACAGCTCTACCTATTCTGTGCACTGTTGCGTCGTCAGCGATAGTGATGTTTATCGCTTTCAGTATAGACTCGCAAAAATCTTTGTCGTCTTGTAGACCACTACTGTTATGATCATCTGATGACTCTGGCAATCCGGTAATTATGAGGTTGAGCTTTCTGCGTTCCTTCTCTTCTACTTCGTGCGTTAATTCGTACATGTTTTCCGTTTGTTGTTGTTTTAATACGATCAGTTCTTCCTCAATATATTGGTTCTTCTTTTTAAGCAATTCGTTACTTTTCTGTAATTCATGGACATTTACTTTGAGTTCAGAAATGGTTTTATGCAATTCTTCAATTTCACTTCTAAAGGTTTGGATGATTTCATTCCTAGTGCGGTCTATCAGATCAGTAAGGCCCTTCATATTGTCATCAATCAAAGCCTTCATATCATTTAGACTGGTTGCTGTCGCAGTCGATCCAGATCTTGTTGATCTTGTTGATGGTGTGTTCGGCATCACACGGAAATCACAGTTATTAAAAATAGAAAACAAGGGATTCACACAAAGTATGAAGAGTAAATGACGTCACAAAAAATCGATAATTTGCTTTACCGGTGACAGGGAGGCTTTGTACCTTATTGTCCGATCAGCTGACAAAGCCGTAGCACTGACAGTACCAGTGTCACAAAGCTGTCTTTGACTGACAATACCAGCCCTACAACACACTAAGAATATCGAGGCACTGTGATCGATCAGCAGAATTAGCAGGAACAACACGACGACAGATATCAAACACAGGTATCTACACGGCAGCACAATATATGCAGATTACGCTGTAAATAGCGTAACAGAGACAGAGACACTACTGAATTCCGCCACTGTTGAACTTTAACAATGAAGTGAAATCTGAGCGATGATCAAACAGAATGGCAATTATGCAGAAAAAGACTAAATGCGTCAAAATCAGTAGACCAAACTCTGAGTAGACAACACACTGATAAAGATGATGTAATGGCGAGGCCAACAATACCAAAAATGAGACCAACTAATGGCCAGAAACCAAAATCGAACAATATATACATGTAAATAATGCCACACAGAGCAAAAGAGACACGACCAGCCACTAGCTATGATTGAGATAGAAATAGAATACAATAAATAGAAATAGTCGACAATTTTTTCAAGTCTTATCGATGTTTCGAAGTAATTAGTAGTTTTTAATTGTTTTATCCTCTGATTTTCTCCTTGGCAAACCATACTTCTTGTTGTCGTTTTCAGTACCAATTATACCATTTAACTCTCCAAATATTATTATGTTCTCCATTTTGTGTTCAAGAATATGATTTTTGATGTTTTGGCAAAAATTTTTATCTCTGTACTTTGATTCCCTGTTGTTTCTATAGCATGCTATTAAATATATATCTGGTAACCATTCGTATTTTTTACCTGTAATTTTAGTAATTATCAGTATTCCTTTTTCATTCACGACATTTTCAAATTCTAGATTATCCAAGTTGTCCGTTATGTATACTGGTATGCCTTTGATGTTTCTTACTGTTTTCAATGATTTCTTTCCCATGGTGTGTCGACCTGAATTTCTATTTACGTGTATCATGGAAAATTATCTTCCTCCGTGTTCTAGAAAAGCATATTATGTCCGCATCTATGTCCT
This sequence comes from Prostheceraeus crozeri, assembly GCA_907163375.1. Classification (NCBI taxonomy): domain Eukaryota; kingdom Metazoa; phylum Platyhelminthes; order Polycladida; family Euryleptidae; genus Prostheceraeus; species Prostheceraeus crozeri. The sequence goes on along the minus strand of CAJQUW010001636.1, from coordinate 227,579 downwards.
TGATCATATCAGTATCATTGACTTTATTATCATTTAAACCGTTTATAATTATATAACTGATTTTTAAATCATCACTGCTTTTTTCCTGTTTTTCGTCCTCTCCTTCAAGTGATGCGCTAAACACAAGGTCTTACAGGTGAGTGTTGTCTAGTGTTTGTGTGTAGCACGCATGTTGGAGTGCAATAGCTGCGTCCATTTTCATCTTCCACTCTTGACAATCTAAATCTGTCTTCTTGTATTCTTCTCTCTCTCTCTATCAGGATCGTATCTTCTGTATTCTCGATTTCGCTCATTTTCATATCTGTACTGGTTTCTGAATTCTCGATGATTTTCGCTTTTTGTCTATTGTCATCATATCTTCTGATGTTATTATCTCTACGTCTGTTTCGATCACAATTTTTTTGACGATTCCATGGCGCACGATAGCAGCTTCGTATATGGTGGTCTCTTCTCTTATAGTAGAAACATATGATGACTCTGTTATCGAATCTTGATTGCCGATGTTGTTGTTGAGCTTGATGTTGCTCTTGTGCTTCTCGTTGACGTTCTGATTGCTGAATCTGCTGATTTTGTTGTTGCTGTTGTCTAAATTCCGTGTTTTTCTTTGTTGCTTTTTCGATTATATTAATTTTCTTTAATAAACCATTGATTTCATTTCTTACTTCATTTTCATCTTCTCTTTCACTGTCACTGCTTTCATCATGTAAGCCATATATTCTTCTTTCTTCCTTTCTGGCATTCAACTTCAGGTGGTCTATTTCTCGCCTCAATTTATTTAGTTCGTCATCTTTGCGATTAATTAAGTCTTCGAATGCCATTATTTCTTCATTTTTCTGCTTCATGTCTTCAACATTTCTTTGTAGTTTTCTGATCTTTTCGTCTTGCTCTTTCATTTCAATTTCGTAAGTATTGATGACCTTCAATAGATTTTCTCTCTCACATCCTGGCGCTTCTTTTTTCTTTTTCGAATTCAGTGTTACTTGCTTGCGTTTTGAATGTTCGATTATCTGTTTGTGTGTTCTGTGTTTGTGTTGCAATTGTTTGTTGTTCTGTCTTGTGGTGTGACGTGGCTGTGTGTGTTAAATGTAAAATGCTTTTGATTTCAGTGGGGTATATGCTAGTAATACAACTTTCACAGGAGTATTTTCTTTTCAGTTTAAAATACTTTATCAGCTCGTAGTTTGGAAGATGAGTGCAGTACACATGAAAGAAGTTTTTACACACTTTTCACACTTGAAAGATGGATCAATTTCTCCGGAGTTGATAGTTCAGTGGAGATTATATAAGATGTTGCAGCATCCATAGTTGATCTTGTTTTTGATTCTGCAAAGAATTGCAATTTATGTAAAACGAGTAACGTTAAATTGGTGATGTTCCGGACTTTGGTGACTTCGTATAGGCTTCGCAAGCCAGCCTTATGATCTTAATGGTCAGCACTTGTCCTGATATTATGCCGGATGTTGTTTGATCAAAGCAAAATGAGTTTGACGAGTCGAACCTAGTCACCTCAGTCAAAGTTGATAGTAACAGTAATTTCTTTGATTCCCGCCATGATTGAATGACACGTTCCCTACAGACTCAAGCGTTGAATCAGTATCTAAGCTTCAGATGTCAAAGTTCGGCGCGTCTGCTCTCCTGCACTTTGGTGATGAAGTGCAATATTCCATTTCATTCACAGTAAGGTACAGCTCGGCCAGTTTCGATATTCATCCATTCTATTGTAAGGCCTTTCTGGTTTATAACGCATAAGACGAAGAAACTGAACTAAGCTGTCACTCATGTCTTCACAATTTGCCTGGCCGTTTTCATCCAGTACTCTACACTTAACTGATCAATAGCCATAATTAATATTCTTGACCAGTTTATACTTCATGAAAGATATTCCTGTGTAATAGAAATCCAATATTATTCCTTAGGGGTAACGATTGTGCCACCGACCTTCGGGGTAACTTGTGCCACGAAGTTCGACTAATTTTGCTAAAATTAGTCTCACAGCTTCAAAAATAAACCAATTTTGTTCATTCTTTTTCGTATCTCATGCCAATACGTCATATAATAGGACATATGAGTGCTAATTAAATTAACACTAGTGCATCGATACTCACCACATGAAAGTTTTTTGCAAAAAGTGCAAAAAAGTGACCTTTTTTCAAAAAATTCTTGGACAATTTGAATTTTGTAGGAAGTCTCAAGACCGATGTAACTTTTTGCTAAATTGACTTAGATTTACAGGAAAAATAATTACAAGACCGATATTACATAAATTTATAATATTGATATATAATAGATATAATTATCAACTATTGTTAATATATAATAACATCGGAAATCTTACAGATGGATGTGAAAATTATGGCACAAGTTATCCATGCCGGCACAAGTTACCCCACTTCACCGTAAATAACGTTGGTAACAGATATGCGATTAAGGACATTTATTCAACATTCTATAATAAGTACATGCACATGCATAATTTTTTCATACTTGTATATTTATGAAATACATGTACACACATGTATATCTACGAAGGAAGTCAACAAAACAAGCACAATTATAAATTCCCAAGTATCATAAATTCGCAACGCGAGAGTAATACCGGACTAATTTACAATCAACCCAAACCTGAAATAAATTCGTAAACCCGACCTGAACCCGAGGACGGGTCAGGATCGCACTCCTCTAGTGTGCAGTCAATGATCAATATCAGTTAAGCTCGCGTTATTCTGGAAATCCAGATAAGGTTGAAAATTTTAGTGATCAGGTTAAGCGGGGGCTTTTTATGGAGAATGAACCTTAATAGTCAAATAAATATTAAATCCACAGAAATGCGGAACCCTATAATATTAAGGGAATAAACGGACATAAACATATTGAAAACAGCAATGTGTAAATGTTCATATCACTTTTGTTTTTGATGCTTGCATGGACTTATTTAACATTGGGTGCAATAGCTTGATACTCATACCTGTCTGAATTGAATGTAAATGTGTGAAAAACTGAAACGATAGCTATCATCTTTTAGATAAATCAACTGATTTCACACAGATGTAAGATCAGCCAATTTAACAAATCCGATTTGTTCAAGTGATTGTTGTCATAAGAAAGCTCATCAGCATTTCTTCATCCTAAATATCAACGTTGATCAGACCATTTTAGAGAAATATAATCTTTCAACTTCGGAATTTTAACTTTATGATATCAATCATTTGAACAAGGATTTACTAACAACATGTGTGGCATTGGAGACTTAAGTCATGAAGAATCAATCATTGTCACCAACGAGATGTCAAAAGGAATAATTAATAAAAGCAATAACTCAAATAGTCGTACAGCAACAAAAAACATTATGTAAGTATTTAAAGAAATAAGCGAAGAAGTGCATGAAACGCAATCACGAGCTCCAGAACAGATTTTTTACCAGCCAGTGCATCTTAATGCTCGTAAAAAGATTGCTCGTTGATAATCCAATATTCACACGTTGCTGATCGCATAATTTCACTTTCCCGATGAAATCCATCAACTAAAGAAATCGGCATTTATCAAAGGGCTGCTACTCCTATGCGACAAGTTTCGCAATCTCTGCCAAAGTAAGCGTAGATGTGTTCGCACTATCCGTATCGGTGACATACGGAATAACCCATTATTTATAGATTATGGAATAAAGAAGAGAGTACCTTGCTATTGATTAACATAGGACGAATATTGATCGCTTCAAATGTACATTTGCAATATGCAATGCTCAATTAGAACGTGGAATTCCATTTGTTTCCCCGAGTTATCACAAATAACAATTTCGCTCGCGCATGTCGAAATCTGACGAGGTTTCATGTTTTTAATTCAGTAACTTCTTCGGGATATAAGGAATGTGAACATCAGTATTTTTGATGAATTAGCGTAATTTCTTCCCAAATGAAGCTTGCAAAATGGTTATATCCCTAATTTTTCATCTGTATCTCAAATCGGAAAATAGTCAGAATATTCAGCCACTTCGCATGTTTTTATTATATGCAGCTTTACTGTAAAATTCAGATGTTTGCATTTAGAAATGTTAATTTATGAACGCGTTAAAAAGTATTTCAATATTTCCATTAATGAATAAGGCTGAAGTTTTGGATGAAAGTATGTCATGATTTCGTCTTGTACCAAAATATGTATAATTGCTCGAGTTCAACGCACATCTTCGGATTTTCTTTTTTTGTCGTCTTGTACCCTCTCTCTCTCTCTTTTTTACAATATATTTATATATACTATCTTCAATTCTATACGGGGTCGTTCAAGAACTACATAATCAAATCTGAATCTGTCCGAGCGACACAAGACACTGAGACTACAGTGGTGAATGAAACGTTGCCACTGGCGAAATCAGTGGTCAAGTGTTGTTTGGTCAGATCAGTCAGCTGTCCGATTAAAATTCAAAGATGCACGTCTACACCTTTGGATGAAGTCTGGGCAAGGCACTCCTGATCGTTTTTTACATAGAGGAGTCAGGACGATTGCAGGAAATTTCTCATATGGGGAGCCATTTGGAGTGATGGTCGCACTTCACTGCAATTTATGAGGGAAACATGAACTCCGAACGCTACGTTCGAGTGCTCGAAGAACATGTTTATCCTTTGGCATTCAGTTTAGGTGCTTCATCATCTGATTGGATTCTCATGGATGACAATGATCCGTGCCATCGTACCAGGGCAACTCAACTGTATAAAAGACAGACAGGAATACGAACCTTATACTGGCCGGCAAGGTCTCCTGACTTGAATCCAATAGAGCACGTCTGGTCTATCTTGAAACGGCAATTTCGTTGGCGAATTTGTCCTGGCAATGATTTGAATAGGTTGTAATCTTTATTTTTTTAGTGAGGCAGGATTGAAATCAGATTAATCAACAGATGATCAGAAATGTGATCGGCAGTATGCCTAATCGCAACCGAAACGCCTAAACGGAACCATCTGTCCTTTTAAGGACTAGGCCCTTACTGCATGGGCCAACACAATGAAGAAAAACATTTAATATGATATGTGAAACAAATTCATTCAATTATAGTTAAACGGTTCCATATTTAACAGGTTTCCATACGGAAAATCTGTCACTATGATGCCATACGGAACAGGAAACATGAGATGGTTGATTGATGGATGGCCGCGACTAAGTGATTGAATCGAACAGTATTTAAGAACCACTCCACATGTGTACTAGCGTCACTTCTGTTTTCACTGGCACTGAGGTTGTGACAGAATCAAAAACAGTTGGAATGACACTAAGCTACAATGAATCATTTCCCCCTAACGATTACATAATCTCTACCTCAAACTCCCTCCCCTCGTAATCGAGCGTTTTCATTTCGGCAACCCCTCCCTCCCTCCTCCACCAGGCGATTAGGTAATTCTTGAACGATCTCTAAAGGAAACCATTAGATTCAAACATATTACTGATGCAAATCATGTAGTGCTGCCCATCTTCATGTTTATTTATTTGGTTAAATTATTGATTTATTTATTTGATTATTAATGATAGTATCATTATTAATGATTATCATAGATGAAGAATACTCAATTCAAAGTTGTAGTGTTGCTTTTGAATAACTCTGTATCCATAAAAATAGAGCTCGAAGAACAAAAAATACACAACTGTCTATTACTATCCGAAATTGCATTTTAAGGGAATTTGAACTTATTTGGATACAAACATACAAATATTGAATACAAATAAATGGCGCAACAAATATGTGAACTATAATTCCCCTGATAATTTTCATCTCTTGAGACAAATCAAACTTGTATTAATCAAGGTGTGGGTGTGGAGCTATTAGATCAAAATCCCATGGTGAATAATTCGTAGTTGCATGATTTCTCAATTTGCTAGACTGAAAAAAGAATTGAAAAATTAATGTTGTTTCAATTGTCAGGCATAATGATATTCTTTGTTTACGCTAGAGAACTGAAAGCACAGAAGCAACTCTCAAAGTCGTGGGTATAGAAAACGCCAACAGGATTTACATGTGCATCATTCATTACATTTACTTTGGGAATACTGCAGCACCAGTTCGCATGAAAAGGAAATTATATTCTGATAATTACTTGTTCATTACTTGCTTGAACAACTTATTAAATGCTGATATTTTGATTACATAATATTTGGCATTAGAAGTCCAAGAGTGGCTATTGATGTCTTTCATTCCCGCAGGCTGTTTTAATTTCCTTTGATTGTAGCATATTAGTTTTTGGCCGCACTCATTATTTAAACTCAAGCATCATGTGAATCATTTCCTCTTCCCTCATGCAAGCAACCAGATCAAGAAAATGAATGAGGTTATTTGAGAACAACCTTCTTTCGATTTATTGTTTTCAAATCAAATCGTCTTTATTTGCTTCACAAGTGCGGTGAGCGCATTACATTAATACAAAAGTCAAATATGTATAAAATTTAAGGAGAGATAAAATCATGCAAAAAATGAGAACTACGGACACAATACTTGATAAACGAATCAGCAAAACGTTTCGTCTTTGCTACTGTTACTACTGTCAAGTGGAATATCGCATTATTGGTCCATATAATTTACATGTACATGTATCATAATAAGTGAACATCATCGCGATGTTGAATCGGTTTTTTACTTTTCAGCGATCGATAAGTATCGCCGGTAGACTTTTTGTGTAATCGATCAATCGTATCGTCGATGCTTTTGCTGTATTATCATCGACTACGTAATCGATGCTTTACGTTTGATCTGGTAAGAGAATTTATTTCTACATTGTAGCAAGTCACCAGTTATTCGATCTCTGTTGATAAGGATAAATACATTGTAGGTGAAATACTACGCCATTTTCGCGTAACGTCTGCGACATTCTTTGTGGTATGCTTTCGTGGAAATACGTACATGCATAATAGATTCTATTGGGATACATTAAGGACATGCTCAAAACTCATGCGGATAACATTTGATGCTTATCTTAAAAAAGAGTTCTATCAAAATCTTGCATGTAATTCTTAAATAAATTTGCATAAAACGTCAATAAAACAAATCATTTTATTACAATTCATTCTACATTGCGTTCAAAGCATTCATTGCATTCATCTACATTCAAAGTTTCCTATCATATGAGAATAGTTACGAAAGCTCACGATCTAAAGCGTTATATTTTGCTATTCGTGCTGTAAGCAATAAACACTACATTTTAGAGAATCGAATGAAAAGTTTCGGTGTGCATATGTCTGCTGTCCAAGACAAGTCAAAAAACTGTTGGACCGCTTTATATAAGGAAACCTGTCCGGATCAATGTTTTCAATGTCCCTGCAGTAAATGCCAAATAGTGGGAATTCGTAATACGCAAGTCTACATTCAGCAGACAAATGTAAGACTTAAAGTTTGAATTTATTCTGGAACAAACAACGAATGAGAGTTACTGAGCACGAATGATAGGTTTTGCTAATTCATATCAATGAGCGCAGTAGCCATACATGTCAAGCATAATGACATTTAACATTAGCTTGCCTTTATCTATGTTAAGATAAGCGTGATTCTAGGTCTTACATTGTGATGAATGAAGGGTTTCTTTTTTTCAATTGTTATCATGTAAGTCAGACTATACTTATTACTTTTTTGATAAACTCAGATGATAGATTTATGCATTTTGACAATATCAGCTTCATTTATTTATGCATTAACACTATACATCTCGTTGTCCTTCTCGTTCACACCAATAAGCATGTCATTGCAGATAGAAATGAATTTCTATAACTGTGAAAAAGTGGATGCCTTTGATTTTGCCATGCCTGAGAATTTTTGCACACCTCTTCTGAATTGGTTCTGCTGCTTAGTTTAGGAAATCTGGATGGGGGAAACGGGCAGCAACATTCCCCTCCTCAACGGGGCACGTTAGGTAGATAGGCCATGTGGCGAATGTTAAAAGATTTTTTTTGTACTCTTGAAGTTGTTAAGGCAGCATGTCATTGCTAACCCGTTGTCGAGAGGACATTTTGTCAGCAAAATTATTTCAGAAAAACTGCCTTAAAATTTGGTCAAGATGTGAACATAATACAGGATGTTAGCAATCTTCCCGCGGATTTTTGATATTAAGAATTTTTGACCGGTTATGTCAGTCATAGAGTCTCGGGTGTATTAGTATTATATATTCGTACGAGAATCCACATGCCGCTAAGGAACTTTCAAAGCAATGGCTGAGTGATCTAGACCCGCACCGTGGTGACCAACTAGAAGCCGGGACCTAAATGATTCGTGTAATTTGGAGACATTCGCAACGAGATCAAGGAGAATGCAAACACTGCGCAAGAAATTGTTCAATGTGCTAGAAGCGTCAATGAAAGAAAACATTGACGGCGTCAGCTGCAAAAATTATTGACGCCGCTGTAGCGTCAGCGTCAACCAATCCTGAAATTGACGGCGCAAATCAACGTCAATTCGTAGCGTCAATTTTATGCCATGCGTCACCATCGATTTTGAAGGTCAAGCGGTAAATAGAAATTGTCGGCATGAAAATGTTTCCAGTACGGCCTCCAGGAACAGGAAGAAATCGTCGACGGGCCGATAAACGAACCATTATCAATATATGCAAAGAATTTTTCGGAATCACTCGTCGATAAGCCTATAGGGTGTCTGCCACAAAACTCTCAAAATAAAATTTTGTGTGGCTATCATATTTCCATTATGCGCTACAAAATTGACATCTGCAAGATGCAAAAGCAATTGAATGCACAAAATCAAAAACACAAGCTGAGATACATTTTCATGATAATCACTCACGTCCAGTGACGTAGCGACACTTACTTGTCAAATTGAAGTCCTTAAGAAATCAAGAGGTTCAAAGATTTAAAACCAGCGGAGTGGTGCGACAACCGATTGCTGCGACACGACAACTTGTGTTATGATGTGATGGACATCTATTAAACGAACACCAACATAAAAAAATATCACACTGATCGGAACGAAGCAGTGAGAAGGCAAGAATGTAAAAAAATTCCTTTGCTTTACCAAAGGAAAGAAAATCCGAAAATATGCCTAGAACTCGAACAATATACTTGTATATACATTACAATATTAAAATCACAAATTTTCGGCCGAAGCCTTCATCAGGTGAAATACCACCTTATTTACCTTATTTATCTTATTTCTTATTTCACCTGATGAAGGCTTCGGCCGAAAATTTGTGATTTTAATATTGTAATATATATATATATATATACATATATATATACAAGTATATTGTTCGAGTTCTAAACATATTTTCGGATTTTCTTTCTTTTTCAAACTTTGCTTTACCATACAATGTAGTGAACGATTTTTCCTTTTTGCAGGTTATACAGCGCCAAGTACAGCCATTTGCACAACGGCGGAAAACTCTTTTCTGCATTTCGTTTCTGCAAAAACATTCTCGCTGTCGAGGAAAATCTATTGATTCAGCGTCAAATCATTCTCACTTTCGCATGCTTGTGCAACCCATTTGATGTAAAACCCCTTACTTTTTAGGTTTGTGGGCGCATCACAATGGTCCGTCAAAAGATATTACTACACGTGTATGCAAGCATTGAAGCCACAAGTAGATCTAACCGAGCAGCTAGCACTCTTATTCTGCTGTAGTGATGAAAAATTACCGGTATTTATTACTATTTTTTAGTAATATTTGCGAAAAAGGTATAAGTTAAAGAATGGCTCAGCAGCTTAAATTACCATTTACATCTCTTATGATATAATTTTACCGGTAATTATTGTCAGTAATAATTATCGTAATACTTTATACCGGGAACTTAACAACGATATTCTGCTATACTTCGCTACTTCAAGCTATTTCGTCTAAGTTTTTGTTCTTTGTAAGCGAATCGAGTAGCGACTAAGGCAGGACTTGCGTAGAACATGTTTCATTGAATAATGACTCATCTCTGATAAGGAAAGATTAGACAACAATCGTGCTTATTACTGTCTATTCTTCTCTGCTCAGATGTACTGATGGTGCTATATCATCTACTAGTCCGGCAGCCAGAACAAAATTCTGCAAGGAGCTAGACCGAAGATGAGACTTTCATAGATTGATATATAAACGATGCCTATTGCGAGCCTGCTAGACTTGGTGCTTTTCACTCTATCGGAGAAAACATGTCCCGTGGAACAGTTCATTTTTAACCAAAAAAGTTTAATCTGTGTCCAATTGGATTAAAATGTGTTTTCTTCTACTGGCAAGAAGAGGAAATTCGTAGTAGGAATGGATTTTGCATGTACAATATTCACATTTTCGGCCTCGCTCTACAAAACTCGTTCTGGCTGCCGGACTATACGTCAACCACAATCACGTACAGATGTAGTCATAGACGTCGACCGATCAAATCAAATGTCATCTATGTGTGAATGATAGTATCACGCACTAAAAATATATCAATATCATCTATGATAGTATCAAACACTGCATTCATCACTTCCACGCATCAGCAGATGTTTGCTTCAAAATATACTGATTCTTAAGCACCAGTCTGTACTATTATTGTCAGTTTTCGATTCTACAACTCCGAGCGACCAAATATAGCGATGACAATTTACCCGTGGTATTTCAAAATTGACGTTTACACTATTTTTCAGAAGCACATGATCCAGAATAGCGTCAATTTCTGAAATTAGCACCGTCAACAAATCGTTGATGGTGCTAACAAGCAACACTGACATTGAAGGCTAGTTCACATTGAAAAACGTTGAAGTTTGACAAGAAAATGCGCGGGAAGATCGGGAATAATTAATTCCTCCACTGTCCTCTCTATGTCGACTTGTTCCATCAAACTGCATGACTCGTTAATCTCCTCGCTAACAAGAGACATCAATATTATAATCATTACGTTAATATTAATAACATTGCTTGCTAAATAATTTCTTAAATATTTGAGCGAGAGTTTACGTCAACTAGATGCTCCAAAGAATTTTTTTTATTAATTGAGGACCATTTGACATCTAGCTTTCGATAAACAGTACACAATTTTCAATGAACTTTGCTATTTCATAATATTAACAAGTATAGTAAGTAAATAAAGAGTATGAAAAGTTTTCAACTACATAGCATGCTTGCAAAATTGTTTTCATCTCTCAGTCATACACTTTGTGACTTTTTGCCAAGGTCAAAAAGTCTAAGTTCAAAACAAAAGCAGTGCAGTGATCCAAAACCCAACGGGCATACATCCAATATTTTCTCTTTTAGAAAACTGATAAAGAGCACTCTCTCGTCAAAAATATTTTGACAAAAGTTATTTTTTTATTTAACTCAAGCGTTTATTTGTTGAGTTAACATGGCATGAAATTTGCTCTGAAGCCATGAAATCATTTGAACGGTGACGATTAAAGCGCATTGGAGCATGGTTTTTCCAGAATATTAATCAGCGTGCATTTGCTTCTACACTAATCAAATAGAAGGGATTATTCCTCATCACTTATCAGACACAAGCAGCAACGAACCTAAGCCCGCTACTCCGATACTAGGGGACTACATAAGTTGCAATGGAGTAGCGGATGCACTCTATCTATACTAAAAATAGTAGCGGAATTACGATGGCACATCAAATGTGAAGTAGTCAGGTTCTCCTCCACTCTGATCCACTACCTGGACGTCTCATCCTGGACGAAGACGTAAAGATTTGGACGGAATACACTCGTCCAAATTGAGGAAGAGCACAAGCATTAGAAAATAGAAAAAAAACAAGTGTATTTCTTTTTTTATTAATGAAGCGTGGTGGAAATACAAGACTAACACCTAGCCTGAAGAATTAGATATAGTCAACACAGGTGACAGCGCTCGCACACACGCGAAAATACATTCAAGCAATTCAACCTTCTCTGTCATACGGTGCGGCAAGGATAGCCACGATAAATGGTATCGCGATGTCAAAAAGTTGAGAAACGCTACTTAAATGATATATTCATGAGACACATCTTAACCGAAATTCTTTGACAGTTGAAGATCTAGTCACCAGCAAAAAGAGCAATATTTTCAGAGATCACTTTGAGCTGTTAATATTTGATTTCCGAGTAGTTAAAATGCCTACTTTCGCTGTCTTTATAATAGCAATATATTCAATGAAAGGTGAATATATTTAATGAGAATTGATGCTACGCTTCATCATAACTGCATTATAATTCCTCTAGAGGCTGAAGAGGATTACCATACATGTTAATCTGAGGGTGGCGGATCCTTATGACATAAATTTGCATTGTCATTGTGTTGCTATAACATCCTGACTGCAGAAGCTCAAAAGACGTAATTTCATTTTTTGATGAGAAAAGATTTTGAATTACTGATTTGAATTTTCTTGTGCTAATTGAAAATAGTGTGGCAGTACATCGCACTGTCTATTGGATGCACTACCGAAATCGCGAACTTTTAATACAATCTGCTGTTTCGAACTCCATCATTAAGAAAACTTTATGGATCACCTAGAACCCCATAGGTGATTAGAACGGTACATAAATAGAGAAATCCACAAATGATCAAGTTTCCGTTGTACTGTTCGACTTGTTTTTGCCAAATTAGCTATTGAAAATGCTTTTATTGACTTAGAATAAACAATTATAGGTTGATCGCAAACTAAATTGATGAAATGTGTAAAATGAGCTTCAGTACACTCTACGATCTTTTTGGTTTGATTAAACCGATGTTGGAATCTACTATCTTCAAAACTGAAAGAAGAAGCATGAACCAATTGAGCTGTTTTGCTTTGGTGTATAAAAATAGAATATTCTTGAAGAAATGTCTTCGTATAAGATTGAAAAAACGAAAAAAGAGTAATTGAATTTAAGCGAAAACCATGCTTTTTTTTGAATCTCCGTTATTTTCGTTTTCAAAAAGTATCCATGTAGTTTGTTGGAATGTTGTGAGAGCATAAAAGCATTCCCAGCGCCTTAATAGAGGCATTGCAGTGTTAACTGCGAGTGCGTGAATGTCTTCCCAGCTTTTGCTTGTTAAAATGACACCATAATTTAAGATGCGATTATTAAGACGTTTGTAAAAATGCTTGCATCAACTCACGCAAGCTAAAATTTGTAATTTTTATGCAATACATGTACATAGTAAAATGTAGCATTTTCATATACTACCATTTTAGCAGCTTTTTACTATAGAAATGCATGCACAGATACAAATATCTGAGAAAAAAATAAAAATGAATATCACTGACAGATTTTTCTTTCTAATTGACCGCTATATTTGTTGATCAAATTCACAAGTGGTATCGAATTGGAGAGACCCGAAGACAAGCATTCGCTTTCTTATTAGCATTGCTTTCAAGTATTGTTCGCATTTGTCGCAATGAAATCCCGAGTGGTTCTGATATTCAATATTATTGACACGAAATGAAGCAGAAATCGCCAGCTGGAAAACTGACATGCATGTTATCATAGAGTTCATCGTCAATCTAGTGAAGTATTGGACAAATTTAGTTGATTAAGATTATGTAAGTGAATAGCAAACAGATCTTGTGTTTTATCATTATCGGAATAAAATATCGCAGGTCGTTGCGTCACATTGCTCATTTTGATGAAATTAATTGTAGACCATGGTTGAACCTTTGGTTTTAGTGGACAAAATAAGTGATAGAAAACTTGGATAGACCTAATTAATTGATGTCGCATAATGCGGGCTAAATAATAAAATCTGATATTTTAATTTGTAATTTCTGTGGACATTATAGTACAAAATATAATTTGCGAATGCGGCGCTTTTGTATCGTTGTTTAATTAATGACTTAAATGAAATTACTGATATCCATTTTGTTATATAAAAATACCCGACGTTTCGGACTTTGAAACACGGTCCATTCTTAAGTGACAAAAGATAGTGAATGTATAATGTGCTAAAAATTCAAAATATAATATATAAAATTATTTTAGTAGCATTCTGTTCACATCGACCTGGGTACGTTTCTTCTTTTAATGCATTGTAAATTCCAAAGTTAATCACGCCGTGAGAATATTTTAATTTTAAAAGTTGTTTTTTTAACTCATGCAATTGTTTGCTCCTATTTTATTCTAAATTCAACAATTTTAATGATGCGTTTCGCCAGTGTGAAAGGAATATTTTTGATTGCATGTTTCGGGTGATTGCAAAAAAGTGAATACAATTTTGTGTATCTGTCTCTTTTCGGTAAATGTCTGTTTCTAAAGTTTCGTTCCTTTTTATTGATAAATACTTCCAGAGAGCTGATACTACTGGAACTTTGGTTCGTAGTGAATTCAATGTCTTTATAGATATGATTCAAAATGTTATTGAATATGTTTAAATCACCAAAATTCTTATTCAAGATCAGAAAACAGTCCTTTATGTCTTTATATCGCGTGTCCACCTTTTATGTATGACATTGGCAATGGGGTTGTTCAATAATTCTTTAACTTTTCCATATGAACTATAAGTTTTGACTTTTCGACATACGGTTATGACGGAATAAGAAAAATGATCAAAAGTTATTTGAACATTGTTGTGAACATTTAAATGAACATTTGAACATATTTATACATGAATCATACAGTTGAAGCGGCCAGACCGTCGAAATAATCATTCTGTTCACATAACTTTTGATTATTTTCCTATTCCGTTATAACCGCGCGTCGCATTGTTCTTTAGAATTATTATAAAAATTTCGATTTAATAATATGATTCCATTATGATTTCCAAACAATTCTTTGAAAAAATTACTTATTTAACACGTGCAAACAAAAACCACTTTATGAAGATGAAATCAATATTCAAGAGAAGCATTGGACAGAAACAGAAAGTAATTGCAGATGCTATAGTAACTGCTGTATTCATGCTTTGTTATTTGCCATTTGCATTGCAAAATGTCAAATTGTCTTTCTTTTTTCAATCAGAAGTGTCTCATTCTTGAAGTGCAACACTTCGAAGCAAAGAAGAATTTTAGTCTCATCATTGTGAAAAGACATGGAAATCTTCTCAGCATCCGTCAGGAAGCGAACTCTTCAAATATCAAACATCAAAAGTTCATTGAATCCCAAACCTTTTGAATTGATGTTCGTTGTATATAATTTTCGTTTTTGTTATTCTCTCTTATCAGTTTTATTTACATCAACATGAAACAATTAGCTACTAGAAAGGATATTTTCATATTGTCATACAAAATGATGGGGTATTCACAGTCTTCATATGTTCAACATCACATGTGGTTTGACGCGCTTTACTGCAATTACTGACCTTTCCATTCATAAAAAAGCTGCACATGCTGAATGATGAAATAGGTTGCAACAACTTTGATACTTTGATCAAATTTCTATCGAGGTCAAGTTCGATATCAAATTTTAGGATAGGATATTTTATCGATCAAAGTTGCATCAACGCTGAGCTTGATTACATTTGAAGTATCATTGATGTTTCCTGCATTTTCGGAGTGCAACAACTTTTCTCACTGAAATCTGAAGGGCAGTTAACTGCTGCGGCCTGAAACTCATCCATGCCGCGATCTGATGATGTGCATCGATCTCCTGTGGGGCTGATTCGGCTGACCTCCTTAACTTCTAAAGTATTGTTCCGAATCACATGGGAGTCACTGTATAGCGCATTTAGTGCGTGAACCTTCTTGAAGTGGCCTTCATCCGCTCTAAGTCACTCATCTTCATGCTATAAGTAGCAACTCAAAATTTAAAATCAGCAATTATGGCAGATTTTTTACATGGCAGATGAAAGCAGATGTTGATGTTTAACCGAATTTTGGCTATGGATTTTCTTAATGATTACAATTTATGTTGTCAAGCTTGTTGAATGATCTGAAAAGTTACTTCATGAGTACTTAAAGAGATTGAATCGCACAAGGAATACAAAAAAATGAAAGACGATTTGCAGATGCCAAAGAATTTTTTTCAAATAATAAAATAAGCATAAACATTATCTCTCAAATGTGTCATTGCTAAAAAATTAATCAGCAGCATCCAAATAGCACTTGAATGTCCAAGAGACTGCTTTATATCTATGACATGATGGATTATCTTGACATGATTCATGGACTCTTTATAAAAGATGAGTTCGTTGAGAGCTAAAATACAAAATGTCTGCCAAAAGGGGAGAAATTCAAACTTAAAAATACACTGGTTTCCAGCAGAACGTCATCAGTTCCATGAAAATCCACCGATATGTGTTAAAATGTGTGAAAATAAAATACACTATATCTGAAAGTCAAAAAAATGGCTTAGTATTTTTTACGATGGTCACAGCACTTATGCAACAAGTGGGCCGAATACATGCTCTTCCCCCCCCCCAGTCAATTTGGATAGGAATTGTGTCTTATAGAAGAACTATTTCTGTTGCTTTTTCCGAAGGGGGTATTAAGTAATATCGATTTTCTGATTAATGCATTTTGAGGTCGGCAATGTATTTGGGGGAAAGTGAATATCATAGCACCGGAATTGGTTCAATTCTTGAATTTTTAGCAAGTACTTTTACTTTTACTCATCTGATTAATGATTTGAATTTGCTAGATTAAACTTGAGTCTACATATGTAAGAATGGAAATTATTCTTAGTCCCTTTCAAGGAAATGATTTGTTTTCCTTTTCCTTCACGACGTTTTGATGATCAGGTCTATGCAACGCGAGATCCTACTCACTAGTATTCTTTTTTGATGCTTCGGAATTAAAGCAGCTTTGATAGTAATTGGCAATTACATAGATATTCTAGGAAAGTAATTCGCGGATCTTAAACGTAAGAATAAGTAAGTAATGGTGCTGGATCCATGTTCCACACTTTCCTTAGAAAAGAATATATATTTCTCTGAATTGCATCAGGGGAATTTCCGGAATGTTGTGATTGAATGGGGAAGCTCAGTTACTAGGATGGAAACTGACTCAAGGCCGCGGTAATGCCGTGGAGCTATGCTGGGCATGATTGACCAATGGAAAGCAGCACATTATGCATGTTAGTGATTCTAATCCACTTATCCCATCATTCATTAGCTGATACGTGAAAACGCATGCGAATTTTTCACCGGTATTGTGCACTCTATATTTCCGTTTCCTTCTCATTCATTCGAACTTAGACGTCGATTTTTGAAATGCATACGGTGAAATAAGAACATTATTGTATTTCATATTTCATGGTTTGCTAAAAAGTAACTTGGTACTCAATAGTAATTTGTCTATGGCATTATTCTCTTAATCGAGAGGCTTCATTGCTATATGCATGTTTTGAATAGATCTGAAGCGTCTTTGTAAAAGTTTTATTGTTGTCAATTTTTATGACATTGATAGTAATCACTGTCTCATTCTTGACATTTCCGAGAAACTGATCATTCATAATAAAAATTCAGATTCTTTGTCTGAAATTCCGTTTTCGAACTATTTTGAGACAATTCAAACTATGCTCAGCTCCAAAACTGGCTGTCAGCAACGAATCAGCCAACACGGTCGGCTGTTATCTGTTCGAACAGCCAATCTGTTTTTCGGCTATTGATAGTTGGTCGGCCAATACTTGGCAGATCCAGGACCTCCTCTCCATGAGAACTGGATTCACTCAGCTGATATGGTGCCACGGTCACTGCGATGTGATGGGAAATGAGGCAGCGGATGAGAGCGCCAAAGAAGCCACCTCCATCAATGAGCAGCCCACAGTCCGCTGCTAAGGCAGCTATCAAGCACACAGTAAAGGACCAACCAACATCTCAACGTACCAAAACAGTATACGAGAACGTCTCCCGCATCGCGGATATTTCCCAAGTTACTAACAGGAAAGACGCGGTGTTTTTGGCCCGCTTGAGATCCGGGCATTGCAGCAAGCTAACAACCTACTCAAGCCTTATGAACCCATCAGTTGACCCAATTTGTAGGAGGTGCAGAGAAGTCCCCAAACATTAGAACACTGACTGGTTGATTGCCCAGTCCTCGATCTCCTGCGCCTTTAAGGAACCCACCCGGCAAAAGTGGTCACGCTGGCCAAGCGCTCTTTCTTCAAAGTACTCAGGGTGCGTACCTCAACGGCAGCAGCAACGATAGGAGGGCCCCCTCAACGGTGGGAGGGAGCTGAGGAGGGAGAAGTCGCCCTGTTTCCTGGGGGTCACCTATGACGTGGGGTTCTTCAGGGAATAGGTCGACAAGGTGGTGGGGAGAGCGCGGTCGCGCACCAGGTTGCTGAGCTGCCTGGGAAGGATTGGGGTGGCAGTATGGAGTTGCTGAGGGTGTCCTACCTGGCCCCGATCATGTCGGTCTTCCTTTACGCTTCAGCGGATTGGGGTACTTGGGTCTCGCTGGGGAACTGGGAGAGGTTAGAGAGGGTCCAGCTTCACTGTGCGGACCACTGTGGGCCACTGAAGAGCGCGCCGAGGGAGGGAGTGTTAGAGGAAGCAGGTCTCTGCCGTGTGAGGGTGGTGGAATGGGAAAGGTGTCTGAGAGCCCCAAGGATGGATCCGAGGAGGGATTGGGGTTGAAGGTGGTGCCTTCCCGCCTGAAGCGGCGCCGTGACTGGTGATGCAAGCGAGGGAGTTGTGTGAACGAGTGGTCCTGGAGGGGGTGCTGCGAGTCCCTACTATTTTGGAGGGAGACTACAACAAGGGGATGAGAGGGAGTCGAGGGGTCGGTCAGTGGAGAAAGGGGGGATGCGGGTCGGCGGGCGGGAGAGAAGGCAGTGGAGATGCTGAGAGGGATGGGCGGTTTGGAGTTTACGGTTTACACGGATGGGTCGGTGGAGGAGGGGTTCGAAAAGACGAGACGGCGGCGATGATTACCATGGGGACCCAGCTTCGCCTGATAAGGTGGACGTCATGTCGTGTGCTGCCGGGATGATGACGTCCTCCTTTCAGGCTCTAATCGGCGCTTATGGCTCTACACGGAGCTGGAAGTGGTTGCCTGGACGAGGGACTCGCTAGAGCCAGCAAAATCGGGAAGAAGTTGTTGTGGGAGACGCCTGTGGTTTGTATGGGTCTCGGTGCACAGTGGGTTGTTGTGGAACGATTTGGCGGATGAAGCGGCTAAGGGGGCCGTGATGTTGGACAAGGGTGAGTCGCCTTGCTCGGCGGCGATGGTCAAGCGCTGTTGGAATCGGCGGGAGCGGGTCGGGTAATGGGTGCACGATCGATGCCGGTACCAGTACGGAAGCGTTACTAACCATGCTGTGGAGGGCCAGTGGTCCAGGGAGGACAATGGCCCGGTTGAGGACGGGACACTCCTTGGACTTGGGGGCTACCGGAAGAGGATTAGGTTGGAAGGGTCGGGGATGTGTAGGAGGTGCGGGGAAGTGGAAGAAGAAGGGTGGAACACATTATGGAATGTGTGGCAGGGGAAGGGATGAGAGTCAGTTTGCGGTTGGTTTGGGATGTGCATGTTGGCAACGATGTGTCCATTCTTTGTTCCAAACCTCTAGAAGCGTTGGCATACTGGAAATGGTGGAGGCTGGTGAGGCTACGATTGTAGGCAGTCGACAACAACAACAGCAGCAATAGCAATCTCCCAGTAAAATTCTACATGGTTGAGGCAGGATAGATAGAACAGTCTGTTGTGTGGTGCAGTCCATCGGCTTTTTCATTTATCTAAGACACTGCAAGCTATTTTGGGATTTTCCGGGTCGGACTGACTATTCATTGTGCAGAAGAAGAAGCACGTTGACTGTTGTTGAAGAATTTCGTTCTTAAGAATTATACGCAGGCCACATCTCTTGGGTTCTGGTAGTTTTCTTCTACAAGTACTTTTCTTCGACAGCTAGATATCATGGAAATGTGGTTTTCTTCGACAACACTTTTCATCGAGAATACTTTTCTTCGACAATGATTATTTGATTTTGTGCAATATGCTATCAAAATATGAATCTGACCTCTTACCTTATATAATTGTTCTCTTAATTCTATGATAGTCTTTTCCATATTCACATGTTTTGCATTCTGCTTAATCTAAATTCATTGTAATCTTATGCTATTAAGATGCCGTGTACGCATGTTCACATTTATTTTTATGAAACAAAGTAATTAACTTAATGGTAAAAATTGAAGCAGGCCTCTCAGCTTTATTTTAGCTGTTTCCTTTTTTTGTAAGCTATTACTCTTCTCTTTTATTTTAATTTGACATCATGGTAAAATTATGGTGTAGTATAATTAATGCGATATTTATGCAAACTTAATTTAGCTACTTCGTACTGAAGTGCTCACGTTATTTTACATGACACAAAACAATTTAGTGGTCAAATTTGGAAAGCTTTACCCGAACCTTAAACTTAAAATTATGAGAAGTATTAATGAATTTTGTGATTCTACATTCAGCAATATGGTGAACTGATTAAAGAAAAAATTAAATTGCAAATTCAATTGTTTATTACATTTCTACATGAAATTTTAGTTCTGACTATTAACAACGAATCATTTCATGGAAATGTTCATTGATATTCCTTGTAAAAAGTCAATCATGCGCATTTCATTATTGTCGAACAATGTTTTCAAATTCATAATGTCTGCTTCTGTGTCACGAGCGCATTTCGACTTCTTTCGCGGTAAAATACCATTACTGAGATGCTCTCTCATTTCGTGTTTAGTTTGATTGTGTTTGTAAATCAAAAGATCTGTGAGCTCGTAAATGTCAATGTGGCTCCTTCCTGCTATAACTTTCATGGCATGATGGTGGCCTTCAATTGTGTTATTAGTCCAGTCCAATCCATCTTTCAAACAATTATAAATGTTCCATTTATCTATGCTAAACTTTGGCGATCTTCGAGCACTTACCCACGCACTATTCCTGCGAATTTCGACCCCACGAGCAAAGGTAGTGTCAAAATATTCGAGCAATTTTGTAGTATCCTTTAAGTATTTTAACATCTTCAAGAAGCCATCTACTACTTTGTGTGGCGCAAAACGGCAGAGCCTACTAACAATTTTACAGAACGTTTCAGATCTGCATTGTTACTGTATTTATTCACCAGTCCTAAGACCATTTACTATACGTCTTGCCCATTATGGATAATAATTGGTAAAACGTGAACGGAACAATGTCAAATGTCGCATCAATCATCTACTCATCACAATCCATCAGTCTTGAGACGTTGTCAATTGTACCAAAAAATAATGATGTGATTTCCAACTTTGTTATCAAATAAACAAAACTTTTCTTCGGTAATCATAGCGGCGTTTTCAAAGTCAGCATCATCGATGTTCACGGGTTCTCCATTTTATGTTTTCGTCCTAATCTTCGGACATCATCTAGGGCATTGTTTTTGTCAGGGAGTATTTTCGAGTTACTACTGTTGCCATAAACAGTATGGACTATTTGCGATGTTTTGGCGAATTTCTGTTGGACTGTCATCTCTTTCAGTCGATTAATTGTTCGTAATTTGTCAACATCCATGGATTCGTGCTCATGTGATGTTTTTGGCTCATAAATCAAAGTGTGAAAGGTATGATCTGTTATTAATCCTACACGTATCTCACATGTTGACTTCTGGCTGTATTTCCAGTATGTTTTTCATTTCTGCTGCGATCAATTATGTACGTGTATCCCTGATATACTAGCATGGGCTTCCCCTTGCTTGATTTTATGATTTCAAAATTCTCGTTGGTTTGCCGTTCATCCATCTGTCTAATCCCATACAATTCGAAAAAGTGTTTAAAGAAGCTCTTATGAAATTCAAGGGTATCATGACAACTGGATGTTTTTAAAGAATCGGTTACTATTACTGCCATTGCATGTCAATAAAATCCAAAGTGAACCCTCCGGAACTATCTATAACTGTATGTTATCATTAAAGTGAATTTTCATGACTTAATTAATCATGTAGGGCCTATATGAAATAAAATAAACGATAGATCAAATTGCCATGCAAAGGATGCGCGGCTGGTAGGATTCGAACCTACGACCAAGGTTTGTGATTATGCAAAATGTAACGATGGATGTCTAGGTTGTTTATGAACAAAATTACCGTATTTATGTGTTAATAAAGGGATGTCTATGTTCATGGACATCCCTGATTAATGATACAATGAAATCTCTTAGTCATTTCGATATTTCTTCTATTGTAAATTTCTAGGCATCTAACATTGACCTGGACCATGGAAATCTAAATATGGACTGCTTTGGACGCGCAGTGGGAATTCCTTGATTTTCTAAAGAATACTGTAAGCCATAATATAGGAATAGTATCCACTTTTAGAGGACATAAATGCATAGATTCCGAGGACACGTTAGTGTCCGAGGAATTTTGCATTTATGTCCGATAAAAGTGGATATTATTTGTATTCTAACCCAAAAAAGATGAAATCTATATCAATGCTTTCTATCAATGATTCATAGTACTGACAGTGCTTCATAAATTACTCATACTCATACTCATAGTACATAACTCCTAGATATGTGTACATTATTTTTCTAAATCTTAGTTTGCGCCTAGACATCCATAAGGGGATCCTTGACATCCATGTTTATTTTTTTTAGTATACCATGAAATTTATTATCAATTAAAAATCAAAGTTAAAACAGGAATACAAAAGTTTTAGCAGTTATTTGTTAGATAAAAACTATGGACCTGAACCTATTGGAGAGAAACAGAAGATAAAAATACGTGTACAAAGCAGTAACAAAAGCTAATCCTAAACATATGCGTGTTCTAGCTCAAAGCGGCCAATGGGAGGTCTTCGTTTCAGGATCGCTTGAGCCTTCCTTCGTACGAGAGTCAAGCAGACCATATATTGACTCTCTGTATTCTGAAATCTTGGCATTTGTCTGGGTTGAGAGTCTCTGTGCGATGCGCTCTATAATAGTCATAGCTTCCTCACCGAACTCTCCATATGCACTCATTGCAAACGGGAGGCAAACCCATCCTAGTTCACGACATTTTTCGCCATTTTTAGCGACCTTCCGTGCCTCTGCAGCTCTCAGCAACTCATGAACCGTAGTGTTCGCTCCATTTACGTTTTCTTGATTGAGCGGATGAACCACGGTCACATCAACTGCTGCAGGCCTACCAAGGGACCATTCTGGCACACAAATATCTGCGGGTCTTGAATCTTGATGACTCTGTCCCAGGCCGGCACCGCACTCGAGCTTTGGTCTCAGAAGTGATCGCCTGCAGGTCTCGAAAATTACGTCCCTTATGCTGTTGTGTCGATTTACGACGTCACCATCTCTTCGACAGGTTAATGCATGATGGCCGAGTTGGTCGAGTGGTGACGTTGGATGGTAGCTGCAATTTGCACCACTTTCATACAGCGGAAGCCCTAACCACCACTTTATGGCAACATTCATCTCATTCGGCTCTATTGACAGACCCAAACCGGGAGATGGAATCACACGAAGCCAATCCGCTGCATGCGGCTCTACAATGTTCATCAAACGTATTTGATCAGCTGGAGAAGCTTTAGCAACCAATCCCTTCCACGATGTTTCATCTATTTTGTCAGATAATTTATGCTGAGTAATTGATGTATCTTTTGTTAGTTCCTCCTCTTTGAAGCAATCTCCTGCATTTACGCTTTCATTGTAGTATTCGATTGCGTCATGTACGTATTGGTAAGTTGATGGATGCACACCAGATTTCATAAAGGAAGCAATAAATGCTGCCCCAGAATGCTGGGAAACTGATCGCAGGCCAAGACCTCTTCTTCGAATGGAAAGCTGAGCTTGTTGCCATGCTTCGTCTGAACACTCTATTGCGACAGTCTCCTCAAGTGTTTCGCGAATGTCATTATCAAATTCCAACAAAGTTTTGCTCGTTATACCAACTGGAGTCGTTCTAGCAAGATGAGCAAGTCGGCAGAATCCAGAGCAGCGACGTAGAATGGAGAGGGCCACTTGTGGATTGTATATAGTCTTCAACTGTTGCAGCAAAAGATTTGCTTTCTTGACTTTACTCCTGATGAGCGAACAACAAAACTCATTGTCTCCAATGGGGGCCCCAAGAATCTCAAGATTAGGGGAACTGCTTTTCTTTATTTCATCATTCAGCTCCATCAAGCTTCCTCTACTGAAAGCTTCACACTTAGACAAGTTAACATGTAAACCAGTAGTGCTCGAGGTCGATTGAAGCAGAGCTAGAACCCTCTGTATAGAATCTAAAGAGCCACAGAAAACCCCGTCATCCAAATACCATGCCTGTGATATAAGAGGAATATTTTGCGAGATGCTCCGTATGACAGGATTGAGTGCCATAGAAAAGAGAAGTGGTCCAAGGGGATCTCCCTGCTGAACACCTATTTCTGACTTCAACTTTCCCAGTCGATGCCGCAAAATTGGTTGTTGTGAATAAAGTTTCCGTCCAACCAATGTTCATCGATCACCGACCTTAAGTTGTGGATTATCTTTTCTGTACCTGCACTACAAGCCACTCCAAATTGATGAGGTCTGAGAATGCTTTCCACCTTAGTCTTCAAAGTAGCACATACACATTTACTAACCAAACGTCGCAAAATTTCTCCTGCAGCTATTGGAAGTACGTCTCTCTCTCGCCTTTGTTCAGGGCAGTAAGGTTTACACTAGCCAAAATACACTTTACTTCTGAAGGAGCGTCACCTCTGAGAAGTAGATTGATCACACTCCGAAGTGAAGAATAAATAGGAACAGGCAATATTGCTTCCGCTGATTCGATAAGATGTTGACAATGCAGTCCAGTTGAACTACAAGCGGTGTCCAATGGAAAGGAGCGCAGGATGCTTCGAATATCAAAATCACTTGGCAACTGAATAGGGGGGGGTATCCATAAACTGTTGCATGGGTTCTCTTGTAGCTGGGTGCTTTTCCGATAAAATTCTCCAGGTCTCTTCAGTATTAGGAGCTATTCCAGTTGAAGTAAGAGTGCGAGCGGCTTTCCCATAGAGTCCGTCTTGTGCGAAACTGATGGCTACCTGAATCTGTGTATCTGTGTGTATGGTAAGAATATCTTTGCCTTCCTGCATTTTTCATTATATTTCTGTATGAATGACGTATCAACATAATTATTCTACCTTGATTGGAATACATGTGTCGAAGAAAACCACTGTCGGTGAAAATTACTGTCGAAGATAACCAGTGTCGATGAAAAGTATTGTGGAAGAAAACCACGATAATGTGTCGAAGAAAAGTATGACTCCCATATCCTGCATTTCTTCCATTTCCCTCTTTGGGCATTATTTTTATACTAAGCCAAATTTGGAAATTATTTGATAATGTTTTATTTTTGCGGATAACTTCATTGCTGCCTCCTATTTACAAATCATATTTTACCACCTACCCCATTAATATTCTTCGACAATTAATATACTTCGACACATACACGATGTGTCATTTTTCTGTTGTACAATAACTAATACTGTCACAGTTGCATGAATATGAAGCCATCCGTCTATGCAGTCTAATTAAACAGTTAATATATCATGTTGCATTCGTTTGAAGACTAAATTTGTAGATTTTTTATCATATCAATGCAAATAAACAAAATTGAACATTCAATGACGCATGAAAGATTTTGAGTACAAATTTGTCAATGAAATGTCATCTGTCATCAAGATGTCGTCTGATTGTCGTCAAGTTTGGATAGAAGGAGGTGTGATGTCCACAGAGGAAGGGTTACATCGAGTGTCCATACATTTTCTAACTTTTTGATAACAACATCTCATACCAATATGTTGACACATAACAAACTTTTATGCATAGGAAAACATGTTGCTGCCATGGCCAACAGAACGATTTTTTTCAATTGTTGCTTGCCTAGTTCCTTATATCATTGACTCACCCGTCATGGGAATCAAAACTATGGAGTATTAAATTGTCATCAATTTTCTTAGTGCAATTGGTGTAAAAGTGAGTGATGTAAACCTTGTTTGCACTGGTCGTATGCTGACGGTCTGTCTCTGTGCTGCTGGTCGTTCATGCGTTTTTACTTGTCAATCTTGAATTGAGACATTAAAGTATTACATATTTGGTATCATAGTGTTCCTTGTTGACTGGTGGATAACGTCACTTTTTTATCATTATTAATTATTTCATCTGGTATTGATTACACTTCTCACAATTTGAGTTTATTTAGTGATCGATCTGAACATTGATCACTGTGCTTGGAGTAGTAAGGAAAAGTCTCATACACAGCCAGCGCCCCCCTCGGGAGAGATAGTCTTGGCCGACCGTCCAGGTTGACTTGGGCGGCCGACCAGGTTGTCGTGGTAGAGTGAGATTCAGATTTTGGAAATGGGTGAAAAACGGCAAAGTTAGAATTTACAAAAAATGGCTCTAGCGGGCGAACGAAGGTTCGGATTGGAAAACGGAGGGCAGATTCGGATTCAGCGTGAAATTCTGCATCGGCATGGTGAATTTAAAAGCCCTAGGAGAGGACAAATTTTTCTTCAAAATTTTTCCGAAAAAACGACAGAGTTAACGGCGAATTTGGGATGTTTTGGGCTGTAGAGCCAAAACGAAGCATTGGACGAGAAAACGGAGGGAAGATTCGGATTCAGCGTCAAATTCTGCATCGGTATGGTGAATTTGAAAGCCATCGGAGCGAAAAAAATTTTGACGACGTCCCCCCCTCGGCAGCGTTCCTTCCAATTTTGGTTCTAGAGATCGTAGAAAGTCGTGCAATAGCTCGTTTGAAAGCTATGAGTGCCACAAATTCATTGGAAGCACAGTTTGGCCCTATCTTTCATTGCTGAGGCTTGAGAGTGACATTGAGACTTTTGGCCATATTAGAGAGCCGTCAGAGGTTGAGTTTTGTGTTTTGGACTCCAGCGGGCGAACGAAGCATCGGACGAGAAAACTAAGACCAGATTTGGAATCAGCTTGATGTCATTGGCCAATGAGGAGCACATCCAATGAGAATCCAGCATTTCTCTATAAATAATGACGTTTTCAGAGTGACAATCATACTATCTTTGAGTCGCACAGGTGTCGGACGCACGTTCTCTCTCTACATTCCTATTACATTATCCATCTGAAATGGTAAGTCGGTACCTTCCTTCCTCTCCTTCCTTGAGTGTTAACTTAATAGCATCTCTTTTATTTTCAGGCATCTACTACATCTACTACATTTACAGGACAAGATAGTGTTCAGACGTTACAAGTATCTCTACAATCAGATCGTCGTATGTTGAGGCCAGTAGAAGAGACAACAAAGGTACATAATCCTACCCCACTACAGCGTAAATTTAGACAAGCCACACGTTATTACGATCATAGTATAGTATTGCAAACGGGAATGATTCCTTCCACTGAAGTGGAGATATTAAACAATCAGCATGGGGACTACGTGGTCATTCCTGTGAATCCATACATTTGTCGACAACTCGATATTATTGAAGAGTTTTCAACATTAAATATGGACATCTCTTCCTCCCTTAGCAAGGAATGGAAGGCGAGAGACGACAATGATACTCCATATAGAAAGATATGGGATGATAAAAAGCTTTCTTTATCGCATTGGTGCTCATACTGTAAAAAGGAAGGAGATGAAGTGACACCTATCAGATAGAAGACCTCGCACAAGGCACTTGGAATATTGGTTTTGCTATTAGTGGAATATATTATGGCTATCACCAGAACAACAAATTAGCCTCTATATCGATACATGCTCAATCCATCCTATATATACCAAAGCAACCAGACGTTCATGACCTTATTGATCAAATCCTCAAAGAGAGCGGTACAAAGCGCAAGTCAGAGAAGAATGCTGCCGCTAAACGCAAGTCAAAGAAGGAGAATCAGTAGTCCTCACCTATTTCTACCTTATGACAATTCGCTCATGTGCTTTGAGTGTCGTAGACGTGGACTTATCAGATACATTTTACTTCTTCTCTGCCATTATGTTATTTGTGTATTTTGTCGTGAACAGCATCGATGTACTTCATCATTTTGTAATATGTTATAGGACTCTTCATCAGATGAGTAAAAATTTGTAATTTCCTTTTTAGTCATCTATCATCATCTTTATGGATTGTGAGGGTGAACCTGTACAGGAGCTCAGTGCTATTGCTATGGACAATTGGTCGTATCAAATTGTTAGTGTCTACCATCAACATGCCAAGTGTCATCCCAATGCTGATAGCTGGGCGAGAAAACACATCCATGGACTTAATCAGCAATACTTGCAAGACTATGGCTTTTCTAATGAATGTGCTCTTCTTATTGACTTTAAAAGATGGTTAGTATTAATGTTGTATGTATCTTTTGCAATGATCCTACTAAGGAGAAGAAACTATTTCCAAATCTAATCATCAATAATATTCTACTTCCACCTTGGGATAGTAGAGTTAATCAACACTATCATAAAGTCACTTAACGTTTTAAGGAATTGAGTGTCCCTATTTTAAATGTTCGTTGTAGTCGCTACATTCATAATCAATGCTTTTTTCCTCCATATCTCAACACTGCTAAAGTAATGTTTGGTCATCATTGCTCTTTATATGATAGCCACCAACTGCATCTATTTTATCTGTTTCAAACCCAAAATTTGTAATGCATGCTTGTTAAAGTCGTTTAATAAATGCTTTATGAAGAGATTTGTTATTTTCATGCAACGGGTGGGATAGATGAAGGATGATAATGTCTTTCTCAAATGATTGTGGAACATTAAGTTTTCATAGACAAAGCTTAAAGGGAGCTATTCAAGATTATGTGATAACTCTTCATAAAGATGAGATAAACATCAAATCGGTCATTGATGATACTAGACTAGCACTCTATGCTTGAAGTTAATGAATACGTTTCCTAATAGAATTGTAATGGCGAGATTAGTTGCAAAAATTCATTTCAGCCATTTTGGGAAAGAAGAGGTAGAAGATCGCTTCGTCCACTTTGCTTCTTATTAGATGGAAGTTGTAGATAATCCCGAAGAATTTTTTGAAAGACATATGGGAAAAATTGCTCAACGTCTTGATGCTTTTAACCATCATGGTAGCAGTTTAGTGATTGAAGCGATTTCACATATTCACATTCAACTTTGTATAAAAGAAACTTAAAGATGCAATGGTACTTGATCAAAGCACAATTGGTTTTCGGGTTGTGTCTGCTTACTCTCGAAGTATATTCCTTCTGCACATGTGTCTATTATTTAGAAAAGGCTAGCAAGTTCGTGTCTTCAAAAAGACTTGCTTTAGAAGTTGTTAGCAAGAGTGAAAATATGTGCGATGTATGTAAGCGAAAGGATGGAAGTGAAAAACGCATCTTTAAGAGATGTAAGCATACTTTCTGCCAGCGCTGTTTCATACGATACTGTATTCAGCTTTGTCAATGCAGTCACTGTGATATAGCTCATTTTGAGTGTCACCTCTGTCATTAAAGTTAGCACCTATGCAAATGTGGAAAAATCAAGTTGTAACAATGGTTAAGAGAAAAATGGCGAAACGCAGAAGATGAAAATCTTCAAAATTTTGAGACCATTCGAGCTCTTCAACGAATGAAAGGAAATCAGCGATGTAATGCTATGCGACATGCTAATGATAGATTTATTTGAGAAATTGTTTCTCATGTGAGACGTTTGAGGACAAAGAAATTATCACCACAACAACGAAAGTTACTTAAGCGACATACTACGAAAATGCGATTCATCTCCAATCCTAAAGTTACCCTTCAAAGAAAGAGGAAAACTCTAACACAAAAGGGCGGTTTCCTTTCAGTGTTACTTCCGTTGCTAGCTCCTGTAGTAGGTGACCTATTGGGTAGGATCTTTAATCCTAAGCGTTAATTATGCAAATATTGAATCCCAAAGTATTAAAATTGATTTCAGACTTCAATGTGATAAAGTTCTGACTGTATCAGGTCCATCCCATGCAGGTAAAACTGTTTTCACTCTGAATTTGCTAGATAAAAGAAAAGAGTTGTTTAAGGAGCCTATCAATCGAGTGATTTAGTGTTATGGCATTTATCAACCGTCACTCTTTCAGGAATTGCAACGTCGTAACTTTATTCGAAATGAAGGAATTATTCCAGTGGATAAGTTTCAGTCCAATAATGTCGTTGTATTGGATGATCTATTGAAGGAAAGCAAGAATTCTAAAGACGTTACAGCTATGTTCACTCGCGCAGCACATCACAAAAGATGCTTTATAATCTATATCACGCAAAATTTGTTTCCTGATGGGAAAGAAACCCGCACACGAAACCTGAATACACACTATTACGCTATTTTAAAGAATCCACGAGACAGAATTCAATTTGAAATTTTAGCGCGACAAGTTGCGCCAAGAGGTTCAAAAGCCTTAATTGAAATTTTTCAAGCAGCAACTGAAAAACCACACGATTACTTATTTATTGATTTTACACAGGAGTGTTCGGAAGAATTTAGATTTCGAAGTGATATTTTGAAAGAGCCTATGATTATCTACAAACTATGAGCTCCTATTCTCGCATGATTGTCATTCCTCAGGATGAATATGTGCAATTGACTGCCATGCAACAAGTAAGACAACCTGTCGCAAATCAAATTTATAAGAATGAATTAAATTATCAGCAAAATGCACATATTAAAGATCCACATCGTGCTGTATTATTACAATCGGAAACTGTTGAGCAATTGAAAAGTTTGAAGAATAAGATGCGTGACTCTGTTTCGACTGCTACACCTTTAGCATCTCGTGCACATGCAATGTCCCTTTTCAACAGCATTGAACTATATCTCACTGCGAATGATAGAGGTGAAATCATTACAGATGAAAATGAAATTATTAACACTTCACGTTATGAAGACTTGATTCAGTATGCAACACGCAGAAAGCGCCGTCAAGGCTATGTCCCACATGGTTGGTCTTACTTTCTTAAACTATTGAAAAAGCACAATGTTCCAAAATTTGCTTTGAATAATGAAACATTGAAAGAACTTGATTCTATTTCAGCAGTTGATGCTACTTTATCTACTTCACCGGTTAAGAGTAAAATGAAAATGCCAAGGAATTGGTTTAAGAGATCACCTTCTAAATCCCCTCCCACACTCATCAAGCAAACAAGGGGAAGAGAACGACGTAGAAGAAATCTTCCGAAGAAATACATGTTCTCAGACTATTAATATGAAGCAGATGTGTTTCTTACCATGTAGTAAATTCTAGCCGCCGGAAGTAAATGAAACTGTAACTTGTACTTGCTGTGCCAGCTCTCACAATGAGACTCCAAAGCAATGTAAACGTAAATCCCATAAATCCTGTGGTTGCTGTAAATGCAAAAAGGTAAGAAAACAAAAACATGAGAAGAAGGAGGAAGAGTCAGTCGTCATCGGATGAACTTTAGAGTCAATATATTATGATGTAAAACATCCTGCAGGATTTGCATCTATAAAGAAATTTTCAAAAGCGAGTGGTCTTTCACACTCACAGGTTAAACAATGGTTAAAGGGTAAAGCTATATATGCACTCCACAAACAAGCGAAAAAGAAGTACCGGACCCGTCATTATATTTCTTATGACATTGATGAAAAGTGGCAAGCCGATTTATGTGACGTTGCTGCTATTTCAAAACATAACTCGGGAAACAATTTTATCTTGACCGTAATTGATATTTTCTCGCGTTATGCGTGGGCTCAACCTTTAAAAACTAAAGAAGGTAACCGAGTAGCAAAGGCATTCCAGTCAATTTACCGAGAGGGTCGTAATCCACAGAGAATTAAGAGTGATCAAGGAAAAGAGTTTCGCTTGTGGCGACATTTCACTACCAACTTAACACAAAATTGGACAAAGGTTCAACCAGATACGCTTTATGCCTGCAATCACTCTATTCATCGTTCTATTGGACTCAGACAAGCGGATGTGAATGCTGAATACGTAGATAGGGTGCGTGAAACATTCCAAAGCAAGCGTAATAATGCAAAAGTGATGTGAAAATAGGTGATAAAGTTCGCATATCAAAAGTTAAGAGTGTTTTTGCTAAAGGTTATCTCCCGAATTGGACAGAAGAAATTTTCACAGTTTCAAGCATCCATAAAAAAGACTGCCCAACAACTTACAAGTTGAAGGATTTCGATAATGAAGAAATTGATAGTAGCTTTTATCATGATGACTCAAAGTGAAACATATTTAGTAGAGAAAATCATTCGAAGTAAGAAACGACAAGGTGAAGAATGCTGTTTTGTTAAATGGGTCGGTTATCATTCAAGTATGAACTCTTGGATGCGTCGTGAGAGACATCCTTCATCTACGCGATCGTCAGTGATTTATGCAAAGACATAACTTGTAATGTCAAGGTCTAAGTTATGAATCCGACTGCATCGTTTTATTCACGCCCCTCCTATCTAAGTGGCGTGGGTGCAATTTACAGCGGTACCCGCCGTCAACGTGGAGGTAGCATATTTGGTGCGCTGAAATCTGTTGTAGCACCTCTCTTATCTACTGTCGGAAGATCTTTAAAACGAACTTTTTTCAATAATGTTGTTGGCTTTTCTGGTGATGTTGTTAATGATATCACCAGTG
Organism: Prostheceraeus crozeri; assembly: GCA_907163375.1. NCBI lineage: Eukaryota > Metazoa > Platyhelminthes > Polycladida > Euryleptidae > Prostheceraeus > Prostheceraeus crozeri. The sequence goes on along the minus strand of CAJQUW010001636.1, from coordinate 195,276 downwards.
GTAAAAGTGTAAAGAGTACTTTACTAAATCGTGGGAAGGAACGCGGTTTAAGAACATTACAGCAAACTTTTAATGCTATTCAACAAAAGAAAGCACCTAAACGAATGAATGTTAGAAGAAAAAGAAAACAGGGCGGAGGATGTAAGAAGCGAGCTACAAACAAAAATAATAAAAGGCATTCACGCAAACGTCGCGCGGGCTGTAATTTTTCATCAAGTGCTAAACGACGAAGCTGTCATAACTTCTAATCAAACTTCAGGCTTTTGTTTGTTTGATCAACAAGCAATACAGACAGATATTCTTAGTTCAAGTATCATAGATTGTCATCCTCGTACAGCTGAGAATACTGGTCCTATTGAATTTGTCATTCCTGGCGCTAGCGATGATTACGTTGATTTGAGTCATGCGATGGTTGATGTGAGGCTTAGAATTCAACAAGAAGATGGAACTAAAATTGAAGATGCACATAAAGTTGGTCTGAACAATTTACCGCTGGCTACATTATTTCGCGATGTTTCTCTAACTATTGGAGAGCAACAGGTGGAAGGTGGTCAAACCGATTATCCCTATAAAGCATATTTGAACGCTCTATTACAGTTTCATCCAGCAGCTCAAAACAGTCATATGGAAGCAATGGGATGCTATAGAGATCAAGCAGCACTATTTGATAGTGAGACAAACGCTGGTTTTGTAAAGCGATCTGCTTTGATTAAAGATAGTAAAGTATGTCAGCTATATGGTCCACTTAATTTAGACTTCTTCAGACAATCACGATTTTTACGCTGTAATACCAGTATGCGACTCGAATTTACATTAAATAAGCCTGAATTTTTGTTGAATGCATTTGTGCTTCAGTTGTGAAATTTAAAATTCATGTGGAAGATATTACAGTATACATTCGTCGAGGGGTGGCTAATCCAAGTGTAATTAGAGAACATGCTGAGGGGTTTAACCGCAACAATGCCATTTATCCCATTCAACATACAAAGCTTCTCACATTTCCTATTCCTAAAGATCAAAAGAGTTCTATGAAAGATGGTCTTTTTCCATTGGAAGCGCCAAAGCTCCTCATGGTAGCAATGGTTGAAATGATGCATTCAATAGTAATGTCAAGAAGAATCCTTTCAACTTCAAACACAACAATTTAAGTGAAATTGCTTTGCGTGTAAATGGTGTTAGCCATCCCGGTCTACCCTATAAACCAGATTTTTCTTCTTATCAATTTTTGCGTAGTTATGTTGATTACATGAATGTCTTTGGCTTTTACAACACAGACGATACCAACGGATTCACAATGAAAGAGTTTAAGAATGGCTATACTATTTATGCATTTGATTTAGCTGCCGACAGCAATATTAGTCCACCTTATCGTCAAGCTAACGTTCCTCATAATATTCGCTTGGATCTGGAGTTTAAAACAACGCTAGCTGCGACGATCAATGTATTAATTTATGCAGTTTTTGATTTAAATATTGAAATAACTAAGTATCGTGACGTGATTCTTCACTATAATCGTTAATGAGTTGGTTGAATGCTGACAATATTATAGCTTACGTACAGCGTAATGCAGATAAAGCTACGTTGAAAGCTTTTGATAATGTCTATTCGCTAGATACCTTACCGACTACTGTAAAACAGTATCCCATCTTTATTGTATTGAACACTCAGTCGAAGAATTTAGAAGGTGAACATTGGAAAGCTATCTTTATTGGAAAAGACAGACGTGGTGAACTATTTGACTCTCTTGCTCAACCTCCTAATATACCAACACAGCAGTGGTTGAGAAAGCATACTCGTCAATATCAACGAAATGAACGTATACTGCAACATCCATTTTCATCAACTTGTGGTGCCTTCGTATTGTACTACATTTTAAAACGTCTACATGTACACCAATTTAAATCTGTTATTCAAAAGTTTTCATGTAATCCATCTTCTAATGAAAAGATGATTTGCATGTTCTATAATGATTTGAAATAAAAAGCATCATGTTGGAAAAAAAATTGTTTTTATTTTACAATCCGTTGGTTAAGTACATACTCGATTAAATGGTCTAGGATTGTATCTGCTTGCACTTCTGATTTCAGTCCAGTAATGATAGCTTTACTATTATGAAAGATTGCAACATGTACAGGTAGCCAGCAACTAATGAGAGCCCCCGGAAAAAGTTCTGGTTCATAACACGAATTGAAACTGCTGGTATGAATCTTCAAAAATGATACACTTTCACTCAATTGAGTAGAGATCACCATATTGTCCACAGTCAGATTCGACATCACACACCTCTCCCTCTTCCATATCCGACGTAGTAGTCTCTGTGGCTCTAAGCGCATTGACTGCGCCGATGAATGAGAAAGTGCGCCGAGAATCTGTACAGTCCCATTTGGGAAGAGTTGAAGATTCCGTGAATTGTTCATCTTCACCACTAACATTCGAGGACGGCCCGGATAATACTTGCTGTTTGGAATTGGTTGATGTAATGTTGCGAGATCGATTTTCGTGTAGAGTCTGATGCGTCGGAGAATGTCGACGATGGTGTAGCGATGACGTTTCATGATGAAGAAATGAGTAAATAGAGCGACGTATCTTACTTTTATACTTTTCCCAACTACCTTGATGAAATGTGAAGTAGGTAGAAAGTTGTGAATGATAGATTTGAATTCACTGTTTGTTGAGTCGCAACCATATGCGATTTCCTATGCATGAGTGCTTTTTCATATAGAAGTATTTTAAGTCCTTGATAATATGATTTAGAGACTGAAAATGTCGACATGATAAAGCAAATACTCTTCTTGCATTTCCAGTATAATCTTTGAAACATACGTTTTGTTCATGATCAATCTCAATATATTGTAGGAAATCCAATTTCCAAGTCTTCATGATGGAGTGTGACATTGTGTTGAAGATGGTGTCTGATTAAGATTTGCGTAGCAATGTGATGAACTCGCGTCCAATGAATGACATAATGGAGTGATGTACACATCTTTCATATTTTTCCCAATTACATTTGCGAAATGAGAAATAGATGGAGAGATGAGAATGATAGATTTGAATTTCATTTCTGTGATGTTGAAGCCAAACTTGATTACCCAAGGAGATGAATTTCAACGTTTTGAAATATTCCAAATCCTCATGATATCATTAAGATTGAAAAATTGTCGCCATGTTAATGTAACTCCTTTCGATGTATTTCCATAAGAATTCTTGAAATGAACGTTTCCATCGCGATCAACTTTAATATATTGTAGAGAGTCCAAAATCCAAGTCTTCGTGATGTTATGCAAATTGGTAATGTATAGATTACCGAAATGAAAATGTCATTCTATCATGTTTTGCTTAGCAATGTGGCAACAAGTAGATTTGTTGGCAATCGAGCTGCTATCTTTTCTACTCCCATTGATAATACACAACAGCTGAATGGGAAGTGGGAAGTAGGCGGCACCCACGTTGTTCACAGTAACAATGTCTATACTTTTGATCATGAAGTGATGACTATTAATATGAGACGCACAGATGCCTATCAGTGTGAAGAGGGATGTCGAGTTTACATTCCGAAATGGCCGAAGAAAGATTTCTCAAGATGTAAAAAATTCGTATTTGATTTCCTGAATAAAGTATGCAGACACATTGTCGAGTTTACTCCCCACAATGGTGAATATGATCATATGTATCATGTAGTTGATAAAGATTGGATTGTTGCTTTGAGTCCGAGTTTAAGAAATGATTTAGGTTACTTTGCTAGCGCCTTGACAAGCTATGATAATTGTAAAACTAATTACTATCCAAGTGGTTGCAAAAATTTAATTTATAAAGAGAAAGCCTATTATGTGGATCTTTTTCCGAAAAATGAAAAAACGTAGGTGAAGAAGATTGTGATTAAGGCAAGAAAGACGAACTTGACTCCTGAAGCATTATTGAAGAAATTTAATTATCTCCTTCGAGTAGATGGTGAACAAGTGGCAACAGTAACTTACAACAAGGGGTCTAATAATATCGCAATCAATAAACTAAAGGATTATGATCTAGTATTGGTTTGTTCAGAAGATTTTCATCAGTTCTTGGGACATCGGTCTGCAGCTCTTCATGGAAAATTTAATATGCGCTATCTGGAACATAATAGTTGAAATCAATTTGATACAGAATGGTCCGTATCTTTATACAGAAAGTGTATAGATCCTTTAAGTGATATCTTACACAAAACAAGAGTGCTGACACCTCGCATTATCACTTCAGTGAAATTGGCTATAAATTATTTGAATGAAGTGATTAATGAACAGGATATTTCTTTTTCTGAAAAAGAAGGTGTTCTGTCTCTTAGTGTAAGTGGGAAAAATATTGAGCTGATTATGTCCAATACCCTAATGGACATTTCGGGATTTGATCAAAATACTTTTAAAAGTGGTACTGTAACAAAAGCTAGCGCGAGCATATCGTTATCGCGTCGTATCAACTATTTTCAGATATATTCCAATATTGGTGAAGATGTACGTGTGGGAGATGTTGAAGCTGCACTTCTAGCAATGATACCCTACCAACCAAAAAGAAATAGTACTCTATCTGAGCATACTTTTCAGAAAGTGTATTATACAAACTTGAAATCAAACTATATACCACAAATTGATATTGCAATTTATGACGATGCTGGTGCGTTGATTCCTTTTCATAAAGATGCTGTGACAAGTATCACACTCCATTTTCGAATGAAGAATTAATGCAAAAGTGTGGAAATATATGTTTCCAATGTGAATGATATGGAAAGTGAAAATAAGGATTCGTTTCTAATTTTCTTATCCAGTAATGCTTCTATGAATAAATTTACCAATAATAAACCATCAGACTATCGAGTAGAATTAAATCGTCTATTACTTCTAGAAGGTGAATGGGAAGTAGGTGTTTCCAGCATTTGTTATGATAGTAATATTCAGAATGTGAATTAATTGGAGGAAATGGTATTGACTCCTCGCACCCATGATGGAATAACGATGAATAATGCATTCAAGTTTCCATACAATTTAACATCAGATGGAAAGTGGAATTATGAATGGAATCAGTTAGAATCAGATTATTATGGATCATCAGATGAAGATAAAATCATTAAGGCATTCAATAGTGGCAATGCTTCTATTATGAAAAATAAGAGTCAGAAAGTTTATGAGTTTACTATCTATGAATGGCACGGGAGACACTTCTATCGTTTTCACTCTTTTACTAAAGGTTTTACATTGAGGTTGGATAATGAATTCTATCCACATCTCGGTTGTGGACACAGTCTGCATCTGATATCAATGGCTATTGCAAATGTTACAAAAGTCTATTCAAACCGAATAAACAAATTTCATTATAAACTTAAGATATTTGATGAAGATGTTGTAGAATGTGAAGAACGCATCATTTTGAAAAAGCGTGGTTTCAAGCCTTTGACACTTATTGAATTAGTAAAACGATGGAATGAGACTGTGGGTAAGAAGTATGGAGAGAAAGTCATGGCTGAGAAGGATAAGTTGGTTATTCAGAAATATAATGACAAACTTACAGTTTATTTCTCTCCAACCTTGCGTCATTTTGTAAGACATGTATCACCTATTATTGGAAGGGGTTTGGTATATGCTTCTCAAGAATATCACACTAAAGCTGATTCAGTTAATGATGAATGGTGGGTGGACATCTATGGTGATCGCATCAAGAAAATTTACCAATCTTATCAAGAAACTAAAGTTAGTATCATTACAATGCCACGTCTATACAATACAGTTGAAAACTTTATTCGTGTCATAAATCCATATATACAACATCAATTGAAGCAAGTGTTGAAAAGTAGATATGATGCAAAAGCACATCACATTTCGTTTTCAATTAAAAATCAAATTGCTGTTCTGAAGCTGGATGATCACATTCAATGTCAATTGAGTAACAAATTGAAAAAACTCTTTGGTTTTTCATTGCTACAAGATAAGTTTGCTACTTCATACACGATTGGTAAATGATACCAATGACACTTGATAAACATGAAATACATCTCTACATTCAAAGTTACCTGATTCTACCTATTTCTGTTGGCGAGGAAAAAGAACACATTTTACGTAACTTCATTCATGATAAAGACGCTTCCCATGGAATCGTTGAAAAGATGTTTAAACCTATTTTCTACTATCCTGTTATCAAACAAACCATCCCGTCTATTTCTCTCAAAATTACAAGTGGTTTAGATGAGTGCATCTATGCGAAAGATACTAAATCCCTCATAACTTAAGTGTTTCGGAAAACAAAGTAAAGTCATTGTAAAATTTTATTGAAATGAAAAGATATGTATGAAAAAGTGTTTTGAAGAAGTGTTGACATAGTGGGAAAGTCTTTTCATAGATATATGATAGATTTTTGATTTTATTTGATGCCTATTTACAAATGTAGACCACCGCGAATTCCTCGCTCAAATAAATTATACATCTCTGGATCTTGCAAAAGATGGATGGTCTCTCCAGTCATTTTAAAAGCAGACTGGAATGACATGGCTGGAAGACTGACAAAGTGGATAGGATCTTATTTATCTTCTTCTAATGCCACTCGTCGAAACTACTGAAATACATCAGCCAGCAAAAATACATCTAATTTTAGATAGGCGATCATATAATCGCTAAACGTTTCACAGGCAAATTTTGTCCATGCAACTTGAGCATGATTGTAATTTTCTACCTTACATTCTATACCAGTCAAATCATTTTTAAATCTATCTATTGATGGAAGAGAAGTCTCACTAAGTTTAGAAATGTTGTCAAAGTATGCATATGGAAACACTCCTTTGCATGTGATGACTTCATCTGTCAAGTTAGGATATTGTTTCTTCAAATTTTGAGTTAGTGGAAGAGACTTAAGATTTTGAACGAGAGATGCTAGTGATGAGGTTATGAATTGATAGGAATCTAAAAATTTTATATCAAAGTAGACTGTCTTATTTTCTTTAGTCTTATCAACTGGTACTTTTGCTGTCATGGACATAAATTTTCCCTCGTTTGAGCTATAACATTCATCAACCACCCCTTCATTTTTCCTATCCCTTTTTTATTATCATATGGCTGTCATAGCCTTTGAAGTTATGAAAAATAACGGGTAGAGTGCTTCGTTTCATTATTAGAAAAAAATTGCATCTTGAACACAGTGCGTTTCTAAATTTACCAGTGATGTGATCATGGTCACGCACTTTCTTATTTTTACCCTCATCAAACGTTTTATTGCATTTTGAGCAGACTTTACAACTTTCAAATTTTACCTGATCATCTGCTGTCATATTTAATGATTAGTGATAGAGTTCACTATCATATTTGTGCTGAAATTTAATAGCACTTTCCAGGAATTGCAAGAATTTGTGTATACAATCCTCACCTTTCCAGACGTGCTTTTATTATTTTTATTTTGGAAATTATTATGCCATACCTCATAGCAGGATATGGTTGCTGGCTTGTGGATGTTATCATCAATAAAGCATTCGATGTCAGCATAGATGACACGAAGAGGGCTTAATTCATCACCATTCTCTCTATATGAAAACTCTTTGTCTTTAGGCATGCGTTTCATTTGTAATTTACCTCGCTTGTACCATTCATAATGTGTTTGAAATTTATCTTGTGACCAGAAGGATTGCATACAACGGTCGCATATGAAATGTTCAACTTTTCGCGATTTTTGTAGATGGTTATAAAGTCGATGAATACTTGGAATACCGCAGTAATGCCATTGTTGACTGTTATCCTCATATACCAACAAGAGGTTGACAACACGATGATAAGTTGATGAACGTTTGTTGTAGCGCACACCTTTAAGTTCCTTTTGCTAGACGTGAACAACTGTTTTAATTTCATTTAATTTTTCAAATTTCTCGATATCTTTCAACTTCATGTCTTCACTATTACAGTCATGAAATGTCAATTCATTCTCCCATTGATGATATTTGCTTGTACGGTACCGATGATGCTCTACATCATTGTAGTGGAGAATGGATAACACTGCATACTTAAAACATTGCGATTCGCAATCTACAGAAATGACTGCTTTCTTAACTTTTAACTTTTTTGGGAGAATGAAGGAGCCTCGTCCACTGTAATTTTCTAATAGAGAAATTTTAAACATGGCAGATTCTACACCATCAAAAATCAGACCACTATCGCGATCGTTAAATTTATCTATATCTGATTTTAGCCCTTGAATGTGAAAATTAAACCATGCCTCTTTATCTACTACCTCTCTGTGGCAGGAGAGGAGGGTATGTGAAACTCCAACCTCTGTACTGTTTCAATAGTATGATGGTCAACGTCAACATATTTTATTTTAAGATAGATGAGCGCTTTTCCTCTAAAGTTGTCTAAGTTTTTAAAGAGCGCATCTATCAATATTGAATTGTGATGAAACCACTCCAGAAAATCAGCAATGGTTTCTGAGGATTCCATATGGTAATTTCTCATTACATTATTGAGTGACACTTCAGTGAGGCGGATAGAGGAGGTGCTGTTACTATAACTATCATTTGCATGCGTGTGACGAAGTCTATGTAAAGATAATTCAAAACGTGTTTCAAAAGATTGAGTGCAAAAGTCGCAAGTAAAGGAGACATGTTGAATAGAATCATCCTCACCTCGAGAGATTGATGATGGCTTGGGTTGACATACACGTTGTCTGATGTGTCGGGTGAGATCACGCTTCCTCGTAATGATGTGACCACAATCAGCACATTCCCGCTCATTAGATTGCCGCGACTGGCCGCTTGAGCTGGAATTAGCATCACATGAGAGAGAAATCATTCTATCATCTCTATTAAAGTTATAGTTTATTGTTACAACTTACCTTCACTTATTAGGTCTAAAGTTTCCTCGAGAAGGGAGCGTTTTGGTGATGAAGTAGATGCCTGTGATTGAGAAAGATGCTATTAGCCAAACGTTTGAGGGAGATAAGTGAGGAAATCTTCAACTTACCATTTCAACGAAATCAAGTTTAAGTATGATACTTCAATGTCAGAAAATGGCATAGTTTATCAAGATAGAGACTTCAAATATTCTCAACACGTCTCAAATATAGAATGAAAATAAGTCTGTTTCCTCCCCCTTTATACTCTCAAGCTCATCATTCATTGGCTGTTCATTTGATTGGCTGCTTACTTGTACTTAAGCACTAAGAAATCAAGTTTATGGCATACAATTTGAAGTCATGAATTCACCAACAGCAACTCTCTGCGTGAACACACCAACTTGCCCTCCCGCTCCGAAAAAGGTAAAGGTGGAGAAGGAGAGAAATCTAGATGACATTCCAAAGTTGGAATTGCCATCTCTCACAGAACAAGAAGAACTGGAGATGATATGCGCGGAGGAAATACCTAATGTATGATAAAGAGGATGTGTCGAAGGAGGGTGACATCAGCCTTCTCCATGACATACGGAGATGGTACAGCCCATCGTCCCAACCCAGAAACGAAGTGGAATGGAAGTACGTCTTTGGTGTGCTGGCTGCAGCGGAGGAAAGACTGCGACAACTGAAATGTGACTGTAGTAACTGTGAATCGCTGTGGGACAATATCAGTAGTGAAGAACTTTTAAACTACTAGTAATTTTCCAAGAAATGTTTTATTCGCTATATCTGTCTGTTTTCACTTATTTCTGGGTAATGTAGTCATCAACATCATAGTGAAAATCTAATCATTTGACAGCTCAGAATAAATCATAGCAGCTGATGCTAGACACTATCATTTTTCCTAAATACTACCTCAATCACTGAGGGTAAATATCAAAAGTAGTGACATGTGGTTCTTTAGATTTTTTTAAATCAAAGCATACTTGATCGTTTGGGAGCATCTGACACTCTTCTATCACGAGTTGTTTTCGGTGTCCACTCTTCGTCTGTCCAGATAATTCTTACAGTTTTGTTACCACTCTCCTGACTACTCATACCTTCATCGCACTCATTGACGATCACAAAATTGTCATTTTAGCTGAGATTGACATATCTTGCAATCTTCTGACTTTAGCAGTCTTTATCTAAATTAGAGCGATTCTGATTGGCTGTTGAGGAAAGTATTGTTGAATATCCTATATACATCAGAAGATTGCAGCACTTCTCATTCACATCATACGATCGAACAGTCTAGTATGGCAAATTCTTCTGAAGCCTTGAATATTTTCTACAAAATTTTCGAAGTTGTTGATAAATGGAACGAAGATTTGGGCAGTGACAATAAACCTAAAATCGCCAATGTCGAGGAGAAGAGTGGTAACAAAAGTGACATCACCCAAGTTGTATGGAGTGAGGGCGACTTCACACCAAAGACGACGCGACTCAGAAGAGTGCCGGTTGCTCCAAAGCGAGTGGTATATTACAAGATTTATAATGACTTGAAACCAATCCCACTGAACTTTGATAAATAAATCTAAAGAACTACATGTCTTTGTTTTGCAATGTATTGATCTAGAAATGGAAATAAAGTGAAGAATTTAGATATGGGGTTAATTGCATACATGGTTGTGAATATCATCACATTTATTATCGGTCTACTTTTCTATCAAAAGAAATCGTATCATTAGTAAAGAGAGAAGATGTATATGTTTGCGTGTGGCGCCAGAGTGCCCTCCCATTTCATCCCTTCATCATTTAGCCTCAATGATAGAGGCAGTTCTTAAGAGAACTCATGATTCATTCTCAGATAACGTATGCAATGGAGAATTTAAAAAGTAACCTGCGGCAGATAGCTAAGACTCAACCGATTGGCGTTCAAAGTACTACGTTGAGCGAAGAGACCACGACGACCGTTGGAAAGTCGGATTAATGAAGTCTCAAGCCCTTGCCACATTCATCACTACGATATCATCCGCTGTCTCAAGAGAGATCGCCCACCAACAGGAAGAATTATACTGAAATTCTCCGCGCCATGCAACGTTTAAGCTGTCTGATAACAGATACAACTTTATGATTACATTTTTATATTTGTGTGATAGGTTCAGTCAGACCGAAGTCTGTCCAGAGCAAACCACGAGAAAATACTATCACTTTTTGCCCCATGTGGCTCTTAAAAGAGCCGTTTGTAGCGTTCTCGTATGCGAATGCATACCTAGATTTGGCCGATTCCGCTGAGAGAGACTTTTAATCTCTCTATGTCAGCGGCATCGACCTCCTCTACAACCATCCGACTGTCAGAGGGCGGTATATACCCCCACTTTGTTGAATCGGCATCATCGGTAGCTGATCAGCCAATTCGAGCAAGATTATTGAATACTCGCTCTTGCTCCTCCATCTGCAGAAACATATGAAATAAATTTCTCGGCTTTAGCCGAGGCTTGTCAGGAGAGCTGACTAGTGTGTTTGGTGTCTGCATGATGGAGTTTAAAATGAAAATGAAAGAGAGGCAATAGTTTATATACCTCTGTGAGACAAAGACACGATTATATTTCTTTTATTTGTGTGATAGATTCAGTCAGACCGAAGTCCGTCCAGAGCACACCACGAGGAGGTACTATCACTTTTTGCTCCATGGTGGTCTCTTAAGGACCGTTGGTTCGTTCACGTCGCACCTGAAAGATAGAAAGAAAATAGATGAAATTATATTCAAGTGACGGAGGTGAATGTTAATTTACCATAAGAGAAATTTACCCGGTTCGTGACCCCTTCGCTGGTGGTGGGTGAGAGTATTTGGCCGGCAGCTTCCTCTTCCGGTGGCGCAGCTCCTTTATTTCGCCATCATGTTTGATGGAGACATGGAGACAGCGCACCTCCGCCATTGCTCCTTCGTAGCATTCGAACGTGCTGTCGACGTCTTCACTTTGCGGCAGAATGTCACCAACAATCCTGCTGTCGATAATTGGTAGGTGGAGTGTTGTCCTTCTGTCCTTATGCTGCTCGTTCTCAGCGATTTTCATTTTAAGCTGCTCAATCTCGAGCTTAAGCACCCCTTCTTGTGACTTTAAATTTTTGATATTGGCTACCTGCTCTTTAACTCGTTTTCACTTTGTAGTGCCCTATCCCCAAAAACCTCCAAATTTATAACCTGTGTCTTGAGGTTCTTGATTTCCTCGACTTGAGCTTTTAGGTTAAAATTTTCACCTCTCAGAGTCTCGCATTCGTTTCTAAAGCGACTCAGCTCATCTTTTAATTTATTGAGCGCAAACTCCTGGCTAACTTCGGCAGCCTGATCGTCCTTATTCCAGGCTAAAGTTTGGGCTTTAATCCCCTTTAATTTTTTCGGGGAAGATTGGCTGATTGGTTTCGCTATTTCTACCCCTTTAACGGCACTACAACCTCCTCAGAGTCGGACTCGTCTAAGGTGTCCGAATCGCTGCTTGGAGCATTTCCTGTAGTCGAAACAGCAGGATCGGCTATTATTGCCATTGCATTCTGCAATTCTTAATTTCCTGTAGTCGGAACAGGAGGATCTACGATATCTGCAATTGCCTTCTGCAATTCGTGATCCAAATCGACCAATTCAAAATAGGGGGCTATGATTTTGCCTATGTCCGAAGTTGTATAATTTGGGAACTTCATAAATGGACAGTTTTGATGCCTCTCATAAAATTGTTTGTGTTGCTTGCCTCTTAAAAACTTTTGGTAATGTGTACAGCCGGAAACAACACCTTTCTCAACATGAATGTGAGGCGTGTTTTTATACTTATTCACGTGGCGATTAAACTCGCCACCTCTCTTCACTTCACCACAAGAGGACTTTTTAAATAGAAACTTTGAGTTGCCTCCCATATTCTGTAGAAGGAAAGATGAAATTAATGACAAGCAACATTGACAATCATTTTAAAAATCCAACTAATATGTCAGTCAATACTTGAGGATAGACAAGCTAGGCTGATGAATCCGTTACAGGCATTACTCGGAGGGGATCTTATTCCGACTCCAAGGCCTCGGCCCTCAAATCCAACCTCCCGCGGACAGAGCGTGCGTCATATCACTGTGTTGGTATTCGGACCCCGATTTTGACAAGAAAACCGGTGGAGTAATTTACATCAGGAAGCAAGTCTCGAGCCGAAGCTCGCCTCTGACAACTTTATAAAGGTCTTTATTGAATTTAGAAGGTTTGAAAATCCCGAAAATCGCCAAAAATAGCGAATTTAAATTTTGCAGCATTTAGTACCACTTATGAAATTTTATGAGTAGTCTGTAAAGATAGGTCTGATCAATAGCTATCGAACCTTTTTTGAATCAACTCAATTGGTGCACTAGAATCGAAGATACACCGTTTATAAGTATTGGACCTACTTGATCAAAGTGATCACAAGCCGTAGTCTGGCTAACCTATCAGTCTGACACCTTAGCTGATATCAGCAATAAAAGTTTCTAAGTCGGTTTCCTACGGAAACCTGATTTTGGAATTTCCGATGCTATCATCGGAGCTCCAGAGAGTCGACCTATCTTTGACAATCTCTCTCGTCTTAATGAAATTTCTCATTCGATTCCCAGCTTATATAGTTTGTGGTGATCAGCTGATGACGCAATCTCAATCATCCAAAACTTTAAACGCTTCTATCTCCAATTCTAGAGGTCCGATTGAGCTGGAAATCACCCTACCGATACAGAATTCAACGCTGATTCCAAATCTGGCCTCAGATCTGCCATTGAAGCTGTCATTTAGCCGCTAGAGCCCAAACACCAATCTCAAATTCGCCGTTTACTCTGTCGTTTTTTCGACAATTTCCAATATTTTCTCCTTTGGTGCACGTCAATCTCCATACGACATTCAGAACACGGAAGCTCATACTAAATTTTATTGACTCCGATATACCACGCTGTCTCTTTCAGAGCGAACGACAGAATGAATTTCAATACAAGCGGTCAAAATCAGTTAAATCACTAACACAATTCATGGACATGGACATTAAGAGAATAAGAAACATAGAAATAGAAAGATTGAAGCCAAGTGATACATCATAATACTGTTTACTTTATGAGTAGTAAGAAGGTGAAGCGAAAATAAAAACAGAAGAGAAAAGTCACGGTATCAAGTGACAGGAGAAGACAAATTCTTTCTGCACACACAGCGTGGGTTTAGTCAAACTTATGAGCACAGCTTCACCAATTCGCAGCTCGAATTTGTTTCGGCACTGTTTTACCACTTTGAAGGCATTCCTTGAAGCTTTGTGAATGCAGGTCAGATGATGCTGAGTGATGGAGGAATTTGGAGGTAGTCTTGATCTCGGACGCTGTTTCCCCAATTTCCAATATTTCCCAAATCTTAAATGGCGTCTCACATCTAAACGATCCGTTGGATCAAGTCATTTCTACAAGACAGACGATTTCGAATCAGTCTTCAAAACGTGTTCTTCAGCTCTGTTCGTATAATGGGTTCTGGAGTCCCACAAGGTTCTGTCTTATCACCACAACTGTTTACTGCTCACATGGGATCTTTGAAACCCTTTTCTGATGGTGTATTGATGGTGAAGTATGCCGATGATGTGCTTATGGTAATCACACTTCAAGATCACTGCAATGTTAATGAGTGCATTTCTCTTCAGATCAGCAACATGACAGAGTGGTGCACGAATCACGGGTTAAGGCTCAACACTGATAAAACAAAATCCATGCGAGTTCTTAAGAGGTAAAGATATTCCCCCCAGATTGCTATGAACCTCAGCAGCAATGTCAAGTTTCTTGGTGTTACTTTCAATGAGTGGGCTGGGAGGATCACATTTCCGATGTCTGCAAAAATGCTAGTCGACGTGTGTTTGCTCTTCGCCGTTTAAAATCGGCTGGTATTAAGAAGGATGACCTGATAATTGTTTATAATGCCTTCATTCGATCAATACTCGAACACAATTCCCCTTTGTATGTTGGTCTTTTGAAGAAAGACAGCAATAAGTTAGACAAAATCAACCGCATGTGTCATCGTGTTATTTGTGGCAGTCGGTGTCGTGAGAACTGTCTCGGAAATTTGAGTGAGCGAAGAATTATGGGGTCATTGAAGGTATTTCAGGAAATGATGCAACCGAACAACTTGCTCCATGATTTGTTGCCAAGACGTTTGCTCTACACTCAACTTCTTGAAAGTTTTCTCTGTAAAACTCATCGCAGACCCATGTCTTTTCTACCTTATTGCACAACCCTGTATAATTGTAATTTGAAGTAACTTTCATTTCTATCTACTGTAACTTTCATGAATTTGTAATTTTGTGATTTTCATTAACTGAAATAAAGCGCATTATTATTATTATGTATATGTGCATGAAAATAATGTTTCATAAGTTCAACAAAAACAATATCAACTTAAGAGAACAGGCTATCTTACAAGCCATGAGAATAAAAATATTTGCAGAAAAAGAGTGAAGTAGAAAAACAACATAAGAAAGCTATTCATAGGGAATAGCACCATTCAATAGTTCTGGATGCCAGAGAGACACTAAGACAGTTTCTTTGAATGGCAAATCCGATTATCTGATTCAGAAAGAAATATTCTAGCTTTTCGCCAGAGTTTTTCTACATCACGCCGAGCTAGTTCGTGTCACACAGTTTTTTCGTGGTTGGGCCGAAAGCACAAGTCGTCTCCACAGCTGCCGGTTGGAATGCACAGTATTGAGATCTATCAGCATCATGGAAAGCATCATCATTATCACCGAAGCGGAATAATAACTAGGCTTCTTGTCAGTTATTGACCGTAAAGTTGACATTGGTTATATGCTGCAAGGAATCAATTATTGTTTCGTCGATGGAATCCAATGGATGCAAGAACTTGCGGAAAGGTGCACGTGAGCTTTGGTATAGCAAAACAGCTCCTGAGCAAGAAAAAGGTTGTATGAGGATCTATTATGCATAGTCTGCATATAAAGAACTCAAACTGAGACTTCTTAGTCAAAACTTTTGTATCCACTGTCACAGGAACATTGGAGCACCCAATATCTTCCAATAATCATTTCGAATAAAGCGAAAATTAGGCAAAATGGATTAAAGAATTAAATTCCCAGAAGATGGAGAGATCCCCATGAAGAACGTGTAAATGACATCTGGATGCATTTACCTCCAGAGCACTAGAGCGTAAGGTGGGAATGAGAACCTTTAGATCTGCAATCACTGATTTAGGATCACCATCTAGGGTAGAATCATCAAGAAACCAACAGTTAAGATTTGATGCAAGTTGGCGAGCACCAAGGCAAAACAAAACTGTATACTTGCTTGATAAACTTGCTGCATTCTTGCAGAAGACATCAAACTTTTCTCTCCGGCGACTACAATCGTATAAATGAGTGATGTAAAGAAAAAGTCAGACATCGAAACTAGCTCCACCGAGTCTCTAAAGGTTTGGTCCACTTCGGTTTTATTGACTCTGAGGTCGTAGTGATTGCACAGTTGTGCTGTCTGGTTTGCTCCGCATTCACCTTTGGCGCAGTCTCCGTGCCTGCGAGGCTTTCATTGCGTGCCCGGAGAAATAATAAAAAAAATAATTACCAACATTCATAAAACAAAAACATTAACTTAGTTTCCGTATTTTTTGATAGCCTCCTGGACAATGCTTGCATTTAAGTCTGACTACACTCAATTACGCTCAGAGCACCAGCTGCCCACGCATGAAAACTTCAGGCTCTTCAAACAATCACACATGCGCTAGAAATGTATTAACAGAGGGTTGTGTGTGCGTGTAGCAGTTGGAGTGCATGCGCTTGTTCCATAGCTCGAATCTCCTTGCCTTCTGTCAATTTTAGCGCAGGAGCGAATGCATTGCATGAATGGAAAAATGGCTCTTTTAAAAGATTCTCAGACTCAGAGAGCAAAAGGCACGAATTTTCTCAATCTATGCCTTCGATGAATTTGAGAGAGGTTGATGAGGTTGAATTTTGTCGCATCAGCATTCACCAATGAAAGAAGATAGAGTGTCGGAGAATTTCGGGATTCCCGTTCAGGTTCCATAATTTGACAAATCAAACTTTTGGCTTGTTTGAATGTTTACAACCTTCAGATCATCACGTTGATGAGAATTTCATCTGGTAGTGAGAAAATCTGGACACGATGAATGGCATGCTGTGAAATTCAGTAAAATTGCCAGTCTGCGTCTTGACAAGGGTTGTTAAATTAGGAGAGGTGAAAGATGCCTTTACTTTTGGAGGTTCGGAGGCAGCAATATGCAAAACTGGGTTATTCTCTGGTTTCCCACGGCGGTACCATAGCCTAAGTACAACTTGTTTATGGGAGATCTCAAGAAATCCAATGGGGTTATCTTCGATACTGGGAAACAGATTCTGAGCGCGCTGATGACTCACAAGTGACCGTCACAAACTGCGTGGACAAATTTCAATAGGAAATTTGATACAAGAGTAGGCCTACATAGCACGAGTATTTTTGGTGACTGTTGTCGCATCAATGATAATTCCTGCAAATCATGTCTCCGACAAGGCCATTGTTGTTCAATACCAGCAGAATGTAGGCATTGTCTATGCCAATCGCAGTTGTAGTAGCGATCAACTGATGGTCCTGAGATGATCAAGCAACAGCCAATGAATTTTCACTTCGAACCTCACGTAAAACATTTGCTAAAGCATTAGCAACCGATACTCTAGCACTCTTCGGAACTATGTTTTAAAAGAGCTCCTCGACCGTCATTTGGGTATTAGTTGATTTCACCACTGACTTAGGTCGGATGATTACGAATTGCACACATTGCTTGATAGTTGACTGACGTGTGGAATGCACTTACCACAATTCCTGTAAAGTAGATTTGTGGCAGTAGCTTGAGCAAGGCCAGCACATGAAATGTGAGACCAGGAAAAATATTATTTGCGTCGAATCATATGACGTCGCTGGCTTTTGAAGTCACAGTGTTGAAACAAATTTCGTTTCTCCTTAGCAATAAAGTTTAGATGGAATTATCAATTATAGAACGCCATCCAGTTAGCAGTCAACTTAGCAGTCAAATTTTTTCATCGATAGTTACATCGCCGATTATCAAGCAAGCATAATTTACATCAAAAATAATAGTTATCTGTCGTAAAAATCAAATCTGATCCCATCTTCCCCTTCAAAATTCAAATTAAATCTCAAAATTTAAAAAAAACTTGACCGCTGGCTTGACTGCAGGCTATACAGCGATAACAAAAACAAAGTTCTGTATCCTCTATCTGACCGAACACACATTGATTACTTATTTTGGTTGTTGAATTCTTGAACTTTGCTTTTGGCGATGACTTTAGATATGTAGAAAGTACAAGCATTGATAGACATTTGTTTGAGAAAGAAATCTTTTGTTCCGATGCACTAATGAACGAAAATTTTCTAATGCGACAAACGTACTATTCCATTCTTGAAATTAATTGCATTTTGCCTGACCTGATCTTAAAATAACTGTTCAATGAGTGTGAACGAAACACTCAATATTTTCAGTTATGAATTCCTGTCTGACTTTCTCTTTTGCATAGGTCGTACCCCGGATTATTAGTTTGCATATTTGCTTTCTTAGAGAACATAGGCCATAGTTACAACGGCACGCTGAACTCAACCCATCATTTTGATGGAAATCTAGTTTCTCAAAAGAGTTGTGAAGTTGGATAAATTTGTAATTTGCTTTAATTTGTAATTGAAAATGAATGCACCAGTCACTCATGATTTTGACGGATAAATGTCATTGGTTACTTTATCATACAGATAGTTTCATAAAGAATTGATATGGGTGAATGGTAAATTACGCATGGAAAGTCGATTCCAAATTCAACAAACTTTATATGTTTCGAAAGCTCATGTTCTGAAATTACTCCTGTTAACATTTCATTACTATGCTCTAAATATAGCAGTCAGTAGACTAAATAATGCTTCAATCTTTTGCAATTTGTTTTGGAATTCAATTCTAATTTTCATCGCTAACCAGAAAGTGTGACTCATCACTCTCACGCATGCATAATTGACAGCTTACACATTTTCTCACACAGATGGATTTCTTTACGATGCGGAAGTTGATCGGTGTCTGTGCATTGTCTAGACTGCTTGTCTAGGCAGACGAGAAGAATGCTGTGCAATCGAAAGACATCGAATTCAATCATTTCATTTGTTTTGTGTCTCTCAGTAACATGCGAACTGATGTAATGAAAGCTTACCAGAAAGGCTATCTTAAGGATCAAGCTGAGGCTTTGACCCGAAGTGGCCGGCCAGTGTCCACTCTGTCGAAACAATTGAAGGTCATCAAAAGCACTATTTACTTTTGGTTTCGAAGAGGCTGTCAGCGGCTTGATGGAAGTTCATTTAATGGAATTAATGATTATTTGATGGAAGAAAAATTCATTTAATTATAGTTAAAAACTTACGGTTTACTATAAAATGTTTTAACTAATTTCTAACTACAGTGTGTTTCATAATTACTTGCCGAATTATGTGAATTCTCTCAAATCGAAGTAAAAACGCTCATATATTTACAAATGCTCAAAATTACTATTATGATAATTCATTTTATTTATAAATCATGTTAAATAATTTATTATAAATCTCTTCAATCAGATTCTTGTGAGAAAATAATTTCATTTATTGTAAATAGACAAACCTAAAATTTCATAGTACGCTTTGTTTAAAGTTTCAGCGACGATGTCAATTGGTGAGAGATGTAGTGAAACGTCATTCTCTCTATCATAATCGCTTGCAACAACACTTGCATTTCATGCTAATATCAGTTGTGGTTCATTGCTGTCGCATCAGAAATGTCTGACCGTTCGAAAGGAGATCATCGCTTGACCATAAATGAGCGCATAAATGTTGTTCAGCTCTACTATGCAGCAGGTGGCAACATCAATAAAAGTCAACGAGACTTCAGTGAATCTTTGCACCAAGCCCCTCCTCATCTCCGCACAGTAAAATCAATCATTGCGAAATTTGAAGCAACCGGATCCGTTGGACATGCTGCAGGTGCGGGAAGACCGGTGTCTGTGTCGACAGAAGAGAACCAAGATCTCCTGGCAACTGCAATTACTGCAAGTCCAAACAAGTCTGTCCGCAGATTGAGTGCTGAGCACGGACTTTCAGTCACCTCAACATGGCGTGTTTTGCAGCAGGTTGATTTCAAACCATACAGACCAATGAAAGTACACGAATTGATGGAAGATGACACGGATCGAAGACTATAGTTTTGTGAACTTTTCAATAGCCAGTGTCATGATGATCCCAACTTTCTGAATTCTATAATTTGGACGGACGAAGCAACAAAGTTTTGCTTGAATGGCAAAATCAACCGACACAACTGCTACTACTGGCACATGGAAAATCAGTATCACGTGTACGAACATGAAATGAAAGCTCAAGGAGTAATGGTGTGGGCAGGAATTTGTTCGAGCGGTGTGATTGGCCCTTTATTTTTCCCTGAAGGAGAAACTGTCACAGGACAATCATACCAGACGCTATTGCAAGATGTTTTATCAATTTTGCCGCAATTTGTTAATCTCGATACTTGTATTTGGCAGCAAGATGGTACTCCCGTTCATTTTCAGCGTGATGTCAGGAGCTTCCTGGACAGCACATTTCCAAACAGATGGTTTGGTCGTCGTGGATCAATTGATTGGCCTCCTCGATCGCCCGACTTAACCCCGATGGACTTTTCTGTGGGGTTATCTTAGAGAAAAGGTTTATGCAGCTAAACCGGGCACTATAACTGCCTTGCGAGAGAAGATAATTGAGGAAGCAAGAAACATTCCAAATGAACTAACAAGAAAAGTCTGCAATTCAGTGCGTGATCGCTATCAGAAATGTGTAAATGCTGACGGTCGTCAGTTTGAGCATTTGTAAATATATATATATTTTTCCTATGGAATATATTGTTTTATCATCTACTACTGTACTTAAGCGTTTTTACCTCGATTTGAGAGAATTCACATAATTCGGCAGGTAATTATGAAACACCCTGTATTTATGAAACAGACTGTAAAATATTTACCAATGATGCGGTCGCATCAAACAGAACATCACCATAACACGCACTGCTTCGTTTTTCTTGTTGGCGACCTACAAAGGCTCACTATCAGACCAGTCAGTACTTTCTGTCGAAATTCTGTCGATTTACTTTGGTATTCCCAGTTTCCCACTGAAAGTGTTTCATCAGAGAACATGACTGTCGAAAGGAATCAGAGTCATCTTCCAGCCCGTTCCTTTTACCTTATGCATATATACTCCATATGTTTAATATAGGCACACTTAAACAGATTTATTTTTCTTACATACCGAAATCTACAGCTATGCAGCAGCTATCACTTTTCAGGACATAGGCTAATGAGATAAAGCGATTCCTATCGCAAGATTGAAAATATCACAAATTTTAAAGAAAAAATTATGGAGAAATGACATTAACAAAACATTTCTATTTTTTATCATTTACTTTTTAACTGTCTTTATGTGATCCTTTTCAAGTCGATTATTTTGCGTGCAAAAGACAAAGCTTGGATCAGTCAATATGTGAAGGATCTAATTTGCAAGAGGTGGCGTGCCTACAGAGAGCGGAATCCTGTCCGTTATAATCAACCTAACGAAAAGTGCAAACACGAGTCAGAAAAAGTAAAAACGGGTTAATTGAAATTTCGGAAAAGAATAACAAAGGTTTTTTAGAATGTGGTAACAAGTACACGAGCAAAACATCAAAAAATGCGTTTGACCGCTTTATTTCTCAGTATCCTGACCTTACCACTGCGAGTGATTTCCATTTGTCCTAGTCATCGGAATAGAGAACGACAGAAAGCGACTGCAATAATGAATCGACTCCCCTCCAACAACAATCCCCTCGAATTTCCAACAAATTCTACAAGCTAGGCCGTCTTTTTATTAATGAACCATCATGCCATATCACAAATTCACAAAAAAACATTAAGTCCCATTAGTATACAAATCATGTGCTCTCACTTGTGTCAAAGCCATCTCCAGCTACCATTAAGGAGTTGAGACCACTTGTCCTAAGTGTTCCCAGCACGTCCTGAAACAAATGCGATCTCCGAAATTAAAAATTACTCCGACGCAACAGTTCAACAAAAACCCTAATCCACACTGCACATGTGCTCTCATCACTATGGATGATCATAGAACCTCCTCTCCAAAGTAAGGCGACGGTACATACTGTCTCATTGTTCGCTACGATTTTTCAAAAGCTTTTGACGAGCTTGTCCACGCAAAGTTGCTAGGAAATGCTTAAAGCCACATTAATTGCCACGTGGATCTACAACATGGATTACTTCGAATCTGACTGGGAAACATGCAACAGAGAGTAAGGCCTCAGCCACACAGAAAGCAAAGCAAACACGAGCGTCACGAGCAAACGCGAGCAAACGTATCTCCGCAAGCTATCAATCGCTCTGGTTTGCTTTGCTCGCAGTGTGGCAGTCTATAACTGCTGCAATAATGAATTTATATTTGCTGCAAAACGCTTTGCTCGGAAACGCTTGGAAAAGCTCGCAGTGTGGCTGAGGCCTAAGAATCGATAAAACTTTCAGTGTACGGGCTAGTGCAGCAAGTAGTGCGCAGCAGGGTTCCCTCTTTGTTGTGGCCATACATATGCCTGATGTATTGCTCAGATTTGTTCGCACATTCTGCCTCTACCAAGTACGTACAATCTGTGGATGACATACACCAATCTAGTGCAATATCTGCCAATGCACGTACGCATTGATTGTGAAATAATGTAAGCAATAAGAAAATTTGAATGAATTCATCCTTCATTAATACTGTGACCTCTGCTCTACCGTGTATTTTCCACTTATCGGCGAACGGAGAGAATTTACACTCTCCTGAACTTTGATATCAGGTTGACACTTTTGATTAATGACTTGTGAATCAGATGGCGAGACGGAAATAGAAGATGCACACGGATACTACCGCGGCATCTAAATCTGCTTTGATTGCTGATCCCCATAACGGTCCAATGACGGGCAGAGCAGCTCCGCGGGATCTTCGATGGTCAATACGCGGCAGTGGTTACCAATGACCTGTACAGAATGATGACCCAAGCCAAATTTCGATATTTAAAGTGAAGCTCAGAAACCTAGTCGTCACGGATCTGCTATCCTTCCTTCCTCTTCCATCTTCTCCTTATTACTTGTCAGTCTCGTCGTAGTTGAACTGTGGTTTCAATGCACATATATTATTTGAAACGCCTTCTTGTCTTCGGATTTTCTTATAGTTGAACCGCATCGGATTTGAACTCGTGGGGATCGAATACCTGTCTTATATATAGAATAAGACGAGGTTGCATTGGAGGTCCCACCGTGTCCGAGTCCGGTATTCCTTTCCTCTTCACTTCCTTTCACTCTATGTTCACAGTCCGTCGACTGGGAATCCACTATATAGTAAGTAAATAAATTTCTCATTCTGAACGGTTGACAATTTCAAAATATTTCATATTACATTATATACTGTTGAATATTATATTTTCATTAATGTGTATATTTAATATTAATTTGTTCGTACGTTAGTGTGTGGCCACCACTATTGTCGAAATCGCATTCCCCAAATTATCGGTGTTATTGAGTTATGTGAATTATTGAGTATAAAGCCTGATTGTAAGAGAGGCTGTGTTGAGAAATATTGATTGCCGCGGCGTAATTATCTGTTCCTCAAGATATAAGGATAGGCCTATATTTCGATTGTAATTGTGCATTTTGGCAAAAACTTTAAAGTTGTAACTTTAAATTTCGAGCACAACTTTCAAATTTAGCTGTTATCCATTTATACTGGCAAGTCACAGAATATATAATACCCGAAGTCGAACCATGACGGCAGTAGAAGACTTAGTACTTAGAATCGAGCAAGTTTTACAATCTCTGGCGGACATCCAAAATAATGACAAACGACTCAATCTCCCAGTTGGCGCTTCCGCCTTAGTTTTAAAGCCATTTTCCGGAGACTTGCAAGATTCCAACAACCAGTGGAGTGAATTCGAGTCACAATTCCAGTTAATCTCGAACGCCTTAGGGTGGAAAAACAATCAAAAAGTAGCCATGGTGCCTCTATATCTAACCGGCCAAGCCCGCGAAATTTATCGTGGGTTACCAGGCGTTTATAAAGCCGATATCACTACTCTTCTTGAAGAGCTAGGCAAAAGTTTACAAACACCTGAAATGAATTGCTGCACAGCAATTCAGCTAAGGAACCGGCAACAAATAGAGGGAGAAACGATAGCTAGTTATGCGGCAGACATTAAGAAGCTGGTCAGGCTAGCTTATAGTAATCAAAATCATTCGGCGCGAGACGCCATAGCTTTAGAAGCATTCATAGCGGGGCTTAACCCAACACTAAAAAACTAGTATTGCGGTTAGAACCTAAGTCTTTGGACGATGCAATTATCATGGCTTCGAAAGAAGAAATCAGGAAAAAGGTGTTACAGCCTCTAACACCGGATTCATCAACTGAAAATATAGATGAACTTTCGGAGACGGTCGGTCGTCTCCTCGCGACTACTACTACGACAAAGCCCACCATGGCCTACCAGCCCATGCCATTAGCAAAATGGACCACAGGCGGTCTACCACAGTGCTATCGCTGTGGAAAGGGGGGGGGCACATAGCAAGGCGATGACCGTGATACCGCCTTATAATTCAAACAATACTTTTCGATCATCTCAACCTCAACCTCAAAAAAATTGCAACCCATCTTTCAGACCATTATAATTTCGCCTAGGAGTATCTCATATTTGGACGGATTAGTTCTTAATCCTCTGCCGATCCAAACTGCGCTCTTAGAACCGGCACCTAAACTTTATCACTATCCTCTTAAAGTGTTTGACATAGTAGGTAAATTTTCCGATGGTCAATTTCCATTAATGTTGTTTAATTGCGCGACGTTCCCAGTTACTATATAGAAAGATACTACTCTCGGTTTTATAATAATAATAATGATTGTGTATATTTCTCATCAATGAAAATCATAATTTCACATTTGTTCAAGTTGCATGTTCAATTGCTTAAAGCAAGTTCAAAGAGGACAATGTAGTCATTTACAGACAGCTAACAGATAAAGATTAAGATAATAAAGTTATTTCACTACGCGCTCATGGAAGACAAATGATGGATAGGTACATGTACACTATAAGCGGCTGCATCATCCACTGACAGATCGAACAGGTCACATAACTCCATGACATTTATCTATGTTAATCAATTTTGATGCATGCGGAAAGAATGAGAGTTTTCGCTTCTTCGTGCGACAGAGAGTGAGCTCAAAATGTCCAGAGTGTGTCAGTCGTTTAGAAATACATTTGTGCAAGATGTGATTCTGATTTGATGCAATCTTTTGGAAAAGCTTTTTAGCGATGTGCTCTCTACGTTGAATAAGGCATACATTGGATTCCTTGTCCATCAGCTTATAGGCACGTCGCTGAACTTTTTCCAATTTGTTTTCTAAAAATTTCGGCAAGGCAATGAAGAGCGGACACGCATATTCAATTATTGATCGAATCAAGCAGTTGTATATCAATTCAAGATTTTGCTTGCTAGTGTACTGTCTCATTTTTCTTGTCACATACAGCCGACGGTTGCTTCTAAGAGTTACATCTTTTATATGATCATGCCACGTCAATCGATTATTTACAGTGACACCAAGAATTCTTGTTTTTTTCAACTACTTGAATCGGAAGTCTAGGCAAATGAGAATTTGGTTTCTTCAAGCAGATGAGAATGTTTGACTTTGCTTCATTCAACTTTAGGCTGTTCCTGTCACACCAGTCCTGAACACCCTGAATTTCAATATTTACAACTTTTTCAAAGGCACGTATGTCTTCAACGGTCTTGCTTGGTAGTGGCATCACAATCGTTACATCATCCACATACATGACATGCATGCTTTCACGCTGTCTGCATTTCAAGTCAGATATGAAAGTAGCGAAAATCGCCGGGCCCAAGACAGAGCCTTGAGGAACACCTTTCCTGACATTGACAATCCGAGATAGACAACTTTCGATCTTTACCATGCACTTCCGACTATTTCAACGCATTTTAGTTCTATCTATTAAATATTATTAATATATAATATATATTTATATAATATATATATAAATTTATATATTTAATTTAGTTCATTTCTATTAAAACGCATCACGCATTTTACTCAAGACAATCTTTTCCAAAACTTTCATTTGAACAGATAGGACAGAGATTGGCCGCACATTTCTGACATCTGAGGTCGAGCTTTTCGGTTTAGGTGATATCAAGGCTGATTTCCATATTGTTGGGACAGATCTTTGTTTCAGCGATTCATTGTAAATAATCATCAAAGGAAGCGCAAGAAAATCAGCAAGCTCTTTAAATATTCTGGTAGGAACTCCGTCTATTCCAGAAGACTTCCGTAAAGATAAGCCCAATAGTTGAGTTCGAACTTCATCCTCTGAGATGGAAATGCTCCAGTCATCATCATCTAAGATCTTGAGAGACAAAAACTCACCATAATTTCTATCATCATATGTCTCGGCAAATTGATCTGCGAATACATTTGCTAGATTTGAAGCACTTCCATACTTATTTATCGCCATTCTCCAGTTTCCCTTGTAGCCTTTTCCAGTGATTTCTTGAACAACTTTCCAAACTTGATTTTTGTCACCATTTAATTTCTGCACGAACAATGCCCTTGATTTCATGATTTCATTTTTAAGTTTCACTTGAAGTTGCTTGTATAGTGGCCAATTCCGACTTCTATATGCATCCCATCTCTGGTCTATTAGCGATTTAGTCAACGGTATTAGCCATTCCTTGTCTCGTGAGGTCATCATCATTGTGCGCAGGGGGGCATGACCAAATCCGCAAGGAGTGTATTGAATTTTGCCACAAGATTTTCTACATCTTGACTTTCAGGTAAGAAGGCTTGCCAGTCAATTCCATTGAGTTCACGGACCAGGTCCTGAAGATGTGACTTTCTAAAATCATATAGCACATGACAGTGCCCTTCAATAGGCCGCTCATTGCCACTGACAGTTGGGACTGCGTAAATGATCAGGTGATCCGACTTGCCAATAGGTGCATGGTAGCAAATTTTTTCAACGGGATAAAGGTGACTAATAGATTGGGATAACAAGATGTGATCCAAAATGTTAGACCCACGTGTAGGTTGAGTAACAACGTCTACCATCACCAGCTCGTTGCAGAATTCCCTATGATCAAACTGATTCATATCTCCAAGCACCATAATGCTGCTATGCGGCTTCTCCGACCTGATGGAATCAATAATGTAAATCATATTTTCATGAATTTCTGAAAGTTTCGTGCGTGTTATGTTGGGAGGAATGTATAGGGCGAGTAAATACATGGAGCAGGAAACAAGATCGACAGGAACAGCCTCAAAATATTCACTTGATAATTCGAGGACACAGAGATTACTAAATACAAAATTTTCGTTGATGTAAAGCATGACACCACCGCCCTTGCGGGTATTGCGATCACTTTTTATAATCGAATAGTTGGACATTTTGATTGAGGAAGAGTCAATTGATCAGTCCAGCCAGGTCTCAGTAATGCATAAGATATCAGGCTTAAGTGCTTTTACGGTAACAATCATTTCATCAAACTTTCCAAGTAGGGATCGGATGTTCGTGAGCATAGTCTTTGGGTAAATAAGGTCTTTGGACCTTGGTAAAATCATTCTTGAAAACCCTTTCTGTGTTGCAAGTCACTTTTGAGCTTGATTTCATTCTTCCATATGATAACGTCCTCTCCAAGTTCCCCCCGTCGCTTTAATTCCGCTCTCAGTGATCGCTGAGTCTGAAGTTGCTCTTTCGTCAAGTCTGGATTCACATACACATATCCAAAGTGACTGGATTTGCGCAAATCCTTCGATTTATGTAAAAAGTCATTTCTATGTTTAATTGATTTGCACTGTACTTTCAACAAGCGAGGCTTTCCTGGCATTATTTTTCCGATGCGATGCACTTCCGCAATGGTGTCTCTCTGAAGTCCCAACGAATCAATGAGATCACTAGCATAGCGCAAGTCAATAGCTTTTCGGTCATCTACCGATGTTGCAGGACTCTCTGGTACCCCAAAAACAACAACATTTTTTTGCATGAGCATTCGCTCTTGCAATTCAGCGATAATTGCATTCTTACATTCAGTCTTTATGTTTTGTGCTATTAATTTACTTTGGTTTGTCACTTCATTTCTGATGTCAAGAATCTCTCTGCGAAAGTTGCTCTGCTCTGCTGTTATCAAGAGCAGTCTGCTTTCAATGTCATTAACATGATTGCTCAATCGTTCAATGGACATGGAAACATCAGAGATCTCTTCTCTGGCGGATTCTATTAAGTTCTTTAAATCAGTCATTGTGACAGTAGAATCACTTGTGAATTGTGATGCTTTTGACTTGAGACCGAGTGGATCGTGTTGGTGTACGCCTCATTGCCGAAGAAGAATTGATCAGTGCCAAGAAAAGTTAGTGGATGGTGGGATTCGATCCGTCGACGACGCACTCAAAGATCAATCAATGCCCTAGCACCATACAGCCACGCTGAGGCACTACGCAGCCAGTTCTACATAAGCCAATCAGGAATCTTCGGATCGATTGTGAATGGCCTTGAACCAATTTATGGCGGCGACACAGCAGGCGAACGGTCACGCACAATCAGCGTACAGGTGGAGAAGAGCACAAAATGGCGGGATACCGACGAGACACAGACAGATGAGATGAGAACCAAAAGATCCAGAATGAGGAATGGAGTACACTGATGTAAATATATTCCAAAAACGATACGAAGAACACAAAATACGACGAAAGATATCCACTTCGTTATCAGACGATGAGAGACACAACCGCAGCACAACTAGCAATGATAGTTGTGCTATATAATCATAATAGCGGATCTAATGATAGCTTTATAGAGCCATTTTTACAAAAGGCCGGAAGTAGTATTAAAAGGGCTCACACTGTCCCAGGATCAGTACATTTTGAATTTGAACCTAATGTACCGATTTGTTTTTAAACTTGATCTTGTGGTTGTAGTCGTCTGTTATTTGAAGTGTTGATTGCGAACACAAGTGTACTGTTTTGTGTTATTTGTGAAGAGAATAGTGTAATGTGTTGATGATGTGAGTTCGGTTAGGTACATTTAAATGTTCTAGAGTTGTTAATTTGAACATGAATGGCAAAGTGTGAGGATTGAAACGTTGAGGATTGCTGTAATTGTGTTGAGTATGAGTAGGTAGTATTCTAATTGTGTTGAGGATGAGTACGTAATGTTCTAATTGTATTGAGGATGAATACATAATGTTCTAATTGTATTGAGGATGAATACATAATGTTCTAATTGTATTGAGGATGAATACATAATGTTCTAATTGTGTTGAGGATGAGTACGTAATGTTCTAATTGTATTGAGGATGAGTACGTAATGTTCTAATTGTATTGAGGATGAATACATAATGTTGTAATTGTATTGAGGATGAGTACGCAGATGTTCTAATTGTATTGAGGATGAGTACGCAGATGTTCTAATGCTGAACTTGTTATTTTTTGAATGATTATGTTGAAGGCTATCTATCTATATATATATATATTATATGCATGGAGAATTGTTTATTATTATCATTATGGTTTGTGTTCGATTGAGACAATTGTGACCATTGTGTCCATTGTGACCATTGAATCCTTCATTTCTATTTTGTGTTCTTTTGTCAAATATTGATAATATGATTCCCCAAATGCCATAATAGTTTACAAAGTGAAAAAGACAACATTTACTATGTATGTTTAATTAAATATGCGAAAATACGTTAGGGTACATGATGGCCATCTCAGAGAGAAAGCCCTCTCCCCACTGATGGAAAGCAGTGTTATTTGAGTAGTCATGCTCCTTCATGTGGACGGGGCAAACGACTGGCTGACTGCTCCGAAGTTGCAGGGCCGTCACTACAAGTACTCTCCACAAGTATACTTCACAACCACATGATAGTCTCATAACCGTATCCAGTTTTCCACCAATGAGGAATATCCCAGAGGAGGTACCAGAGAAGAATATCTCACCACTCCTGGACTTATCTTTTATTTCTCGAATCACCGTATCGAGTTTACCACCTTCAATGGGTTCCGTTGTGTTCCCCGATAAGATAATGTTGTTTGAGCTTCCTGCCATGGTAGTAGTGAGGATTAGAACAGATAACAATTGGAACTATCCCACGTCTTATATAGCCAAAGGAGGGAGAATTAGAACAATTCTGATTGGCTGTTGGGAATTCCTTTGTTTAGAAAGTATATAAGTCCTGAAATTGTACCAATTCCAATCCTGAAGTTGTTGTGAAATTGAAAGAGATAGTCAAAATGGTAGGCCCCAACACACCACCTCAATCGCCTGTTCCAACCGAGGGATCGACATCGAACATATTCGATTTGGTTGACTCACATGTCAGCGAAGATCAGACAACACCACCGATAGAAGCACGCATTAGTGTTAAGGTGTGGAACGCTCCAGAAAGAGTGCACACAAAGCGGCTGAAGTTGAGACTTGAACCTGACGACGAGAAGCTAAAGAACTTGATAGAGTTCTCCTTTATTGAATCAGAAACTCCGAGGCGATGTCCCGATGCGCCGCGAAAGACGAAGGTCAGTCTGCAAGTGGACCTGCGGAAGATACCACCGTTCCCGATCTTGGACAATTTGTAGACTCTCTAGCTTTCTGTATCGTAACGCTTTTTTGTAATCTTCAAAATATCAATGTTATTATGAGTACAAAATTGGTGTTTTGATTTCTTTTCAAAGGAGTATTGCCTCCAAGATTTGAGTGGAAGTTGGGATTAAAGTTTTGAAATAACATCTACTTACATATGAGGATGGAACGACATGTAGTTCCCCTGGAAATTGTCATACGTAGTGCATACAATACACCATTAGAATGAGAATGAAAAGAGCTTTCGAATGATATACGGTATGCACCCACTTCCTCAAAAAAACTTGCTGTATGACAGCCTTGAAGATAGACAAACGATGGAAAAAAATTGACTTTTTAAAATTTTGCAAAATCAATCTAGTTTTCAAACGCATGTAGCTCGTCAGGAAGGTATCATACATGATACATACAATACACCATTGGAATCACAATGAAAAGAGCTTTCCAATGATATAAGGTATGCACCCATTTGCTTAAAAAATCCATGTTGTATGCACGTGTATGCAAATGGAAAATTTCCAAGTTTTTCTCGAAAAATGACAGATTTTCCAGATTTTGACCAAGTTCCAAACTTAAAGTTTACAACTCAAAATTATCACAATACTTAACACTTTTACCCTCAACCTTGACCTGACCTGACCTTTGACCTTCATACACTTCATACACGACGCGCCGCGGGGGGGGGGGGCCTCAAAATTTCTCGGGCGCTTCGCGCCCTCGAAATTTTTCGGATTATAGGGTAAATAAATTTTCGAGTGCGCTACGCGCACTCGAAAATTTATTTACCCATGGGCTCCGAGCGCCATAGGTACTATTTCTTCTCAACTGAACCCTAACCCTGACCTAACCCTAACCTAACCCTAACCTAACCCTAACCTAACCCTAACCTAACCCTAACCTAACCCTAACCTAACCCTAACCTAACCCTAACCTAACCCTAACCTAACCCTAACCTAACCCTAACCTAACCCTAACCTAACCCTAACCCTAACCTAACCCTAACCCTAACCCTAACCTAACCCTAACCCTAACCAGAGGCGCATATCTTCCACAGTCTTGTTTTAATGCAGCAATTGATAAGTGCGCAAAATTTCAAAATGCGATGACCACATAAACATCCTCAGCTGATGCCTCATGTGTTCACCATATGGTTTGTTTAAATGGATCATTTGATAAGTGCGCGAAATTCGAAATTTTGATTGGGTGATAATTCTATTAAGATTTATCACTCTGGAACAATTTACATGTTACTTTCTTCTGAGTTCATAAGTAGGTACATTAATGTTCTAAACCTAAAGAGATAGAAAATAACTTGATCAAAATTAATAAACTCTGTTACAATTTAATGTCAAGTTATTAATGTTACACTTTATCAGCTGTTTGATTTTGAATCTTGTTTAAATGAATACATTTTGTTTAACTATATCATCTCAATGGCATGACGTCAGTAGGTCTTTGTTCGTAGTTGCTTTGTGTATTTCATATATAAAGAAAGTGTTGAAGCCAGTTCTTCACTCATTTTTGAATTATCAGCCTGCCTAGCAAGACGTCAGCTCCGTTCTTTCAAACCTTGATCAATATTCTAAAGTGAGTTTGGAACAATTTATATGTTACTTTTTTCTAAGTTCATAAGTAGGTACATTAATAAGTTCTAAACCTTAAGAGATAGAAAATAACTTGATCAAAATTAATAGACTTGAAGTTGTGTTTATGAAATTTATTAAAGACTTTAGCTATTCTCTTACGTATAATACTCACTACCACGATGTGAGTTTGGAACAATTTACATGTTACTTTCTTCTAAGTTCATAAGTAGGTACATTAATGTTCTAAACCTAAAGAGAGAAAATAACTTGATCAAAATTAATAAACTCTGTTACAATTTAATGTCAAGTTATTAATGTTACACTTTATCAGCTGTTTGATTTTGAATCTTGTTTAAATGAATACATTTTGTTTAACTATATCATCTCAATGGCATGACGTCAGTAGGTCTTTGTTCGTAGTTGCTTTGTGCATTTCATATATAAATAAAGTGTTGAAGCCAGTTCTTCACTCATTTTTGAATTATCAGCCTGCCTAGCAAGACGTCAGCTCCGTTCTTTCAAACCTTGATCAATATTCTAAAGTGAGTTTGGAACAATTTATATGTTACTTTTTTCTAAGTTCATAAGTAGGTACATTAATAAGTTCTAAACCTTAAGAGATAGAAAATAACTTGATCAAAATTAATAGACTTGAAGTTGCGTTTATGAAATTTATTAAAGACTTTAGCTATTCTCTTACGTATAATACTCACTACCACGATGTGAGTTTGGAACAATTTACATGTTACTTTCTTCTAAGTTCATAAGTAGGTACATTAATGTTCTAAACCTAAAGAGAGAAAATAACTTGATCAAAATTAATAAACTCTGTTACAATTTAATGTCAAGTTATTAATGTTACACTTTATCAGCTGTTTGATTTTGAATCTTGTTTAAATGAATACATTTTGTTTAACTATATCATCTCAATGGCATGACGTCAGTAGGTCTTTGTTCGTAGTTGCTTTGTGCATTTCATATATAAATAAAGTGTTGAAGCCAGTTCTTCACTCATTTTTGAATTATCAGCCTGCCTAGCAAGACGTCAGCTCCGTTCTTTCAAACCTTAATCAATATTCTAAAGTGAGTTTGGAACAATTTAAATGTTACTTTTTTCTAAGTTTAAAAGTAGGTACATCAATAAGTTCTAAACCTAGAGAGATAGAAAAAGACTTGATCAAAATTAATAGACTTTGAGTTTTGATTATTAAGTTTATTACAGACTTTAGGTGTTCTACTTCGAATAATATTCACTACTACGATGTGACTTGGAACAATTTAAATGCTACTTTTTCTAAGTGTATAAGTATGTACATCAATATGTTCTACCACCTACAGATGCAAAATTTACATTTAAGCTATTTTGTGTTTTAAATATGGATTTATTTTTTTACAGACATGCCTCGTCCCAGCTGCTTACCTCGCCAACGTCTAATTTTTCATTATTGTGAGACCTGTAAGCAGGTGGTCCGCCACTCCATGAAGAGTCAACATAAGGGCTGCACTCTACGACAGGACCGCAGTTTCCTTTACTGCCTATCGTGTAAAAGATACCTTTTAACGGACATGGAGGCAAAAGGCGAAAATCCAAAGAGATTTATCTCCACCCACACCAAGTGCGCCTTACGAAACGGGCGGGAGGGCCTAAACCTCACTAGTTTGGAGGAGAAGAAGAGAGTCGAGAGGCTGTTCGCCAAAGATCGACCTCTTGAAGGCATCCTCAGCCAAGCCCAGGAGGACTCTACCCCTGCAATGCCCCAAGCGAAGGCGAAACCCAAACCCAAACCCAAGTCCCGCAGGTATATCGACACCGATTCCGACTCCTCGGATAGTGATGTTGAGGTGAGTTCATATTTAGAAAATTAGCAGTAACATAATTTAAAGAAAATATTTAGAGTTCAAACCTTATAGGGAAAGTTGACTTCTGTTTTTCATATATAATAGTGTGCATTTCTTTTCACCATTTCAGATCAAGAAGCCACCTGTTAAGAAGATGAAAGTCGGGCAGAAGCCATCGATTCCTGAAAGGAATGTAAGTTTGAAATGTCAAATCAGCAATTTATCTATTCATATGTATTTTCCGATTTTTACATTTTAACTATGTTTCTTTTCTATCCACAGGTAGTCGCTAGTACGCCCGCATGTAGCAGCTGGGCTGCGAAGCCTACGCCGCCTTCACAGAGAGTAAGTAATAGAAAATCATTTTAGTCATATAAAATAACATGATTAGATTACTAACTTAGGTCACATGCATACATTCAAATTCGAGAGGAATTTAAATGTATTTTCCCTTGTAGAGCTACCGATCGCTCTCTCTAAAAAAGAGCAGGCAATCGAATTTCCTCGGCTTAACACCTGCAACGACATCGTCGATGGAGGAAAATGAGGAGCGCCCGTACTCCATCCGGGAGTCCTCTTCAGATGAAGAAAATGTAAGTATCAATCATAGGAATAGGCTAATAATCCTAACTATCATGTCGTCACATCGAACTCGTGATGTTATGTCCCTTTCATTTATTCAAATCTCTGTTTTTTCCAGCAACAGTTGACACTTGTTCCGGAAGAGGAGATTCCGTTCTCCCAAATCCGCGCCTCACCCGATATTGATGTCTGCTTCCCACCGTCTCCAATTCTCCACCACGTCCCAACACCACCTCAGCCACCAATGAGTAACAACTGGGTCCCATCGTCACCACCTGCTCCTACGCCGATGCCCAACAGTCCTACACCGACAGTAATCCTCCCAACTTGCGATCCAACGTTCAACTGCGACCTCGATGAGACAGTTGAATCTGTGCTCGAGGTGGTCGAACCTCGTTCGACGGAGGACAAAGTGCGTCACCTTGAACGTAAGTTGCGCCAACAAGAGGAACGCGAGACGGCTCTTCGCGCTGACTACAAGTCTTTGCTTGAGTCGTTCCGCAACATTTCGCAGGCTAACCTGCAACTGTCGCAATCGATAGTGAAGCGTGAAACAATAATGCACGTTGAGCTATCGAAAGCGGCAGTTATCAACAAAGTGCGCATGACACATGTCGATGACTTCTCAAGGTGTCATGGACATTGTGCTCACGTCAAGGTGACGCATAGTGACATTATTAAGTGTCAATCTCTTTGACTTTTTTGACTTCTTTGACTTTTTTGACTTCTTTTGGAAAAAATAATTACTTGTACACTTTGTATGTCTTCTTATTTATGTATTTAAGTGGAAATATGTCTTAGGTTGAGAACAAATTCCATTGGTCGACGTCACTGGTTACGTAATATAATATGTAGACAGTATATAAGTAGACGCAAATTGTTAATCCTTAACGATCATCATGGTTGTCTGCTCTAAGTGTGGAAAGAAGTTTACAATTGTTAGCAATTTAACGCGTCATGAAAAATTTTGCAAGCTAGGAATAAAGCATAAATGTAGTAATTGTCCATATGAAACCAGTAGGAAAGATAATTTAAAAAGACACAATCTCGTATGTTGCAGTCAAGAAGGAATAGGAACAAATAATACTAATTTATCAACTTGTAGTAGTCATGTTAGGGACATTCCAGATAGCGCTTTAAATAATGATGAAGCTTTTAGGCATTGCTGCTCTCACTGTGGTAAGAATTATAATAGCACAAGTAGATTCCGTCAACACAATAATATACATGATATGAACATTGAAATGAGTAGTCACAATAATTATGGAACACTCACCCTTAGTGAAAGCGCCTTCAGCGGACGTGCTCGCGTGTATGACATTACACCAACCATTCAAACAGTAGATGTAACATCTTTTTTATTCAACATGCGAACCTTACTAGAAAATTTAGTTAATGACTTGCGAACTAGTCTTCAACTACGTGGTCGATTAATTGCTCAAATTCGCTATGTCCGTTCTAATCCTCAAGAGGAAGAAACTTTTCTCGCGCACTTCACCTCATTATCATCAAATTATATATATGACTTTGACACATGGTTTCAGGATAATTTAAATAGTTTATCAAATCATGTTTCAACTTTTGCAAATAGAGGAAGCAATTGGGTTGTTGATAAAGTAGTAAATGTAGAATTCAATTTAATTTCAACTCCTCTACTATCTGGTGGTAAAATGAATACTTTACCTAAAAAGTTAAGAAGTTCTAAGGCTGTAATAAATGTAAATTCAAATTCAAATGACTGCTTCATGTATTCTATCTTGTCAATCATTCACTACGATGAAGTTACTCATTCAAAGATAAACGAGGTAAACTCATATAGAAAGTGGACATCTGAATTGGTTATGGATGGCATTTCCACACCAGTGTCAATAAAGGACATTCCTAAGTTTGAGAAAAACAATGATATAAAAGTAAATATCCACTTGTATGAAAATGGTCTCAAGGGAGTAAGATACAACAGCAATTTCATTGGCAAAAGAACCGTTAATATTTTGCTAGTGCTACATAACGGTTTTGCCCATTATTGCGGCATACGAAAATTATCTAGGTTATATAGCAAATTTTACACAAGTCGCAAGATTTTTTGTGAAAGATGCACTCAATCCTTTTCAAAGAGAAGCGTTTTAGAACGACATTTTCAATTCTGTAGTCGTGGTAAGGCGCAAATAGAAAAAATGCCCAAACATTTAGAAGTTCAGATAAGTAGTACTGAGCACCAACTCAGTCCACCTTTAGTCATATACGCCGATATCGAGTGTTTAATAGAAAACAAAATTCATAAACCTGCGGCTGTAGGTGTGTACCACGTCTGGCATGAGGCACTTCAGTCAACCTACAATAACACCTATTATCTGTTTGAAGGGGAAAATTGCATCGCTGAGTTCCTAAATCATTTAGAAGATGTTGTCCAAAATTTATATGATAATCAAAATGTCATGACCAGAATGCCGATGCGATTGACAGCAGTGGAAGATATTGCTCATAAAAATGCAGAAAATTGCAATAAATGTAAGATAAAATTTAGTGAAGATATATCAAAAGTTCGTGATCACGATCACATAACCGGAAAGTACAGGCAAGCATTATGTTCAAAGTGCAATTTGCGATTAAGATTGAATCGACGAGAGCTTCCTGTTTTCTTTCACAATTTCAAAAACTATGACAGCCATATTGTTTGTTATAAAGCAATTGGTAAAAAGAAATCTTGGAAGTTAGATGTTATTGCAGCTACTGCTGAGAAATATATTACTCTATCATCAAAAATTCCAGTAAGCGAATATAATGGAAAGCCTGTATATTTTAAATTGAAATTTTTGGACTCTTATCAATTTCTGAGCGCATCGCTTGCTGAATTAGCCAAAAGTCTGAAAGTCTACAAACATGTAGAAGCGCTGCGAAATGAATTTCCAAAATTAACTGATGATATTCTTTACGAAAAAGGAGTGTTTCCGTACTCATATTTTAGTAGTTTGGCAACTCTAACGGAGCTCTGTCTTCCTCCTCAAAGGGAATTTTACAACGATCTTACTCTTGAGCATTGCAACGATATAGATTATGAGCACGCGAAAAAAGCATGGAATGCGTTTAATTGCAAAACATTTGGAGACTACATGCTTGCATACCTCAAGTTAGATGTCTTGCTGTTGGCAGACATTTTTGAGACATTTAGGAAATTAAGTCAGGATGAAGATCAAGTAGATCCAGTTCATTTTGTTAGCCTACCTCACCTTAGCTTCACATCAGCATTGAATTTTGCTTCGAATGATCCTCCACACTACATTCAAGATGAGAGCATGTATAATCTTTTTGAGAGGGGGATCCGAGGAGGTATGACGTTGACAAATATTCATAGAGCGCGTGCTCGTATTTCAGAGTTGCAAAACAATCCACATGAGAGCCGTCATTTAGCATATTTAGACGTCAACAACCTTTACGGTTCGTCGCTAAGTGAGAATCTCCCACATTCAAACTTCAAATGGCTTGATGAAGGTCAAGTAGTGTACTTCTCAAATGAGGAAAACATTCAAAATATTGATAATGAGGCTGATATAGGTTATGTCTTTGATTTGGATTTAGAATATCCTTCAGACATTCACGATGACACGGCTGATTTTCCATTAGCTCCAGAAATGCAATTGGTAGAGCAAAAAATGTTTTCTACATATATGAAAAATTTCTATGAAACTTTAAGACCAAATATGTGTTTCACAAGCACAAAGAAACTGTTGCTGCATCAGTTCGATCGAGAAAATTATGTTGTTCATTACTCGATTCTAAAATTCTACCTCTCTATGGGAATGAAGATAAAGAAGGTCCATGCTGGAATCCAGTTCACACAAAAATCGTGGCTGAGACAATATATTGATATGAATTCGCAGAAAAGAGCTCAATCAAAATCTGATTTTGAAAAAGCGTTTTATAAATTAAAAAACAACTCCCTGTTTGGTAAGACTATGGAGAATGTGAGACGTCGGAGGAACTTCAAATTAGTAAATACAACATTGCAACTATCTAAATTGGCCAATCATCCCCTATATGTCCAGCATAAGATATTCGATGAAGATTTAGTTGGTATGGAACTGTATAAACCTTCAATAGTTCTAAATAAACTAATTTATGTTGGTCAAGCAGTTCTTGACTATAGTAAATTAGAAATGTACCAGTTGTATTATAAAGATTTAATTAGATGTCCACTGATAAATAGAGCACGTCTTTGTGGAGGTGATACCGATAGCTTTTTCCTTTGTCTATACACCTCACCATCTGTTCGTCTAGAGGATATATTCCTGTATTTCGGTGAAAAATTTGATTCCTCAAATTATGATGTGAATCACCGTTTATATTCAATTACAAACAAGGCTAGACTCGGTTGTTTTAAGGATGAGTGCGCGGGAAAGTTGCTTGAGGAGATGGTTCTTTT
The DNA here is from genome assembly GCA_907163375.1 of Prostheceraeus crozeri. NCBI lineage: Eukaryota > Metazoa > Platyhelminthes > Polycladida > Euryleptidae > Prostheceraeus > Prostheceraeus crozeri. The sequence continues at coordinate 156,302 of CAJQUW010001636.1, read as the reverse complement.
GAAACCAAAAATGTATTCAATGAAATTTCTAGATTCAACACATCATAGCATTAGGCGAGCAAAGGGTATACAGAGAGCAGTGGTTAGACGCATAGAACATAGTGACTATAGAAATGTTTACTATACTGAGAAAGATACCAATGAGCAAATAACCGTCATAAATTCAAAAAACCACATAGTTGAAACAAAAACGTTTAGAAAGCGAGGGCTCTCACTTTGGGAAGATAAGCGCTGCTGGATAAATAAGAACTTATCTTTACCATATGGACACTATAGCCTTGGACTTCCTCCTCCGTCAAAAAGACGAAAATGTCTTCCCACAGCAGGTGATGTAGAATAGCGGATAGAACAACGGTAGAATCCATAAAAAAAATAACACGTAGGTAGTAAATATTTGAGTGTACATTTCTACATCTTTCCGATATGTAGAAATTGAATTTGAATACATAACAGCATTCAGCATCCTTCCGATATGTTGATTTGCAAACATAAACTAACTTTAGGCAATTATCAGATTATAATAATTACATTAAGAATAACTTCAGAATATGCCTCATTATATCAGAACATGGAAGTTAAGTGACAGACAAAAAATTCACCTAACAGATTCAAGCAAAATAGTTTTTTTCGACATTCTGTAACAAATAGTAGAAATCATCGAGGTGTTTCTATTAGTAGTGACGCATTGCCCTCACTTAAAGATTTTGCTAATCTGATTGAGCGACATGATACTCGGATGAAGATTCCTCTGGATGAAAAGGTATGGATAAAATATGATTCAACTGTCAAACTTTACGTATGTTCATCCAAGAGGAAAGACGTTGATCATCGATTTTTTCGTTTTAGTGACGTCACATGGGGTTCCTTTATAAAGGAGATTCTACCAAGTATAATTTCATTCGTCAGAGATGGACGACATCAGTCAGATGAAAGTGGTGAATCGCATGGTGGTTACAAAAGCAAACTCAAAACTCGATCTACATCAAATCGAGCGAGACATACCCAACAGAAAGCAATGGCTAATAGTGAAGAAGAGGCGAAAGCCGACGACGAGTTTGTATCTGGGGCGACCCACAATGTTGACATGGAGAATCTTGAGGAAGGAGAAATCTATGACTGTCCTTTTCTTTCCTAATGGAACAGTGCAGTGTGTTAGGTGCTTCGATGATTGTGATCTCAATTACCTACACTCCGTGTTGGAAATACTATTACGGGATAAATTACCTAATTGGAAAGTAAAAACCATGACAGTGTTATGCGAATTGAATTATCGCTATGACTTTCGCAAAGTTTCCTCTACGTCCAATCTTACTTATGAGGTGGAGTTATTTCCTGCTGCGCAAATGACAAATTGGCATCCTTATCACGTTCACGTGTTCCACAATGGGAAAGTTGTGATAACTGGCATTAAAGACTTGAAAGTTGTATCCCAAATAATAAGTGATTTGAAAAATTATTTTGTAAAAAGTTGATGGACTGTTGTAAATAGTTTGTAAAAAGTTGATGGACTGTTGTAAATAGTTTGTAAATATACATTTCAATTGTGAAACTTTGCTCTCCCTCTAAACATTACGCTCTGGGAAATAAAACAAATTTTGCATATATAATGAATTTATTACAAGACTGAGTTCATATAATTGTTGAGAATTACATCGTTTTTAGCACAATTTCTAGAGAATAATCGAATAACACTTTTATAGTCACTTTTCAAAGGTCGTTCATTAACAAAATATAGTACGTAGCCCCCACACATGAGGGATCTATTACTTTGGAGTGGGAACGATGTCACTTTCTTTCTAGTCCATGAGAATCTATTGATCCATATTGATATATCATGTAATGGCGGCTGATTGAGAGAATCAAAATATTCAGCTACTCTATTGCGATTTATGTACACCGCAACCCAATGTTTACCACGAAGATTAACCGTGTCTGTATTTATAATCAGAGAACAGGGATATGACTGAATTGATGTAGGTAGTTCATCTCTTGGGAATACATTGAGAAACAATTTCTTGGAATAGGGATGAGCTTTCTTCATTAAGTTTAAGATTTCCACATTACTGAGGTTGCTCATCTCTGATAGTTGGCCAAGACGTCTCTCAATCTAGTAATTTCAATGCTGCTGTCATAGATTGCGTAAAGTAAACCCGTTACAGGAACTTTCAAAGGATCCGCAAATGTGAGTTCCAATCGAAGGTTACCAGCTTTTGTAACATCCACATTTTCCCCAGTTATATCACAATCTGCTTTGAGGTTGTATAATATATAGAAGTAGCCATTCTTATACATATCCATCGTAATACCATTTGAATCGTCAGTGTTGAACATGTCTAGTGCCATGAAAGTAGAGCAATATTCGCGAACAAAATTGTTTTCCTTAAAATTCGGTTGATAGGCCTTACAAGCAACTGAATTGCCATCTGCGAATAGACCGAGTTTCGTGATACCAAAATGTTGAAAATGAAACGGATTCTTCTGAAAGTTACCACAAAATGATTCATTTTCTACAAACGCGATGTACACCGCCTTCGGTAGGGCAATTGGAAAGAGGTTGGGATAATCAAAAGATGAGGTAGTCGCCGGAATCGTAAAAGTGGTTAGTACACTATGATTGACTGGATATATAGCATTGTGGTTCTTCAGTCCTACAGCATGTTGATTGATGACTGTGGGATTCATTTTTACTCGCCTTACATTGAGGACAGCTTCCGTTATGTGTACATCATAGGATGCAGCAGGTCCGAATGACATCAAAGCAAATTTTGATTTAGCACGAACAAATGTCAATCGCATTTGTACTTGAGATAGGAGGTATCTCGATTGACGGAAAAAATCAAGATAGACAGGACCTTTTAGATGTAGTTCAGCTGAATCAGCAGTTAATTCCACACGCTTTTTCAAACCATTATTAGCGAAATCATCGAACTTACCAGACTGATCTGTAAACCAACCAGCAGCTTGTAAGTGCGTTTGTTTGGCCTGGTTTTGAAACTGAGTCAATGTATATAAGTAAGCTCCATATGGATATGATGAATCTCCTCCTTCAATCTGCTTATTATTTAGTGATAAAGTGACATCTGAGAAGAGACTGGCAATTGGGAGATTAATCAACCCCACTTTGTCCTTAGAATCAATGTTAGTACCATCAGTTTTTTTAATTTGTACACACAATTCCAAGTCAATAGACTGACAGTCGATGTAGTCGTCAGCATTAGCAGTAACATCAAACTGAATAGGTATGTCATTACCCACAATATTTGTTGAGGGAAAATAGTCAACAATTCTCGACGAAATTATGTCAGTTTGCTGGGGTGATGTATCAAAAAAGCACAAAGCTGAATTGATAGTCGATTGCATTTCGCTCAGTTTAGAAATACGTTAATCTCCTTCGTTTCGACTTATTTCCAACTGATTTCGATTTCCGCTTTCGCTTTCGCTTTCGCTTTCTTGTCTTCTTCACAGGAAGCTTCGATCTAGATTTCCTAACTCTTCGTCTTTGCTTAGTAACTCGACCGGATCCAACTTGTCTTGTCTTGTTGCGCCTCTTACGAACAGGTCGTCTCGACTTTGTTAGGTCATCCAATGCATCAATAGCTGATTGCTGAGCACGGACTTTCATTGATTCTCCTATATCCGCTCCTTGGAGTGCATCCGCAGCAACATTTGCACCAAAATCTAAAGCTCTGTTTCCTACGCGTTTCATCACTGGCAACGCATAGCGTTTAAGTCCAGGAAGTAATGCACGCTTTAATGCACCAAATATTCCGCCTCCTACTTGTCGCCTACCTCCAGCAAATACGGGATATCCGCTTTGATATGATGGTCTGCTATAAAAGCCTGTCATTGTAAATTTGAATTCTGAAGAATTTCACAATAGCGTAAAGCCTTAGTCTCGATTCTTAATATGTAGTGTCAGCACAGTAACACCACCATAGAATGGAACAATTTCACCCGCGTCATCATGAATTGAAATGTCGATTCTATTGATAACACTTCGATTGATCGGTAAATACATTTTGTTGATGAATTCACGATTGATTAACTGCTTCCGGCCGGATGATAGGGGAAATGTGCGTAGCAATGGAGCCTCGATGTCACCAACTCTAGTATACTCAACAATATTGCAGTAAATATATAAGTTACTGATGTCTCTCTCTAATGAAGGTGCTGAATTACCAATGGTTGTACCTTCATTTATTGTGAATTTTGAGAACCCTAGAATTGTTGCCAACATCTTGTCGAGCTTAATGAGATAATTTCTCCCTACTTTTAAAACCATTCGCTTCTTTAAGGGATCATATGAAAAGAAGTACTCATCTGCGTTGAGGTAGTGTGCACCATTTTCATTTAGTTTTGTACAAATTTCCGATGGTGTGTTTAGATCTTCAACGTTTAAATTGACCCTCCTTACTAGCTCAGTTGAGGTACTCAATTCGTCAGCCAGTATTTTATCGGAATATACATTGATGTGCCATGCGTCGTTTGTTGCTGTCTTTAGTTTATTGGAATTCAACTGAATCTTATATGTATCATTTAATTCTGTCAAACACGGTGGACTATCAGGATGCTTGAATAGTCTCTGAATTTCTGATCCGAATTCAATAACAGCGGAATTAGACTTTTCCAAAGGTGTCTTTTTAGTGAAAACAAGAAATTCTACCTCCATTTCAGCAGTAAAAAGAGTTACTTTCTCTTTCTTATATTCACAAGTCATTAAACTTTCTGGCACTGATCCTTGAAACTTTCTTGCAACGTCTTCAATATTTTTAATAACTTCAAATTTTTCCTTGACGCGGACACTCCTTTTCTGTAGTGCATACAACGGTGCAATTCTACATTGAAAATCACTAACTGTTCTCTCAGCTTTCCATCCAAGTCCATTATACCAATGTAGAGATGAAAATGTAGTTCTGGGAAACCCTAGAGTGTGTGCCAAATCTCTACCTAATATTAGCAGAACATGCTTCCTCCCTTCTTTCAATAGTTTAGTTGAGCCTTTTACAACTGGCTTGAAGAATCTATTTAAAGTGAGAGTGAAGAGATCGTTTATTCGTCGGAACATTTTACCAATTTCATTCTCTGTATCTTGCAAGCTGAGTGTGGGAACTGTAGAATTGAAGGAAGACGTTGCATATGCCTTTTCAATTTTGATCATGTTCTTGACAGACGGTAGCGATGGTGAGAAAGGATGTAAAGTAAGATGATGAAAATCCCATGTTCCATGTAGACCATTCTGAAATAGGCGAAAACAATCATCCTTTTCACGTACTTCCGTGTGTATTTCAAAATAATTATTCGTTAACAAACTAATATCATTGTAATATGTGACTTCAGTTAATGCGACTTCGTGAGGGCCACTCAGATAAAGAGGCTTGGCAAACTCAACCGAATACTCCGATGGTTTGTTCTCTGGAAATATCTTTGGATTGCTGTTGCTCGGGAGAATGATGTTGAACTCAGCAGACGACATTATTGGATATAATGTGGGATCAGTAGTCATTCACCAATATTAGCTTAAAAGCTTCTAATGTCTCCTACTTCCACATTTCTCAAGTCTTGATGGGCTATCCAACTGTTGAACGAGTCAGGATATCCCTTCCATTTGACGAGATATTTTCTATGATTACCATGTCCTTTCCTCTTAACTATTCTATCTATCATATACACTTCTTCACTCCGATCAACCACTTGTAATTCATATGAGTAGAATTTCCCTTCAATTGGATTACCATGATAGTCTATTAACTTATACATTGTTGGTTTAAATTTTTTATTTACTTCATCAACAAAAAATTCTTCTTCGGTCCAGTTCGGTAGATAGCCCTTCTCGAATGTAGACTTCACTTTAGAGATGCGAACTCTATCACCAACGTCGATTTTCTTCTTATCGGTAGTTGTTTTTGGTGCCTTGCCATACAGACGAAGCCACAAATCCATAGCATTATCCCGAGTGACGTCGATTGGACGCATCTTTATAATCCGATGATAGCTCTCATTGTAATTTCTCACGAACTTCTGTAAATCATCTATCCAGACATGTGTATTTTTAGCACTGAAATACCGCCATATCTTTGTCTTGAGTGTACGATTGAACCTCTCAACCATCGCAGCTTTGTAAGCACTTTTAACACTGAACAGTTCAATGTCATATCGCTCAAGTAGACCACGAACGTGGGAATTTTCGAATTCCTTTCCTTGATCTGTTTGTATTCTTTGTGGGATCCTCCCTTCATTTAGAATACTTTGAAAAGCCGCCTCAACTTCTGCTCCTCTCTTGGATTTCAAGGCGCGAACCCAAGCATATCGTGATAAAATATCTATTACGGTTAGGATGTACTTGTAACCGTCATTGTATTGAGATATCTGCTGCATATCAGCCAAATCTGCTTGCCATTGACTGTCAATATTATTGACAACATATCTCCTAGTTGGAAACCGCTTCCTCGCATCCTTGTGTAGCGTGTAGGTTGGTTGACTCTTCAACCATTTCTTCACTGTCTCTATTCGTACACCTGCTGCACGGGCTAAAACGCTCGGACGACTGAAGCTTGCGGGATGATTGATATCGTAGTAGATTTGTCTCAGTTTTTCCGCTGCGCTCATCCTCCTTATTCTGGCGACTCGCTCGAGTATTACTTGCACAGCAACTGCTAACGCAATTGATATCAACTTCTATACCCTCTTCTCCTTTACTATCGAGCGCAGACTTCAAACAGCAGCAAATTTTCTGCATAGACATGATATGGGAAGCAATTTCACTGTTATTTGCCTAATATTTGCTGTAACTTTTCGGTGTTCGTGTTGAGCGTCTCCCTCTTCTCTTCGGAGTTGGAGACGTAGCAGGAGAAACAATGGGTTCTCGCTTGACTGTGGTAACTACTTTTCCTTTTGAAGAATCGGTTGCCAACACTTTATTCAGTTCATTTATAGTTGGTCCTCCGATTATATTATGGGGAACGTTGTGATTAGATAGCAATTTTTGAAAGTATTCCCATCCTTGTGGAGCACCCAGCTTTCGCCTTACATCTCTCACAGCATATTGTAGAAGATCATCGATGTGACTGTTCCTAATTACATCACCGTTTTCTTCTATTATTTCTCCTCGCTCATTGAACTTTACGTGAGGATCAATAAAATCAAACAACCTTTCAGCTCGCATGCGATATGCTCGAGGAGTTGAAAGAGTTATGAATTTGCGCAGCTTTTCCCTAATATGTCGTCTTTCCTCTAAATTCTCAGCCTGTAACTGCATTCGTCGATAAGGATCCTCAATCTTTTGAATTTCCCTATCCTGTTGAGATAATTGCTTAAGTTGATCTGTAACCGGCTGATCCACATTTTTAGCTTCCTGAATATTTCTTGTCATTGATAGCTGTAGATATTCCTCTTGAGGAATGACAACCATTTTTGAAAAACTCATATTGAAAATGTCATAGTAGCTGAAGCACATATGTATTGCTTAAAACTGTCATTGGTCCAATTAATTAACTGTTGACAGTGAATACTATCATTGCATCTCCAGAGTTTGGTATAATATTAGTTCGAAATCGAAATCGCTCTGGGCATTCTTGCGTTAAGTCAATGAAGAGGTAGCCATGTGGCTTCTTCGTCACTTCATCATATATTTTCGAAAGAGTTTTAGGCTGCTGAGGTAATATTTGTCGACTCAAATGATGTATCTGACTACTATCTCTTGGATTCTTGAAAACCACCAAATAGTGTGTATTAAGACTTCTAGTTCTCTGCTCTTTTCCTCCATCAAAGATATTTTGAGTGATGTAGATGATAAAAGCTTGCCTATGGTGTGCTGTTTGAATAAACATTTCGGTTACATCTTTTGAAGATTTGCTTTCGCGAAGTAGATCATCCAACACGATCAAATCACCTGCTCGGATATCCTCAGTTGGTGGTAGCCCCTGTTTTACTTCGTATCCCTGCTGTCGAAGTGCAGAATGCAGATCTGGTTGAAAAATACCGTAGTACCATTTAACCTGTTTTATTTTCTTATTAAACATCTCATCTCTGTATTGCAGTAGCTGAGTTACAAAAGTTGTTTTACCAGACTGACTTGGTCCGGCCACACACATTGTACGGTCAGTGAATAGTCGAAAATCTGTCATTTCAGAGTCATTCAATATCATCATCATTTACTAACACCCATTATTTTGCTTAGTTAGAACTTAAAACATGTAAATTATTTCCAAACAAGTTTTATTGAAACGATAAACAGTTGTTTTAATTTACCACATTTGAGTGTCTTCATCGAGAGTAGAATCGAAGGAACTCTTCAAGTCAGGTTGTGCATCCTGTCGCCTCAGTTTTAGCTTCATGCTGTCCCTCGATCTGCGCGTCCTTTTCTTGCTTTCATCAACCTCCTTGGCTTCTTTTGCATCGTTTGATTCTTTCGGCTCACTTGGTGTAGCAATGTCTTCAATATGAATTAAGCACTTGTCAATTGGTAATGGTTCATAAACCAATTGTAGAACCTTCATCTGAAGAGAAGCCAATTTACCAGTTGAACCATGAGCGCCAATGTAAAGTCCAGTAACGTGTACCAAGCCCATGTACCGCCCACGCTTGAGATCATCACAATCCATTGGGTTTGACAGCACATCAAACGCTTGGAAATGGTCAGATAATTTTAAGAAGAGAGTATCAAACTCAGGTAGATCTTTGAATCCACTCCCTTCCTCCAACTTCTTCTTCCAATGTACCGGAGCACTGTCAGGTAGTTCGACACATTCCTTTGCGAATGAATCAATCATTTTTAGTATAGTTTGCTGCCATTTAGGAAATGTGACACGCATTTGTCTTAGATTGCTGTAGCTAGACGATGACATCCCATTGCTATGAAAAAATGGAACTTGTAAATATAATCCATCATCACCATAATTAAGCGTTTGAAAATAAAACGTGTTTCCAATTCCTTGAACCTTACGCGTTGGTCTAAATTTCAAGAGATCGCGATCAACAGCGACGCCCTCTTCCTTAATTATGTGCATTTTAAGAGACATTTTGTTGTTGTACTCACACTGACGGATGATCACTTGAAAATGACTACTGAAAGCTCGCACGCCTATCTTATATAGCCTTCAATCAATGTCAATGAGTAATCGATGACGTGTCGACTTCTGATTTGTTGGCTTTATGCCAGCAAAGCAACACCTGTAATAATTCTTCCTAGAGGACTGTCAAGCACTTTGGAGATACTATTACTGATGTCATTTAGCATATCCATGAAGCCACCACCTCCATGTTGAATCATATTTCTCCTGACTTTATCACTACCCCTAGGATTCGAAAATTTGCGAATGTTTTTGATAGACCTAGGATTCAACAAAGGCTTGTATATTGGAAGACACTTGTGAATTGTAAAGGCCAAATCACGTATGAAGTCATCACTTGAATTTTGAATTAATTCACACTTCCTCCGATTATTATGTATTTTATTCAATTTCCGCAATGCCTTCTTAAACTGACTTGAAGGTTTAAATGACCGTTTCTTTCGGGGAAAAGACCGTCGTTTTCTTTGTACAACCATATTTCTTTTTTTACAACAATGAATGAGAAGAAAGCGAATAACATTATTGCTTAATACATACAATGATGATAATTCAAACTACAAATAGCATTGTTGCTCAATACATACATGTAATACACAATGTCACTTCAAACATTGACAGATGGTAGTTTATAGTCATCAATGTCACTTAAGGTTTGTTTCGTTGCAATTATCAACTGTTTAAGATCACTCATTAAGTCCATCGAGAGGGGACAACACCTACAACATGACATTTGGGCGTACAAACGCAGAAGATTCACATAGTATGCTCGAAACTTAGCAGTGTCATCTCGGTCCAGCGCCGCCACGTTGATGCTGACGGATGGTGGACCAGCAAATACGTCAACTTTCAATTTTACACCATCTTCTTCATAATGGCTGAACGTTATCAGGTCATGCAGGCATGTGTTGAAATATCGCGTTCTGTTATAGCAATAACAGCGAGAATGAGCAGGAATTGTCTCAGTTCCACTTAGTGGTTGGAACACTTCTTCAAGCCAAAATTTGGTCACTCTTGTCAGCACTTCAATCAATGCGTTCATTAGGATTTTCTGCACCTCAACGTTGTCTTTACACTTGAAGAATTTTACAATGTCCTCCATCAAATCTACTAAGTCAGCTTTGTAACCTGTTACGTCGTCACTACAATAAAATATAAATCCTTTGAATTTCTTGCCTTGATGAACAAGTGCTACAGGGATATAGCTGCTGAAGGTCATGCTCAATCTTGTTCAATGAATGAATGAATGAGTGAAACGAGAACCATTATCTCTCTCTCTTATAGCCAGGCTAAAGCATTAATGACCAATGAAAAGCGAGCTTGATGAGTCATCATGATCTATACACATTCGTATAGGATGTTACAAACCCTTGACAAAGAGGACATTTCTTTATATAATTATTCTGTTTATGATAACAATGAGAACATAAAACAAAGTGTTCACATGGGACCAAGAGAATGGACCTTGGTCGTTCAAAGCATTCAACACAGTTCACTTCGCACAGCAATTTAAATGTCTCGTTTTCCAATTTTCGCCTCTCATCCAAATGAATTCCACGGTCTGCCGAAGAACTTGGAGAAATAATTTTTGACGAATGTCTCTCTTCTGATCTCCCAGTCACGTCTCGCTGTTTCAAAATTGCTGTCTTAAATTCAGGTATCTCATTATAATTTGATGGCGAAAAATCTTCTATCCAACTGTGATCTAAATTTAGTCTTGTAGTACTTTCAAGTAAATCCATTAACCGCTCAATTAGTTCACCAGCTCGGATGGTTTCATTTAAGTTTGTAACTGTTTTTATAGCTTGCAATGAAAAACCAAGATCTCTTGCAACAATCCATGATGTTGGACGACCATTCATCATATATATAGAGTGTGATAGAAATTTGACAAAAGAACACAAAATAGAAATGAAGGATTCAATGGTCACAATGGACACAATGGTCACAATTGTCTCAATCGAACACAAACCATAATGATAATAATAAACAATTCTCCATGCATATAATATATATATAGATAGATAGCCTTCAACATAATCATTCAAAAAATAACAAGTTCAGCATTAGAACATCTGCGTACTCATCCTCAATACAATTAGAACATTATGTATTCATCCTCAATACAATTAGAACATCTGCGTACTCATCCTCAATACAATTACAACATTATGTATTCATCCTCAATACAATTAGAACATTACGTACTCATCCTCAACACAATTAGAACATTATGTATTCATCCTCAATACAATTAGAACATTATGTATTCATCCTCAATACAATTAGAACATTATGTATTCATCCTCAATACAATTAGAACATTACGTACTCATCCTCAACACAATTAGAATATTACCTACTCATACTCAACACAATTACAGCAATCCTCAACGTTTCAATCCTCACACTTTGCCATTCATGTTCAAATTAACAACTCTAGAACATTTAAATGTACCTAACCGAACTCACATCATCAACACATTACACTATTCTCTTCACAAATAACACAAAACAGTACACTTGTGTTCGCAATCAACACTTCAAATAACAGACGACTACAACCACAAGATCAAGTTTAAAAACAAATCGGTACATTAGGTTCAAATTCAAAATGTACTGATCCTGGGACAGTGTGAGCCCTTTTAATACTACTGCCGGACTATCGACTGAATCAATTGCTACAGTAAATTTGCCTCCCAAAACATTGGCTAAATTTTGTGAAATTCGACCACACTCAACTTTTAAGCGGTGAGCTAGAACAACTGAAGCAAGTATTAAATAAATATAAAAATGCTTTCTCCCAAGGTGAATATGATTTAGGACACCTTACGGCATATCACCATAGGATAGATATCGGAAACCATCCGCCAATCCGCCAAAAGCCGTATAGAATTCCTCACGTTCAGAAAGAAGAGCTTCGAAACCATATACAAAATATGCTTGACTACAATATAATTCGCCCATCTAATTCACCCTTTAGTTCACCCGTAGCATTGGTCTCAAAGCGCGACGGGACTACACGTTTCTGCATCGATTACAGAAAGTTGAATAAGATCACGTATCCGCAATGTCAACCACTACAGCAATTAGAATCTATCACAGATTGCCTACACAGAGTCAGGTATTTGTCGACATTAGATCTCGCTTCTGGATTCTGGCAGTTAGATGTGGCAGAAGAGGACAGACATAAAACTGCATTTACAACCAATCTTGGTAACTTTGAATTCGTCAGAATGCCCTTTGGTTTGAGTAACAGTCCGGCATCATTCATTTCGGCGTTAGAACTTGTATTGGCTGGACTACAATACGTCGATTTTATAACGTATTTAGATGACATAATAATCTTCGCTGAGACATTTACAGAACACATGCAAAAATTAGAGCGAATACTAAAGCGTCTGACCGAGTATGGCCTGAAACTCAAATTATCGAAATGCGACTTCGTAAAGCCAGAGGTTCAATTCCTAGGTCACGTCATGTTAGGCAACGGTCTACGTCCTACGAAAACTGATATTGAAAAAATTGAAAGTTATCCTACGCCAGCAAATACGAAACAGGTTCGTAAATTTTTGGGTTTGTGCAGCTATTACCGACGTTATGTCAAAAATTTCGCAAAAAAAAGCGGCACCACTATTTGAGCTTATCAATAAGGACAAAAAGTTTTATTGGCAACAAGCTCAGCAAGACTGCTTCTTAAAGTTACGGAAAGCTCTAGTTACACAACCAATTTTAACATACCCGAACTTCGATAAACCATTTTACCTCCAGTCAGATGCCAGCGACGCGGCAGTAGGAGTTGTTCTTAGTCAATTTGTAGACGGCAGAGATCACCCAATAGCCTATGCCAGCAGAATATTACAAAAACCAGAAAGGGCATATCCGACAGTCGAGGAAGAAGCCGCAGCTCCAATATTTGGTGTAAAACATTTTCGCGAATATCTCTGGGGAAAAAATTCTATTATATCGTCGACCATGCACCTCTAAAATATCTTCTGAATCATAAAGACCCTTCTTCACGTCTGATGAGGTGGTCACTTTATTTACAACAATACAACTTTGAAATTGTTTATAGACCAGGACGGGTTCATTCTAATGCCGATACACTCTCACGTCTACCCGAACACATGCGCTCGTAGATTCGGTGAGTGAAATAAAATCGAAATATGACTTCTCATCAGTTCAAATTTTGCAGCAACAGGATCCCTTGTATTCTGCCCTCATGCAGAAATTGCGCGGAGAGCCAATGCCGAAAAATTTACCAAGACCATTCTCAAAATTTATCACTGAAGAATGGTACAAATTTCGAATTGTAAAAGGTCTATTATACTCGTACTTCAAGTTGACGAACACTTTCGGAAATGACTTAGCTTTGGCCCTTCCTCACGATATACGTAGAAAAGTTTTCATAGAATTGCATGAAGGTGCCTTTGGAGGACACCTAGGAATAGAAAAAAACACATCGCGCATTGCAAGATTTTACTATTGGCCTGCATTAAAGAAGGATGTGACTGATTGGGGTCAAGCGCGTATGGCTTGTGCAACTAAGAAAAATCCTAAACAAAAATTAGCCGTACCAATGGTTTCCATTGCGGTAAAAAGACTGATGTCTAGACTAGGAGTGGATCTTATTGGTCCACTACCCGTGACTTTGAACAGCAATAAATACATAGTAGTCTTTTCAGATTATTTCACGAAATGGCCTGAAGCTTTCGCTGTTCGGGACCAGAAAGCAACAACCGTTGCCAGGCCATTTGTTTAAAACATTATCGCTGTGCACGGTTGTCCCGAATCCTTATTATCCGATCGAGGTAGAAATTTTACTTCTGAGTCATTACGAGAAGTTTGTAGACTCACAAATACCGATAAGGTGTACACATCGGCCTACCACGCTCAGACAGATGGCTTAGTAGAAAACTTTAACAAAACTTTACTGACAATGCTATCGTTTTATACAAGTCGAAACCAAAAAGATTGGGATACATTTTTGCCGTACGTTCTGTTCGCCTACAGATCCGCCGCTCATTGTTCTACCAAAGAAAGTCCATTTTTCTTATTATATGGCCGCGACCGACGTCTGCCTAATGACTTAGTACTACGAGAATTTTCAGATTCTTCACAAAACGTGGATGATTATAAACATGACCTCGCCAGGCGTTTAGAAAGTGTTTGGTGCGTCACAAGTGTCACGATCAAGAAGGCCCAACAAAAACAAAAGAAATATTATGACTGCAATGTAACTTTTTCCGCCGAAAATCTAGCGGTAGGGGACAGAGTATATCTTTATATCCCCAGCCGAACAAAAGGGTTATCTCCCAAACTCCAGTGTCGCTGGAAAGGCCTTATGAGGATATTGCAGATTACCGATACAAATTGTAAGATAGTTCCCATACGCGAGCCACGTTCAAAGCCGCAGTGGGTTCACATACATCGATTGAAGCTGGATAAAGCAGCAGGACTTTCGCCAGTCATTGAGATGGACAGAAACGAGGAAGGAACAGAGGACCAAGAGTTGATCATAGATGAGATTGATGAAATTAATGATGAATTTGATAGTGATGAAAAAGATAAAGTTGCGCAACAAGTTGACATGTCCGGAACGCGGGTCGTTCCTCCTGATTGTACTGACCTTACAGGAGAGGCAGAGAAAAATATTCAACCGGTTGAAAATCACCGATACCCCCTCCGAAATAGAAAAGTAACTTATCCTAATTAATAGCTGTCGACCGTTCAGTATAAAATATAAATATATATATATATATATATATATATATATATATATATATATATATATGTATATACATCCTAATAAACTATACCAAGCTAGTTACAATCTGTTAATAATAACTGCTTGATCATAAGGATATACAAATAATGAAAATTAATGCTATTACATTTTCTCTTATCACTGAAAAACTATCTCTACAAAAGAAGCAACTGCATGTGAAAGATGATTGAGTAATACCCAGAGTGCTGACTAACAAAGTTCACTAGTTGAATTAACCTACAGTCAATAGCAATTTAGGGACTTGTGCGATGTGCAGGGTAATATCCATTATGCATTAATAACTTTATAGAAGTTACCTGCTTACAAAACTATACATTATATCTCTATATACGATGTCCCAAGTTAGTCCCCTTAGAAAGCAGAAATGATTGTTGAAGAAGTTGTATATGTGTTGAATTTTGGGAGACCACTGTATATGCTCCAATCTTTACAAATTTGTGATTAAGTGATGAACATTATAACACTGCAACGTATATGCAGATTCTTGTCTATACATACAGTACATGTATTTGTGACTAGTGATGAACTACTTGACTCTCTATAACCAATTTACACTGCAATGTATCTTCGAAACATGATTGCATGATTACTTCAGGATGACAGTTATTGCACCTTTTCATATGCATTTCATCCTTGTTACTTGCACATAGCTCTGAGGTGACAAAAATCCGTAATTTCTTTTAATTTTCACTTATAATTTTGTGAATAGAGAGGTTTGCATGAGAATGTTGTCGAGTATGGGTGTGCTATTATATGAATAGGTAGAATAATATTGTTGTGTGACTGGATAATCTTCCAAGGTTGTTGCCGAGTAATGAGAGTGTCTTATTGCATGAATTCTTTTGATCATCTTCTATCAAATTGTGTCATATCTATATCTCCCTTGTTGTTGAGAACCATATTTTCATCTACATGTAAATAGAACCATTTCTTTGCGACTTTCGTTTGCTTCGGTGTTTGATGTGTACTCGTACAATACCTCTCTCTTTCTGTCTGTAATCTGTCAAACATTATCCACCTCAGCTTCATATAAATGAATGTTCATTGTGTGCATGTTCTTATAAATACTGAATCATTACATGTGTTCCTGACAATTTTATCACGTATAATTTTATAGCCTCAGTTTTTCTAAAACGAGACCTCTTCTCTTGATTGTAATCTTCCATCTTCTCTATCAGCAGAACAATGTCATTCATGTGTATCAACCTCTGAACAATTAATTATCCTTCCTGCATATGATGCTTTCTATCAATCTGATGACGTGGACGTCATCCTACAAAGGGCGAACGTATGTGACCTCTGCTCTATCGTGTATTTTCCACTTATCGGCGAAAAGAGAGAATTTACCAGGGCTGGGGTGTCGTGCTTTTTTTGACCGACACCGACACCGGGTTCGAGCACAACATCGGATTTTGAAAAGCACGACACCGACACCGGATAATAATAATAATAAAATTGACTGAATTGCCCGACTTGTCTTTACTTTTGCTTTGTTTTGTGTCCCTGACTTTCTTTTTTTCGTTGTGTATTGATGGAAATAAAGGTTATTTCTCATAATAATAATAATAATCCTCGAAACACTACAGGTCATGCACTCCTTTCAGGAGACCTATGATCACGAAAAAACATCATTTTCTAAACAAACTGCTTTTCTAAAAATAATGACAACAAAATGACTCTGAAATTGAAAGTGATGCGATGAATAATGAACAATGCTTATGAAACGTAGTGAAACAATGGATATGATGACTGATTGAATAAACAGTGAATGATGACAAAAATGAAGATGCTTATTATGATTACATGTGATAAGGTGATACCGTACCACCCAAAACAATTCATAGGCTTAAAACAATCAAAAACACTCAAAACAATTGATTCAGCAATCCACTCAATTCATTCCCAATTCGTGTGAAGGAAGCGCTCACCAAATCCTCCGCCATTGAACTTTTCAGATCGGATACAATGAAATGTAGAGATGAAAATAGGCGCTCTACAAATACTTGTGTTGGCGGGAGGCAAGACGCAACTCTGGCAGCTTCACGGATGTCCACCGGGTACATATGGATGATCTCCCACACATCCTTGCCTTTGAGCCGCCCAATTGACTCCATCTCAGTGATCAATTCATCAATTCTGGAGTTGGCTTTCTTCGACTTCCCTGCCTTTTCGAGGCGATCAAGTTCTCGAGCAAAAGGGTCACTTTCCTTCTCATCCGAGTTGGTCAAATTCACCACAACATCAGCAGGCCTATGAGCCACATGAGACACGGAGGATCGTGCCGACTTTATTCGACTGTGAACCTCTTGAAGTCCCTCTCGGCCCCGCTGCAGCTGCATCTCAGTAAGCAGGAGTCGGTACCGGGCATCCACTAGGACGCCAGCCAGGAAAATGTTATTGTCAAAAAGCGCTTCCTCGCGGCGCTTAATGGAGGCCACAATTTCCTCGGCGATCATGCCACCTTGGCTTTCAAGACAATAGATGAGTCCTTTCCATTCCTTCAAGAACGCGCCAGGAGTCAAAGACGCAGATTGAAGTCAAAGTGTGACATGATAGGGTTCTGCGAGGAGTTTGACAAGGCGTTCGACATCTTCCCATTGGGCCTCAGTGAGATAAACAGCCTGCGCACCAATATTCCGTATAACAGTCTTCAATTCGGTTAGACGCAGCACCATAAGGTACGTGCTACCCCAGCGAGTGTTCTGGTCAAGGATTGCTCCCTTCTTGTTCTCAGAGTTTCGTCGCACAATTTCGTCGAGATGAGGCACGCGAAGTGCAACCGCGATACCTCGGAGCTTTGCGATAAGACGACGAGCGCATTGACCCTTCAGTCCATCTCGAATTGCCAATTGAAGGGTGTGAATGGCGCATCGCATGTGATGGATCTGGAAAGATTCCAAGGCAGCCTCTTCTGTCCCCTCTGTACCGTTGTCGTCGTCGTCCTCCTCCTCCATATCTGCGAAAAATGAAAAAATTCGTGGTAATTGCGGGGTTAGATCATTGATAAGGCAAGTTTGCAAGCTTGTCTAGATAAGCCTAATTTTTAGGCATGATCTAAACCATGCGACAACTGTATAGCCCATGACTCAAACCGGGACAGAGAGTCTTAGTGAAACATATAAGATTCCTGGGCTTTAATTGGTTGCGATTATGGATATTAAGGTTTTGAATTGTATGGTGTACACTGTACATGTATGATTTTAATAAGGACAATCTTAAAAACAATGAATAAGCTACATGAACATAAAACTTAAACGACAGGAACAATACTTCATATTGGGGGATCTCCACTTCAGTTGCAGCTATAAAAATCAATTTTCAAGTACCAGGTAACGAATTATTTTGTTAAATGCTTACCGATTTCTCCTTCAAGACCTTCTTGGTCTTTTTCATTGAGCCGTTGTACTGTCTTCGTCATATTGGAGGCATTGTCTACCACACAGCAGAGAACATTTTCTTTGTCGATGTTGAACTCAGCTAGACATTCCGTAAGAATTGCAGTGATAGCTTCAGAACCATGTCTCTGATTGGTGTCCCGAACTCCGAGTGTCTTCATTACGGCCTGGAAGTAGACACCAACGTGTAAAGATAAAGAAAGGTAAATGGGCTTATGTAATATTTTGATGCACATAATTTGTATGATGTACTATTAAGGACATCAATTATATAGATTTATTAATTACAAGTTTAAGATTATTCAAAGTAGCATCGGAATGCAACCCTTTTGCAATTAGTTAGTCAAAACAAATTAAGTGCTAAGTTTATTACTTATCTCTGCATGTACATTGTACAACTCTACTGTGTCACACTAATAGGTAGGCCTATGATTAGTTGTCTGGAGAATGGCTCACCTGTCCATCCTTGCAAAATTGTACGTTGATTCCAAGATAATTCTTCCTGTGTCTTGTGCATGCGTCAGTCTTCAAGAAAACACGCTTATCTTTGAGATCTTGTTTAAGGTTTTCTTTTCGGGTGTTTGCTTCACGTATGACAGGTTCTCGCACCGAGTGCCGATCCAGAGAGACATTCAGGGATGCAGCTAATTGGCCACTGGTTTTCCGAATTCCAGGAGACGAAAAAAATGACAAGGATGCCCCACCACGGACGACCATGTCAATAATGCCATCTTCAAACTCCTTCTTTGTCATCTTGATTGTTATTGTGCATGCGACTGGAGTGAAGAAGGACTTGATTGATTGCTGTGTTGTCTTTATCTTCTTATTGACAGGCTGTTGAGTATCCTCTTTCTCCTGTGCGATTACCTTTGCCGCAGTCTTCGTATGACATCGCTGTAGATAATAATAATAATAATAATAATAATACTTTATTCGTCAATACAAAAGCGGTATGACATGCATGAGTACAAGACAGATTTCACGTGAATTTTGAAAATTTAACAAAGCTCTTGTTATACAGTGTTGAATTTCTGCGAAAAGGCAGCAATGCACGATGGTTTCGAACAATACGGGAGCTATTGCGTACTTCAAAAAATTTTGACAGCGGATGCTTGACAACATTGTTGCTAATCCTTTTGACAAGTTTAATACAGCTACGATCAAGCACTTCACGAAGTGAAGGCCGATCACGACTATTGGACCAACGCACTGCTAATTTATACAATCTTTCAAGCTTCTGAAAATGTTTGGCACTGATGTCACAGATGACCGGCCAACTAAAGTGCATGTGACAAAGTACAAAACTTTCAAAGGTTTTCCAGACAACTGTACCTGTGTTCCTATTAACACGTAAACGGCGAATAAGTGACATAGCTTTACAGCAGCGACGATATAGTACAGAAAAGTGAGTGTCCCAATGCAAGTCAGAAGAGAAATGAACTCCAAGGATCTTGGTGCAGTTTACTTGAGAGATAGATATACCATCCAACATAATGTCAGTCATTGGGGGAAGATTAGCGGAGCGGGAGAGGGTCATGCACTTGCATTTGTCTACATTAATGGCAAGATTTTTGCTGTCCGCCCAGGAGGAGAACAAACGAAAGTCATCAGGTAAACTTGAGATCTCACCATGCGATTTAGAGGACAACATAGTTACATCATCAGCGTAAACAACAGTGTCAGTATTTACAAATTCAGGAATGTCATCAATAAACAAGGAAAACAAAAGTGGTCCCAAAATGGAACCTTGTGGAACTCCACTAGAGATGGGGCACCACACAGACACAACATCATTCGATACAACACGCTGGAAACGATCAGCCAGAAAATTATGTATGAAATTAGTAGCAAGGGGAGAAGAGTGAAAGTGATCGCGAAGGGTTTCAAGAAGCTTGCAGTGGCTGACAGTGTCAAAAGCTTTTCTAAGGTCAATGGCAATGAGGGAAACATAGTTATCAGAGTGAGCGGAAATGTGTTGTAGGATGGAGAGCCTAATTGCAATCAAAGCGTTGGTACAACCACCAAAGCTATTGGGCAAGAAGCCAAACTGCCTTTGGTGAATGCTTCGGTTCAGTCCGGGGAGCAGGATTTTGTCACGAATCAACCTTTCTAACACCTTGCTGGGAAAAGGGAGTATAGATATGGGACGAAAATCATCGCTGTCTTTCTTGCGAAGGGGAAGAATGTTGGCGTACTTCCAAGGACGCGGGAAAAAGCCAGTTTGGATGCACTTGTTGTATAGAAAAGCTAGAGGACATGCTAGCAGATCAGCAAAGGTTCTATAAAACAAACCAGGGATGCCATCTGGCCCAGGCGAATTTGATTTACATCTCCTGATCATTTGAGCGACACAGGCTTCAGAAACAGACAAATCATCTGATGAATGAGTGACATCATTAGACGCTGAAAATTGGTGAATATCAGGAGGAGCAAAAGTACTATAAAATTTGTCATTGAGTGAGTTGACTTCACTGGCGTCAAGACTGGGAGGAGCCGAATGTTTTCCTAACTGAGAGTTAATGGATTTCCAAGTTTCTTTCGGAGAAGAGTGATTGTAGGAGAAATAACGTGACCTTGACTTGGCTAATTCAGAAGTGAATTTTTCACGAAGACTAAGGAATTTACCATAATTACCTTTGCTAAGGGCGCGATCTTGGCATCAGACAGGGCTTTAAGGGAGGGAGTTAACCAGGGAGGGTCTGAGCTACGCATGCGGACAGTCTTCTCGGGGAAAAAGATGTGATAGAGGAACAGGAAAAATGCCTGGAGCTGGTCAGTTAGGACATCTATGTCATCAATATATAGAAAGGATTCATACCAGTCAACTGAAGAAAGAACTTCACAGCATTGCGCAAAAGACGCATGAGTGCAACAGCGAAATTTGACTTTGGTGATAGTGGGAGGGCATGATTGGAAAGGCTTGACAAGAATACCTCGGTGATCAGATCTACATAAAGGAGACAGAAAAACAGGAGGTGCAAAATACTGAGGCTGACTAGACGCGATTATATCAAGAACATTGCCTCATCAAGGTGGCCACGCGTGACGGTGTCTGAGGCCCTTCTCCCGTCCATGCACTTAATAGGACGCCACATGATTCCGTCTTGCCATTCTTCTCGATGGGCACGATACATTTGTATTTGGTGCGATCATCATTCAATACAAAGTGCTCATATCTAGCTATCTTCTTATCTGAAAGGGATGAACAAATATAGTACATGTATAGTTAACAGCGCAGCACAGATAAAATTAACGAAAAAAGGAATATACATGTTCAGTTTGTTACTTATTTCTGTTATGGTATATCCTGGGTTATGTACAGTGGTCAGCCAAGTGCAAAGATGCAGAAATGCACTCTTCAAAATTCTGAGTACTACGTACATGTATAATAGGCTGAACCTGAACTAGTTCAATTCAATTATAATTCAATTCAATTATAATTATATTCACGACATGTGACATGCATGTGACTAAATTTACAAGTTTTTAAGTAATGAAGTAAAGAAAATACAAGAAATTAAGTTATTCCACTTTTCTTCCGGATATACGATAGCAAGTAAGTCCGAACCGTCTCAGATCGGGGAGGAAGTTTCCGAATATTAGAAGGAACTTGGTTCCAGAAGCTTGTCCCATAAAACCGTAGGGAATTTTGACCGTATTTGACAGTCCTTACTTTTGGTTGCACAAACACGTTGCGGCGCATTCTTGATTGATCACATGATCTAAAATGTTCAGCGAGAGATAACGGAGCATAACCTTTTAGGAATTGATAATTCTCCAGAAATTCTCGGGGATTTATTGATTCACTCGATATTGTTGTCCGCCATATTGACTGCATTGTTCTAAATAAAGTTATGCACCATCGAAGTTCCAGCTCCGGTGCGTTGAACATTGCCGTTAAACTTGAAATAGGCGCCTTTACATCTCTAGCTGCTACTCTCAAGCATCTGTTATGCATTGCTTGCAGCTTCTTCTTGCAAGGAGAAGATAGAAATGTGTGGAATATCGACATGTATTCAAAGTGAGGCATAATATACGTCTGGACTAACTTCCATCGCACAGCTCTACTGACAGAGTTCTTAAGTCGGCGTATACCAGTCAGTTTCCAGGCAATTATGCGTGGCAAATATTTGATTTGCTTTTCAAATTTGAATTCTCTATCAATGCGTAGCCCAAGCAGAGTGATACAGTCTCTGTTTTCCAAACTTATTCCACCTGCGTTACTAAGGCTGATATGTTCTTTCTGTGCTCCCAGACATTGACATTGAAACTTATCTGGGTTCGGTTTAAGATTGTTTTTAGAAAACCAATCCAGTATAGCCGTCATAGTCGTGTCTAATTTCGTTCGAATTTCATAGACGTCATCTCCAACTATCCAGAATGTTACATCGTCCGCATAAGCAAAAACTTCGGCTCCACATTTTGTTATCATAGGAAGGAGATCGTTTATAAAGACGTTCCAAATAAGAGGACCCCACTGTGAGCCCTGTGGAATACCTCGGATCATCTTGAAGGAGCAGGTGGATAAAACTCCATTAACTTTTACATGGTTGTAGCGGTCCGATAGATATGATTTCATCACTTCTGATGCACCAATAGACATACCATATGCTTGCAGCTTACGGAGTAATAGTGCATGCGATATGCTATCAAATGCGGCCGATAAGTCAAGAAGATACCACAGCAACCATCTTTTTTGAATCGATAGCTTTCTTCCACGATTCTATGCCATAAATCAATGCTGTTTCTGTGCTGTGATTGGTCTTGTATGCAAACTGCAGCGGAGAAAGGTATTTCAATACATGTTTTGAAAATCTAATAGTCATGAGTATTTCAATGATCTTAGAAAACTGAGACAAAACTGTTATAGGCCGATATCTATGCACATCTGTTCTTTCGCCATTTTTAAATGCTGGTATCCAAATACCACGCTTCAATTCATTGGGGAATTTTCGTTCCGGGATCATCATGTTGAAAATACATGAAATCATAATGCTTATGACAACCATCGCTGATTTAATCGAACGTGAAGGTAAGCCGTCGATACCTGGTGCCTTTGATTCCTTGAGAGATTTGATGACCTCCGAAACCTCATCTGCGTTTGTTCTTGAGAACTCGAACTCTGGAATATCATCTCTTACTTGCTCTGAGATCAATTTGATGCTGAGATGATCATCCAAACTCTCGCAGTCATCTGAGTGTGTTCTTTCTCTAAATTCCTCATTGCTTCCGATGTTCGCAAAATAGTCTCCAAACTTGTCAGCAATTTTCTGATCGTCAACTATGTAATTTGGTTGCTGTTGATCTTTCAGAATTATCTTGGAAGAATCAAGCTTCTTTCGACTCTTCATCTGAGTTTCAAATGTTCGGTAGAAGTCTCTTGCGCTGTCGGAGTTACATTTTTTCTTATAATATTCAGCAGCAGCTTTACGGATTAGTTGTCTTTCCAATTTCTGCCAATACATCTTTCTTTGCCAAGCATAGCAAGCATGATCACGCTTCCCACTATCCCGGTCAATTGTTGCCCGATTAAGCCAATAGTGCTTCTGACGTCTTGCATTGGCCATCTCCGAATTGAACCAAGGAATTGTGTTTGAGCGGATTCTGATTTTCCTGAAAGGGGCGTGTTCATCCAAAATTTGCTGATACAATTGTCGAATGAAACTGTAAGTATCGTCAACAGTATCAAATATCATGCTGACACCAAAGACCGGAAGTGCCTCCCTAATGTCACATTGAAATCTTTCAGGATCGAAATCCTTGAAGGATCGACACCAAATAGTTCGCTTTTGGACAGCTGGACGATCGACACTTAGTGCAGTAATCACCATATAATGATCCGAAAAACCAGGATCATGAACAGTGACCTCATCCACCATATCCTCATGTCCCAAAACTTGGTCCAAACAAGTCCCACTAACCGGCCTTGTAGGTTCCTTTACAAAGCATGTCAGAAAAAAGTGATCGAAGTGGTTGAAGAAGCCCTGTTCTCACTTTGTTATGTTTCCCTAACGCACACAGATTGACATCCCCAATCATGAGGCAATTGGAATCAATGGAATTTGCAATACTGAGTACATGCATTATCTCCTCTTTTGCAATGCTGATAGATACTGATGGTCTTCGATAGATACAAAGAATCACAAAGCTTCCTTTGTTTCCGGATCGACAGTTAACATGTAACATTATGCATTCAATAGCTCTGAACTTCTTGTCTTTAGATAAGCAAGGAATTCTTGACGTCGGAATTTCTTCCCGGATGTAGACTAGGGATCCTCCAGCTTTCTTTCTATCATCACGAAACACCCTGTAACCCTTCGTCACAAGCTCGTCATCTGTTGTGGAATTGTCAATCTTCGCTTCCTGAATACATAAGATATCCAGTTTTAATTTCTCGAGATATTCTTTCTTCAAGGTTTGAAGTGGGATATCATCCATTTTTCTGATCGAGTTGACGTTTAATTGCCCGACGCATAACTGATTCTTGTATCTTTCTCTAAACTCAATCAGACCTTGAAATGAATTAGGCATATTATGAGTTCGTGGAATGACGCTGACAGCTCGAGAAAGGTAAATCGTCAATAATAAAGTCAATAAAATATGGTCGTCAATTCAATTCAATTCACAAAATTACTTCAGGTAGGACTCGAACCGAAAAACAATAGTCACATGTTGCACCAATTGCACATTACTAGTCCACCAGACCACTCACGCAACGATTGATGCTAACTTAATTCGTAGAACTATTCCGGGAATCACGAAATCACGTGCAATCCGCGCATGAAGCAATGACGTCGGAGGTTTGCAACAGCGAACAACACAAATATACCGGTGAGATATGATCACATAAACTTCCAGATGAACGAGGATAAATCTTTCACAGCGAAGAATCCCACGTCGACTGACTTAGACAGCTGACACCATGAACTGCACGATGATGGGATGACACTTATGATCCAAGAATTACGAAAAATGGCCGACGGAAACCAGAGAACCGAAACAAAATCACAAATGATATCGCAGAGCTGCACGAACACGACCAGCGCGTTCAAGGTGACGCGTAAATTCTACGCAGCGCGTTCAATTCTACGCAGAGTAGCGAAACAATGTCTGGAGTTACTCAGTTAGATGTTTTTTAAGTATGATGATTTAAGTAACTTAACTTAACTCAACTTAACTTTACTCAATCATGTTGAGTAACGCTCAAACGACCGAACCAGTACGATGTATAAGCCTACGGACTGATGGCCTACATCTAGAAAAGCTGAGTTCAAGCTTTAGTTAATATAAAACATACTATAGCTACCTAATATAGTCTACATTATTTAATCAATTGCAGGGCGCGAGACGACAAATGGTAAATAATAGGGTAAGTCTTAATAATAAGTAATAGTAATAATAATAATAACTAAAGCATAATAATAAATAAATAATAATAATAATAATAGTAAGTCTGCATACAAACCTAGTGGCCCGCCTTACTTAAGGAAAGTGGCCCTCCAGGACCCTTGCGGGCCACTTTAAGCGGCCCACTCCCTTAACCTGGTTGCCAACCACTGCTCTACAGTATATACAGAGAGAGTATATATGTAGAGTATAGAGTATAGACTATCCATTAACTTAATTAAATGTAAAATACAAAAAGTCTGCATTTTTCAGCTGTTTAGTTACGTTGTTTGTTCATGAGATGAAGCTCCGTTTGGCAGCCACATATAACGTAAGACAACTGGCGATGCGATGCTCACGGGTGTCGACAAAAATGTGAGTGAGTGTGAGCGATGAAAGTAATTTTACTCTACACTGATTAATTACAAATTACAAATACCGTATACAATGTAGGCATAGCCTAAGTAGGAATTTAAAAAATAATGATTAAACGTACCTTCTGGCTTAGGGGCATTTTCGTTTCCACCGTGACGTGTACCTGAGACGTTGAGACGAAGTGGGACGATGAGATGCCGTAGATCAGAGACCACTGTCGTGGATTAAGAATTCCGAAAAAATGAGATTCAAAAAATAAAGCATCCAAATATATCAACCAATGATAAGGAAGTACCGTATACAGAGGGATGGACGGGTGAACCGTGAACCCACAGTGGGTGATGCGGTGTTCGCTGTCTCCTGGGACAATGCACAGAATGTGGGACAACGTACAGACTCCAACAACTTTTGACTAAAGGGGAAGTTCTGAACTTGTGCATTGATGATTGATCACTATGACAACGCGTCAGCCCCAGACAATAGCATCAGGCGTAAGAAGCGTGCTAAGCGCACGCCTAGATGAGAAGCGTCCTCTATGCGTGATAGCCATTGAGATAGAAAAGGGGAGAGCGCTAACCTCACTAGAGGCTTGCACCTCACTACGATCACTGACTGGCCTAATCTATCTCAGTGGTGATAGCCATGGTGATAGCATTCAGAGCACATAGCATAGAGTGTATTAGGGACCTATCAAGGCAAGAAGAGACAAAGGCCTGTCACTTTGAACTTTTTGAACCTACATGTAGTTGAGTATACATTAATAACTAATTATGCCTTCCAGTCCGTTTTAGTGAAAATATGACTATTTGCAAAGAGAAGGAAATCCTTGTGCGATAAAACAATTTATTTTTCCAGCTAAAATTTAAGGTCGGCGTCGGTGTCGTCCTTAAAAATCACGACACCGACACCGACACCCCAGCCCTGGAATTTACACTCTCCTGAACTTTGATATCAGGTTAACACTTTTGATTAATGACTTGTGAATCAGATGGCGAGACGGAAATAGAAGATGCACACGGATACTACCGCGGTATCTAAGTTTGCTTTGATTGCTGATCCCCATAACGGTCCAATGACGGGCAGAGCAGCTCCGCGGGATCTTCGATGGTCAATACGCGGCAGTGGTTACCAATGACCTGTACAGAATGATGACCCAAGCCAAATTTCGATATTTAAAGTGAAGCTCAGAAACCTAGTCGTCACGGATCTGCTATCCTTCCTTCCTCTTCCATCTTCTCCTTATTACTTGTCAGTCTCGTCGTAGTTGAACTGAGGTTTCAATACACATATATTATTTGAAACGCCTTCTTGTCTTCGGATTTCCTTATAGTTGAACCGCATCGGATTTGAACTCGTGGGGATCGAATACCTGTCTTATATATAGAATAAGACGAGGTTGCAATACAAAACAAAGGTCTTCTCTATAAAGGATGCCAGTGGCATCAAGTGGTTGACAGAATTACCTTTCCCTGTGGTTACTGAGGAAAAGATTTTAGGAATAGTTTGCAGCAATGATAGCTCATCATGCTTGTGTTGAAGAGGTAGGAGTCATGGCAGACTGTGGTCAGTCTATCATGCCATGGCTGAAATTTGTCTCCTTTATGCAGTTACATGTGCCTTATTTGGAGATTTGAATGAAGATTGGCAAAATGCTTCATCGCAGAGAAGATTAATTACCTTTTCCTAACCGTCAGAATCCATTTCTCAACAAGCGGAAAGTAGCTTTTGAGAGACTGTTACAGAAAAGTCAAGAAAAATTTCGCGTCCTATCTTCCATTCCCACACCCTTGAGAAACGACCGTCCTCTGATACCTTTTTGTCAAGCGAAGGGGAGACAGACCTCTTTTCCTGTTTTCACTTACATATGTATTTTGTCTGTCCAGTGCTGTTATCTGTTGACAGCATCTGCTTGACCGCATGTGGCATTTTTGCTACGGGTGTCATGCCTCGAGTATTTTATGCATCATAATGCCTCTGATTTTCATTTAGCGAAATAAATGGTTTATTAATATTCTAGTCCACGTAATGATAGACAGCGACTGACGGAAGAGAGCATCTCCAAATTTTTGTCCAAATTGTCCAAATTTTAGATCCAAATTTTTGAGAATAGACACGTGTACTTTGATTATTCTTCTGTCATGGTTGCTATGTTTTTGCAATTCTACAAAACATTTATTGCATTTACATGCAAATTAAATACCTGGCCTGCAAAGCTTCGCACTCTGATTGTTTAGGGGATCTCCAAACAGCAGTCTGGATAAAGGTCGAGGCATTCGTGGCAGCCTTTGGCGATCAGCTTACTGGCACGAATAAGCGTCTTCTTTCAGATTCCTAGCAACTTTCGTGGCAATGCATTTATAGTGCACAAAAATTCTTACTGACAGACAAGCACGGAATTTTTGTTTTCATGACGTGGGATTTGAATTATGTCACCGTGGATAATATGCGCTCCTGGTGATGAGTCAAAACTTTGGCCTCTGTGGTTCGACCAGTTCTCTATGAAAAACACTCCATGATTTCGTTTTGACAATGATGGAAGCAAAGATACATGTAGTCACAACCAACTGCATGTACAAGTTTTTTCGAAACAACTTCTGAAGAACCTGTGAGACATTGTCAATTATTCGTTTTTTAAATCTGTCATGACTAAATTTAACAGAAACAGTTTGGTGCAAAATATTGTTGTTTCTGCAAAATACTATTGTTTTCATGCGATCGCATCAAATCACTTGGATCGATTTTTAAAAAGTGTTAAGTAAAGATATTAATAAAATTTTGCTTCATGATTATACGTCAAGGTTATTTGAATAACATGTGAAAACTGCTGAAGAGGATTGAGATTGCCCACCACTGCAAAAGCTTGAGAAACTCAGCCTTTAATTGAAACAAGCAGTTGTCAAAGTATGAGTTGTTATCGGAAGTTTACTGGTTTTTTTTCTTATTCAAGTTTGCATATTAGTAACATCTCTGTTCACCATCCGTAGCATCAAAGACAACTTTTTACAAATAAAGTCTTACAGCTTGTTTCAAATGGACTGACAGTGTCAAATGATGGATTTCTGTCTCGGCGCCTGTTTGATATACCTGTTCGACAGCCTTTTGGGAGACTTAAAGAATTATTGAAGAGTGAAAGTCTCTCTACTGTTTAAAAGACTGAAGCTATCGAAAAACATATTCATGGATCTTTTTGATCGAAAGGAGCGTAAGAGACACCAATGTTGCTTTTAACATTGCTTCATCTATTAATTACGAGAAATCTGTAATAACAATTTCTTATCATGTCAAACAACAAACTTCTTAAATTTCTTCATTGTGATTTTCGTATAGCCCTCATACCGGGATCTTGACATATGTATTTCTGTCATGCTAATTTGCTTCTTGATCGCCTTTTTTCGATATTTCCATTTTAACGTCAATGACTCATAAAGCTATCAGTTCTTACTTGCCGTAAAACCTCTATTTGAACGGCATACCGCTTTATTTTCAAACCTTTCCCCGCACTGCCGTTTAATTAGAGGTGCCGTTCAATTAGAGAGTGCCGTTCCATTTTTCGACTAGCTGATCAGAATTTAGAGATGACATTTTCAGTAATTTTTGTCTTAAATCTGTAAATTTTATTGATGAAAAGCGAAAACATGTAACATAAGAACTCTGCATATATCTATTAGACAAAAGTTAGCAAACACAGGTTACCGGTAATCACTGGTTAGAAATCACAAACTCACTAGCGAAGATCAAGTGACACGTCGCTGTTGTAGCTGCCCTCGTCATTCGCATCACCTTCAGCATCATCGTCAAAGTTCTGATTGATTCCACGTTCGACACCAGCATTGGCTCGGGATTGCCGGAGAAGTTGCAAACCAGTCTGAATTGAACCGTCCGAATCTGGCTTGAAACAATGGATCTGGCAATCCTCCGAGCCGTCGAGAGCGTTGGTCAGTCCGCATCCTTTGAATGACTTGATGATCAGATCCTTCGGCAGCTGATACCAGGCATCGACAATCCATTTCAAGTATACTTCCATTGATGGCCAGCATGTTGCCGGATTTGGTGTAGCTCTTCTCGCCGTGCAACATCCAATTCTCGTAGAACTGTCTGACTTTGGCCTTGAATGGGGCATTCCAGTAGACGTCGGGGGCCTGCATGAATTTGGTGTACCCGCCTGGAATCACGGCCACGTCAATCTGTAGTTTCTTCAATTGCTTCTTGGTGGTATCACTAATGTGACAACGGTATGAGTCCCAGGCCAGCAGGCGCTTGCCAAACATTGAAAAACCGATGATATTCTGTAGAAACTCAGAAGTCAGATCGTCATTGAAGAACGTGCGGCCGGCCCAACACAGATGAAGCGTGTTCTTGAACTTGGTGGCGATCTCCTTATTTGATCGCTTGTTCGGGAGTAGAACGTACGGTCGACATTTATATCCATCGGATCGAACGGTCAGCATGACAGTAACATGTAACGTGTCATTACCGGCAGTCTTCACCGGGACCTCTCGGACTCCCTTACGTTCAACGGTAGGGCTGCTTGAGTAGTCCAAGTAGACGGCCGTCTCGTCGGCAGCAAAGATGAAGGTATAGTTGGAGGTACGACGGCACTGTTCGACGAACAAAATGTAATTCACGATCTTCTCGGCGTACTGTTCCGGCTCTTTCTGACGGGTCGTTGTAGGGCGGCGTGAGACCAAGTTGTGGCGAAGTAAAAACTTTTCCAAACAGCCGTTGCTCGCTTTGAAATCATCGTCTGTCGACAAAGCGAGTGCCTGTTTCTGCATTATCGTGCGGCTGACGCGGAGCTTTTTCTGTCGTTGCTGACGAACCCAACAGATGAGCTTCTCGTCGAATTCTTTGTCCTTCAAAGGGCGTCCGGCACCTTGGAGTCGCTTAGCTGATGAGATAGAAGATGAAGCACTGGTTGCCCGACACGGTTAATTCACGCGTGTTTCATGTACATACACCATTTCATGCATGTTTCACGCATGCATAGGCATTAATTTATCTGAAATTTTTCATGCGTGAAACACGCGTATTGTTTTTATAATAAAACAATCGTACTGCCCATGGTATTGCTTAGAATATTAAACGATATGACTCGACGTCATCAAATTTCATTTCCTTTCAGCCCAAAAGTCAGATTTGTCAAAGTTATAAGGGCAAAAGTAGTTTAATGCGTGATATGTGATATGTATGCATATGTGATTCACGTATGAAAAATACGTTTTGACGTCTAGTTGATTTGTTGTTGTATTGCCATGTTTACATATGCCTAGGATGCCGTAGACTAGCGCATTTCTTTACACAACTAGATTATTCTTTCATTTTTTAATGTCGCAAGAATATTTATATTATTCATATCGATATTGAAAGTTTACATTCGTCTGACGTTCTTTAAAAGAATATACTATAAATGCGATACTGATGAGTGACGTTATAAATAATTCTAGATGTTAAGGGAAAAAAGGAAAAATTTCATCGGTTATGTGAAAAATTATCTTTTTTATTTTAATCCTAGAGTACACCAGGAGATTGGTGAAATAATAAGTTATAGCGGGTTATACTCTGATACATCGCTTGAGAGTTATGCAAAAGCGATCATTTCGTTTGTTATTCATTCATTTATCAATTAATTACATTTTCAAATTCGTATACATCCGAAATGAAATATTAACTTCCAAAACAATAAGTAGAGAAATGTATACATACCAATTATTTCATGAATATCCGGAAGCACGGTATATCCATCTTAGACTATTATAACCGGTTAAATATATCGTAGCTCATTGTTCTTGCTGAAATCGTATCAGGCAAAATATCGCCATCAAAGAAACACGAAATTAGCAAAAAACAAAATAATAACTCATCCCAATTCAGTCAAATATAAGTGCCAAAATGAACGAAAATAATGTAGTGACAAAAATTCATCTAGGACATCTTCATCAGTTGTCTTATTTAGAGATGAATATTATCACTCATTACCTGCAATATTGGTTGTTAAAAGACTGATTGGATTGGAAAGGAAGACCAGAAACTCGCTTCTCTGTTGATCTCTTGATTTGATAGCATTTTCTATTGACGGTATCCATGACACTAAATTCATCCATAAATTTACAATTTAAAACAAATAATCTGAATAAAAGTAAAATCATTTTATTTTCCATTATATCCAAAAGTTATCATTATACTATAAATTACTATCAAAGTGTTGCCAATTGCAATCAAAAATATTATGTTTTAGTCATAAATGTAGTAATAAAAATGGTCCATAAAAAGACCATAGCTCCGATTTTTATATTTATAATTTAGGCCATAGTGATGATATCTGATGTTGGTATAAGCGGTGGTTTGATAATGATAAGTGGTGGTTTTATAAGGATTGCTTTGATAATGACCAGCGGTGCTGGACCGAAGACACTTAAGCTGAGATAATGGTTTTCGATCCATCGAACGAATTGGGTGTCCTCAAATCTGAAGATATTTGATGTCTATGATTTAGGCAATTTGTCCATCCTCTTTTGTTCAGTAAACAATTGGTGGGGCAGGTACCGCCAGGGCATAACCTTCGTTACAACTACTACACATATACATTACAAGTCAACACTGTAAAGTACTGTATCATTACATAGTCAAAGTATGCATTTGTGTAATGAGACACATGAGTTAAGTTTGTCTGATCATACAGTTTCACTATTCCATATCTAATTAATTTAATTGTATAGAATTTCACTTGATTGAATACATAGAGCAAAGAATACAGGATACTTTCTGTCTGTGCTTTCTGTACGCTGTATTCGTTATCCTTAGACAGAATTTTATCAATTTCCAAATAATACTGTGTTTTACTGGTATCTCATCCGTGAAGTACTTTCGTTTTCATCATGTGATCATCTGATGGCGAAAGGAATTAATGCGCTGTAGTTGTTGAAATATGAAAGGAATCTGTGGATTTGATAACACTTTGATATTGACAGCTCATTTCATATGGCTTATTTTACCAATCCAGTTAACATATGTTAACATGTGATTTTATTATGATTACGTATTGATGGTATTAGTTTTTAGTCAATATACGTAATTTATTAGGATCTCGTTAGACGTCTGTCCGCTTTCATGAGGCTGTATGTTACGCAAATCTGAATTTTGTCGTGTCTGCCAACTGATTTTTCGGTAGCCTACACGTTCGACACTGAAATTCCAAAATTGTCAATTTTCTGATAATTTTCCTTGCTAATTTATTGAAAAAATCATCGACAGGCACAATATGCCAAAATTATGTCAAACCCTGTAAAACCATCATATTTATTTGTAGATCTCGTCTCTACGGCTAATGTAAAATATAATGAATATATAAATTTTAATTACGTGTAAGCAGCATATTTTGAATAAACAATGAAAAGATGTAATCAATGCGATGAAGTCCACATATTATACGTGGATTAATTATTTAGACCTCTTCAACCTTTTAAATTAAACATTTATCATTTCGTTTACTAATTTGTATCATGTTCTACAAACAGATGACAGAAAATATTCTTAATTTAATCAAAAGCGCGTTTATATGAAATTATGAAATGTGTATGGTTAGGAGATTTGGTATATCTGATTTAATAAACTAAAACGGGGTATAGAAATAAAAATGCCATAAACTGTTCAGATAAAGGCTACAGCAATATGCGATGGATAACATCATGATAGAGTATAGATAGGCCCTATTTGATTATATCTCCAAATGTTTACTATAGTTAGACTTCATTACTTATTATAAGATCTTATACACTGAAAAAGTATCTCAACTAGCGTTATTTATTGTTAACAAACATATGTTAGATATTATACTATAGGAAACGTATATTCGATTAGACCATTTCATAGATTTCGTAGGTGGCCTATACCTCCTCACCATGTGGCCCATACCTCCCACCCAAAATTGAAAAGTCGGATTTTTTCAGATTTTTGTTTTTTACCATTTATTTTCAAATAATCTTCTACATGCATACTTTTTAAACTTATAATCCTTGATCTGTGAGACATCGTACAGTGGTATATAGGTGCTCATTAATAGAATAGAGGAAGCACTATGTCAACCGATTACAGGGTGGCCCATACCTTCTCGCTTCCCCTATAGAGTCAAGGCGGGCAATTCGTACCAATTTTTTGAAACTTTGATTTCACGCTTAGCTAGTTCAACCTATGAAATTATGAATGTCAGATTCGTATTCAGTGGGTCATTGGGCGTCTTTTCATATAAGGTGTTCCATATTTTAGTCTCTTTAAGTGGTGATAATTTTCAAATGATTGAGGCGATGTTATTTTTCCAAAAACGGGCAAATCGGACCATCTCATTTAAATTTTATTTTATTCCTTGATTTTTGAATTTCGCAGCACTTACTTGCTAAGTAGGACTTTGAAGCATATAAGAAGTCATTATCTGTTAAATCTAATTTACTTGGTCTGGTAATTCTCCTCTCAAAAAACATTCCGAATGATTAGTTCAATAGGCCTATTTATGGATACTTGTTAGGCTAGGCCCTACAACCTCATTATATTTGTAAAGAACTTAAATGAATAAAGTTGCTATTTTCTTTTTCGGATGCTCATGGTGCTGAGGCTACGAGTTGTCGGATTGGAATAGAACAGTTGAGTCTATGAAAACGCTTGTTTCATCTAAATTGTACGCCTATATGCGAGCAGGTCTGTCGCTAAATCTCAATAAGTCCACAGCCTTTTCAATTTTCAAGGAGAGTAAAAAAATGAGAAAGGGATCTCTCAGCACGTTATCAAGAGTGCGCTCCAGCAAGCTAGGTTTGTTCAGCACCAACCGATGTAAATCGAAGATTTTCTTTGACAAAGTCCATACTTGGCGGATTGTTAGGCTGACAGTGTTTTCTGAAACATGTACAATTCTCACTGTCACTTTCTTTCACACACATGACGTAGTTGTCCAAGAATTCTCGAACCTCTGGTTTGGTGAATGCATATCCATAGTCGGATGTACGCTTAATGACAGAAGAGATACCTATCCAATTGCATGTGAAGCGATAAAATGTCTACCGAAATTCCTCTCTATTACCACTCTTCTTGTAGACTTCCAGGCTTTACTTACGTCAAATTCTTACGATGCAGAAGACACTGACTAGCCTTTCTTTAAGGCTGCGTTAGTTAAGCCGATTTTGTCCTGATGAACAGGAACAGTTTTCCTTTAGTTATGTGGCATTTCAGTTTCAGCTAATTAGTTGAAAAAAGCCCGTGTAAAAGTAAAACGTAGGCCTATACGTACTTGAAGTCAATTTTAAACATGCAAATTGGTGCATAGATAGACATGCAAAGTACGGAGACATCAAACTTTCATATTGTATTAAAGAAAATGGGAGAAATCGTCCCTATTTGAAGCTAATGATATAAATGTGGGTTAGTCCGATTTGCCCGCCATTTTAAGAAAATTCGGTCCAAATACTACGGGCAAATCGGACCGGGTGGTATCTAAAAAACTATAAAGTATTTAATGCTGGCATTTTTCATGAAGCTTGAGCAGAGTATTCTGAGGTAGAAACTAAAAAATTACCGCAAAACTCAACACAGAACCTCAGTCACAGGCAAGGTTTTGAGGAAAATTTTACAGTTTTTTGTCGTCCATTTTGGAACTATTTTTGAAGTATATTTCATGCATGTATTTAACAATGAAATACTTAATGAAAAATAATGAAAATGCATAGACAGACAGAAGAGACATAAAACTTTCACATGGTGAAAGAAAATTTGAGAAGTCACCACTATTTGGCTTTTTATCGACAGTGGTCCGATCTGTCCACCATAGCGCAGTGGTCCGATTTGCCCGCCTTGACTCTATTCATCATTGATTCTACGTATTGTAGGTACCTCATAAAATATGGTCAATATGCACCACGGATACGATTTTGACATCGTTTATAATTGGAGAGGTAACATGATAATTGTGGTGTTGGAAACTTAATCAGGCATGATAAATTTCCGTCATCAAATAAACGAAAAGGACTCAAAGCTGTGGAAAGTCACACGTTACTAGATTTTTACCTAATAGATACATGAATTTCATGTCGTATTCTGAAATGTACACTTTGATAACCTGTTTGAATCGTGTCATTTCAGATGAAAGAATACCCTCTAACTTTCAATGGGGAAGTTTTTACGGGCATTTTTCTGGGCTCAAATACAATTACAGAGAATATCATTCTGGAAAAGAAAATAGAACGTATGATAAAAGAGTTCGATGGAGAATCTGGATGTCTTACAGACCATATTGTTAATGAATTGAAAGAGCCAGAAAGCGAAGATACAGAGGAAATCGAATCAGACACAGAGGAAACTGTCAGACGAAAAAAGAAAGTCAAATCCAACAACTCGAATCCAACAAGCTCCACTTCGAATGATCGAGACATAGCATTGAGAGAAATATCTGTAAATCAGTCGTTGAATAACTCTGCCCTTAGTTCACAATACACCGAAAGCGATGTGCTTAGTTCACAATACACCGAAAGCGATGTGGAGAATGCTATCAGGCGAAAAACGAATAATGAAAAGATTGGGATAAGGATAATGGAAAGATTGGGTAAGCTAATTGTGAATTCCGTTCTTGTTTGAGAAATTTAAGCCCCATTAGGAAAATTCAGCGCATCGGTAGTAAAGATTCAGACACAGTAAAGCAATAAGGCTATTCTTCCGTTTTCTAACATGTATATGATCATGGACACACCATGCATTCCCTATGACATCTCTTGAATTACATTGGTCATGTATAATCTCACTTCACCCGTTATAAACTACATAATTTATAGTTGAAAGACATGTTATCAGTTGAAAATTGACCAGTACTGTATGATCTTCCAATTGTCTAGAGAACTATTCTAACCAATGTTTGCAACTATGGAGATATCTACATGTAGAATGCAGAATCAGTATTTACTATTTGTACTTATAGAATATATACACTAAATTATCTTGGATACCACACAATGAAATCTTCGCCATGCCCATATCTCTGACATTTTTCAGATGAAATTGAAACGAAGATGGAGAAGAACTTCTAGTACATTGCAACAAGAATACGATCCATCGAGAGATCATGTGATAACACTCAAGCTACAGCCGCACATTTTACGGATGAAGTAAGTAAACATACCGGTCGTCAGTAGCTAGGTCATAAGTATTTATATGCGAAACCTACTGTAAATATAGTGTTCCTTAACTCCCTTAAATTTCCAAAAGTAGCAAACCTACTACGAGGGTGATACTAATATATGCTCTGAAAGTTTTCAAACCAAAATCCAGAGAAACAATTCCAACTGAGTCTTTTTTGAATGGAACATGTGTACCTCTGGTACATAGATGCACCGGCTAGACAATTTGGTTCTGAGCCATGTCTTGACAGAGGGAAAAGTAGGAAAGTTGTAGAAAGAGGATATTGAATGACGTTTAAGTGATGTTTTATGTGCAAGTCTCACAGGCAAGCCAATGTGTCAAAACGTCCCCATTTTTGAGATAATTGGCTCATGATAAGTTTTGTATCATGGGATGGTAAAGCCAATTTATAGATCTTGAATTTGTTTTTTTCATTTAACATGTCTGAAAATTTATGTACCGGTATCAGGAAATAAAAGCATTTTGTAGGACGGTAGCGTGATGTTTATTGTTGATATTCCGGACAACACCACATAGACTTAATACGTGACATTTTCGATCATGAAAATGCGATTACTCTTGTTTGCTACATCCCCCGAAGACTAAGAAGCATGATTTTACTGAGTTCTAGTCACATGACTGCTGAAGTCACGCAGAAACGGAGAAATGTAAACCTACCATGATAACTGATTATAATTCAACAAAGGGAGGGGTTGATACATTCGACGAAAACATAGAAGAATAGCCTACACATGTCGTCGCAGAACAGTACGTTGGCCGCTTCTTCAATGCTTATCAATGCTGATTCAAACTTCTTGGAGTGACTACGGATGCTCGGCTTACATTCCGAGAACACATCAGCTGTAAGCGAAAGGCATGTCAACGTATCTTTTGGTTGCGGACCCTACGACGTTTCGGTGGAAACCATACTGGACTTCTCCGTCTATATCGAAGCCACATCCGCAGCCTTTTCGAATATGCTGCACCAGCATGGTTCCCATTTATTACCAATGACCTAAAATTTGTCATCGAACGTGTTGAGCGCACATCACTAAGGGCTATCTTTCCTGAAAAGAGCTACGCTGAAGCTATTCGGTCTATTTCATCGCCGCCTATTATTGATCATCTCAACAGTCTGTACAAGAAACATTTCCTGAAAAACCTGTCCCCATACCATCCTCTCCACCATCTTCCCCCAACCAGACTGCAAAGCGGTTTGAGAACCTCACGACTAAAGGAATCCCTGTAAATTCCAAAAACTCGAACGACACTACGTAAAAAATCCTTCATCATCTCTGGCAGGAAATTGTATAATTCTGGACACATTTGATTATTTTGTATGAATGACCTTTTACATTGTAATCACGAACGCTCATTGTCGTTTCGGAAATAAATTTGATCTCTCTCTCTCTCTCTTATCTTCTCTTGAAGAAAAATGGATACAGGTAAGATGGCTGGTTATATTAGTAAACATGATTTTGACAATTTGACTTTTCTTGCGGGAATTCAAGATCCACGTTCCTCCGGAACTAGACTATTTTGCTGGGTAAAACGCTCATCACAGAGAGAGCTTCTTCTCAGAGAACAAATATGGATGCAAAGGTTTGTGCACGGACTATTGGTGTAGGCCTACTCAGTCAATTCTCAGTTGCCAGCAGCCCTTGGTTCTAACAATCCTAGACGATGCAAGTCATGCAACAAAAGGGCTCGTTCAAAATGCGATAACTGGGGTGATCATTGTTGTCCTGAACACCACCAAGCAGTCAGATCACCAACTGCAACGAAAGTAGTTGACTTCTCGCGGTCATTAAATTGTACACACAGTACAAATATAGTTATGTTTGTGCTCATTGAGAATGTGTTCTTCTTGATAAATTTGTTATTTAATAACATATTTTAAATTATTACATTGCTAGTAACACATTTGAATGATTAAAGAAGGAGAAATATGAATATAAATTAATTGTTACATTTTGTAGTCACATATCTTGATGAAGAAGTAAAATCACGCATCAAGAAAAGGGTTAATTAGTATAAAACGTTATGAACGTACGTGTACATGTATAAAATCACTTATCAAGCCAGCAATGCTTAAAATACGAGTACATAAGATCTGTAATTAACTGTGCTTCATTCTAATTTCAGGAGATATCTGGTATCAACGGAGGGTTTCTATTATCGAAGGTCACAACAAAAAATCCCAACAAATTTATCAGAAAATATGCGGAACTAAAGTATGGGTTGGAGTTCATTTCAAGTCATGTTTTTGATATCGAACAGGAGAACCGAACAGATCGGATAGCAGCTGATTCGTCTGTCATTGCTGACTTGAAAAGTAAGTCTCACGTCATTTTCAAAAGCCCATTTACTTGGAGAAATTCCCGGAGTCAAAAGTTATGAATATCTTGTACAATAACAATTATTTTTAATACATGTATTATTGATTTGGCCCATAATTTTAATGCTGGTTCTCCTGTTTTCCTTTGAAATTAGAACAGTTCCTTAACCCCATCATATCAGTTTATCGAAGCTGAGTTAGTTGAAGGGATTTACGATCATCATTCCATCAGGAAAGTAGGCTCCATTAAATGTGTGTGCTTCGCTTCAAAAGATTTTCTTTATGAAATATCCATAATTAAAGACCGAATTTTTTCAATAAAGAACCTAGCTCATCAGAATTTTTATTTCGCTCCGGCCCCCTTGCCCTCAGTAAACGAAATCCCCTTCCTTAATTGTGTTGTGTCTGATTGAACTAATACAAATAAGATCAATAAATCTTATAATTTATTTATTTCTAAACAATCAACCATATTACATATATGCTAAGATAAAATGTTAGCAATATTTTCATGCTTATCTAATTGGTTAGAGCTTTCCTCTTACTAGTGTCACCATTTTCGACTGTGCTGGGTTTTCTGATGCATGTATAGGTCTATCTCGATATCGTAAATGTTTGTATAATATCTATATTTTTTCAGAGCGACTATCTCAGTGCTTCCTCATCGAAGAAGCGAAGTTCGATGGTGTACTGAGGGCAGCGAAAGAGAGTCTGAATAATCTGGGGCGGGAGGTGAGGTGTCGAACAAAGAAGAAGGACTGATGAAGAAGAACTGTGATTTTATATGAAGAACACTGAAATATTACATGATTGGAAATTTTTCGTTTTCATTTACCTAGTACATGTTTGAAGGATGAACATACAATTCTACTGACCAGTCTCGTGGTGTGGTAAGTGAAAATTTTCATAATCGTTTCGTCTGACATGTTGGCCAACATAGACATGAAGTGCTATTTTCCCTGAATATTTCAGAGCAATGAAGCAATTTTCGAAATTAAATAAAGTTGTCAATCATGTATGTACCTTAATGGATTAAATCACTTAATAACAGTTTTAATCCGATTTTGGGTAGTAAATATCCTTCTCAATTATGTAATCTAGATAGTTCATTTAATGAACCCTTCTATTTTTTTGTAATATGCAAAGAGATTTAGTATACACTTATGTATTGAATATCTTTGGTAACATGCATTATTGTGCCCACAAAAATAATCTCTTGTGCTTCATTTCTGGTCTACAATTTTCAGACATGTCTGGTCTATAATTTGGCTGTCAGTCGAAGCTAATTTGAAGATTTTCACTTAACTTACGTCTTAAGTGCAAGCTTGCGTATAAATAAACAGTTAATGCGTCAGCATACTAAGTTAATGTATTATCATGCAATGTTAATGCGATAAATACATAAATTGAATGCGTGAAAATGGAGTTAAAATGCGTTAGCACGCGTTATGAGCGCATGAGAATGGAATTATAATACGTGATCACAGGTGTGAAACACGCATGAATTTGGCGTGTCTGTCAACCAGTGAGACGCCTTCAACTGAGCCTCAAGGTGTGCTTTCTGCTCCGTCCACTGTTGGATGCATGCACGAGGGACCTTTTTGTCTTTCGCAGCCTTTGATTTGTTGTGTTTCTTGGCGTATGCAACAACTTCAAGTTTGAAAGGTACATCGTAATTTCTCCGCTTTGTAGGGGTCATATCATCCGTGTCAGAGCTGCCAGACATGGCTGCCGAATTTCTGTGATCTTATCGAGCTGCGAAAGTTAAAATATCCGGTGAGCTTCTACAATAATACAGATTGACGAATGGGAATGAGTCTGGGAGTGGGACTTCCCAGTGTCTAAAAATAGATACTATGTAACTCGATAGAAAGGATTTCCCAGCGTCTAAAAATAA
Source organism: Prostheceraeus crozeri (assembly GCA_907163375.1). Classification (NCBI taxonomy): domain Eukaryota; kingdom Metazoa; phylum Platyhelminthes; order Polycladida; family Euryleptidae; genus Prostheceraeus; species Prostheceraeus crozeri. The sequence continues at coordinate 114,907 of CAJQUW010001636.1, read as the reverse complement.
ATACGATGCAACTCCATTAAATGGGACTTCTCAGCCTCCAAAAATAGCTCCATAGCATTCTACAAACTATTTTCCTGTTTTACACGTTTTGCAGAAGATTATTTCAGTCATGTAATTGATGTAGGAGATGAATTCATCAAAGTGTCGTTAAATTAGAGGTAACGTTCAATTAGAGGGTGCCATTCAATTTTTCAACTCCTCCTCTAGAATGCCGTTATATTAGAGGTGCCGTTCAAATAGAGGTGACGTTCAAATAGAGGTTTTACGGTAGTTATTATGCGTACATTTTACGTCACCATCTTTGCCTTTCCTTTTCTTCCACCTTGTTTTCAGTGTTCCTGATAGAGAAACGCCCACCGTCTCGAATAGGCTTGTCAGCAAGTCGTATGCCATACGTCCCCGTCGCATCTCCTGGATAGCTAACTAAATGGCAACGACGAAAGGCGAGTCTCAAACGCCTCAAAACTGGAACCCTGAAGCTAATAGTTCGGGAGCCCTAACAACAGGGGAGCCCACAGGGATTTGTTTAGCATTGCGCGTATAAAAGGTTTGATGATTGGAATATGTTGAGTTGGGTTACGGAACCGTCAAATGACTTTTCTTAAGTTTCCCCCTGTACCAACCTGTTTCCTCCTCGAAATATCTCAAAGTTTAACTTCAATTAGCATAATCGAGTACATCAACGAAACCTATGCCAAAGTAATCATTTTAAAGGTCTAACTGAAGAATCGCCTTTCTTAAGTGACAACTCCTGTACCGAGTCCACTTAAGAAGGTCACTAATTAGTGTTAATTAGCACATTAATTAGCATGATCGAGTACATCAACGAAACGTTGCAAGAACTATATTGAAGTTTATCCCAATAAGAAACGGTGATTCTTAAGTGCCAAAGTCTATACGTTGATCACTTAAGAAAGGATCAAAGATCAGCTGTAGGTATATAGGTGCGTGCTGATAAATGTAGTAAGTAGTTAATGGCATGATTACCATGGTCAAGTGCATCAACGAAACCTTGTTCATACTTGATCATGCAGAAACCTTGCAAGATGCGCTGATTCTTCAACGTCAAGTCCTGATGGTTGACCCCTGCGGACAGGCCTGACTCAGAAAACTGCAGTTACATGCAAGTATCTATATTCTGTTTACCATTTCAAGTACAGTTGTTGCTGCATTACATATTTTGTCGAGCCATTTTCGAATCACAAAGTTTTGCCCAATTAGAATTTCGTTTGAGAGGGGTAGTGATGGAATAACGTATAGGGGCAAAGTTTATACGATAAGTCACTCAAGTCACTTTTATTCACAATAGTTTCTTCTCATGCAATATCATCATCTTCAGTTCTGCCAGACTCGTCGTCAGAAAAGATTTCCGTGTTTACATATTCGACGTTCTCGTCATCTCATTTTATTGAGGAATATTGGTGTCTGTCATCCTTTTGAGGGGGTCCTCCACTTTTTGGTACAGGAGGGGGGAAACTTGGCAAAAGTCATTTGACGGTTCCGTAACCCAACTCAAAATATTCCAATCATCAAACCTGTTGTCCGCGCATTGCTAAACAATCCCTGTGGGCTCCCGGACCATAAGGGAAAAAAGCCTAGAAAATCTTCCAGAAGGCAATGGCAAACCACTGCAGGATCATGCCAAGAAAAATTCCATGAACGAATACATACAAACTGATAGCGTTATGATGCTGAATGGTGAGACCCTCAGGCCGGACAGCATCTTACTGGTGACTGGGGAAGAGCAGACTGCACTACTCAGGAGGACCAGCGGACATCATGCTACATGACCTAAACCCACGGGGAGTCTTGCTGCTGATGCGGCTGGTCCTGAAAAGCAACGCACTAGGTGTTTGAAAATCCGAACATCCGGAGCCTGGAACGCAAGAAGCTGTATGATGGAAAGCTCGAGGTGATGAAAAGAGAAATGACGTAACATCAACCTCCCTGGAGTAAGCGAAATGTCAAGGAAAGGAAAAGGAAATTTTCTAGCCGGCGATCACAAAATCATATATTGTCTATATAATGTTGTCTATATACTATATATTGTCCTTATAATGTTGTCTGACACAACAGTCTAAGGAGACTAGGATTGGCTTTCATTATGAACACCGAAACATCTAAAGTGCTAATGGGTTTCAGAGTGATAAGTGAAAGAATACCATCAATCCGACTTAAATGCAATCCAGCCAGTGTATCTATCATCCGCACCCACCTCAGTGGCGGAAAAAGAAGTAATTGACCAATTCTACGATTCCCTGCGAGCGACTATAGACAACACTCCCCGAAGAGAGATTATGATAATTTTAGGAGATTGGAGCGTTAAAGTAAGTCGTTTGAACACCAATGGCATTACAAGGAGCTTCGGACTAGGGGAGAAAAACGATGCCGGAGACAGGGTCGTCGATTTCTGCTCAGATAAAGGTTTGATTAATACCAACATATGGTTTCAACAACCCAAAAGACGTCTCTATACTTTGTAATCTCCTGAGGACAATATTGTGACCAGATTGACTACATCTTCATCAACGAAAGGTGGAGAAGCTCAATTCAAGCGACGAAAACACTTCCTGGAGCGCACTGCAGTTCAGACCATAAACTACTGCTGTGCAAGTTAAAAGTAAAATTGAAACAAATCCTTTTTGGAAAAACAACCAAGAAATTCAACCAACATAGCATACCATGTGAATACAAGAAACAGGCCGAAAGACAACTATAAAATCAATACCTCCTCAGGTAATACAGACGAAACCTGGAACAGTCTAAAAATGCTGTGCTTGCAACCATGGAAAAGCATATAAGTATTCGCATCCTGTATGGAATAATCCGGAATATCTGGGACTCAAGAGTATGGCCAGAATATTGGAGAAGGTCAGTATATATCCCAATCCCGAAGGAAGGAGACCCCGAATTTGTGAGAATAATAGAACTATTTCTTCAATCTCATACGCATACAAAGTGTTACTGAAAATGATTCAGTTCAAAACCGAGCAGCATTCACAGAGGGAATTGACAATAGAATAAGCTGGGTTCAGGAAATGTCGTGGAACGCGGGACCACCTAGTAAACCTCAGGTGACTATTGGAGAGAATCAAGGAATACTCAAATGATGTCTTCTTATGTTTCTCGATTACAGCAAATCTTTTGATTGGGTCAACCATGAGAAACTGTGGCTATTTGTGAGGGAGATGGGATATTTGTGGCACATCATCCCACTATTAATCTCTTTCTCTATCATAACCAAGACGCAACGGTGCAGGCAGAACATGGTGAAACTGAATACTTTAGAATAGGCAAATGTGTTAGACAGGCTGCGTGCTGTCACCATGCTTGTTCAACATATGTGGAGAAGCAATCGTTCGCAAAGCCATTGATGACAGTCAGTATATCGGCATACGAACAGGAGGAATGACCATCAACAAGCTAGGATGCGCAGACGACATAACTCGCAAGTTCGAAGGAACACTTGATTAAGCTCTTAATTGCAATAAAGAAGGAAAGCGCATGAACACAAAAAAGACAAAACATATGTCTACAGTTCCAATGAACACTTTCGCTCTGAGAGGAGAACAATTAGAAGTTGTCAACAGTATCTGCTTCATATGATCAGTCATAAAAGCAGACGGAGACTGCAGCGAAGACACTAAACGACGGATCACACTCGGGAGACAAGCAATGGCTGGACTGTTCGATGTGTCTGCGAGCACAAAATCTCGACTAGTGAGAGCGTATGCACAGTCATCACTCACACTGAGTGGAAGTTTGCACTTAGCTGAGTGCGGCTCAGATTGAGTGGCGATTTTCGTATTCACAGTCGTCATTCAACCTCCACTCAGCTGAGTACGGCTCGGTGTGGCTGCGGTGATAATTTTGGCTCCATTCATGCTAGGATCGCGTCATAGCATATTAATAACTTCATTGATAGACACTGATTTAACTGCGCAGTTGAAATCAGCCAATCAGCTAAAAGCGCTGATAGACAGTCCACACCACAGACGAGATGGACGGGAGCTGCACGCGCGCTGACGTTGTATTCAGTATTGTCTAAAGTCAGTCTGCACAAGTGTACTTTTTTTGTAATGGAAGGTGAGTGTGAAAGGAAGAAAACAAGATCGAAGCAGTTCTCTGATTGCGAGAAGGAAGTTCTTGTGGCTCTAGTGCAAGCAAGCATAGATATAATTGAGTCAAAGGAATCCAACTCGAAGATGATCATATTACGGAAGATTTCAACAAGCAAAAGGAAGTCGTCAGGAGAACCAGCGCTCAACTAAAGAAGTGTTGGGAAAACATGAAATCGCGCGCAAAGATTGATGCTGAAAAAGGAAAAGCAAGAGCGGCGGAAAACTGGTGGTGGCCCTGATGAATGTCTGAATATAACTCATCCCATTTCCTCGCAAATAATAGGTCTACTGCCTTCGCAAATGAATCCGCTAGACAATCCATACGACGAAGATGCGTCGTATCACATAAATGGTAAGTTTATCTTGTGTGGGTCTGATGTCTGTCAAGAATTATGATTATGTACATCCCACACTAGCAGGTAGGCCTATTTGCATGCCTGTATCACAGACGATCGAGTCTGTATTGCAGCTAGGTGTTATTTTCTCAATAGTTTTAATGACGTGTTTCCCGTACGCAATGAGCTAGAGATTTGCTTTTACACGTATATTCCTAATTATGCGCTCTCATGTAGGCTCAATAAATTTGAAATGCAATCGGTAGGTCCATTGGCTTCCAACCTTTCCGGTTGCGAAAGAGTTCTGCATCAGGACCTCCAGGGCTTTGGATTGGTACGTGAGTGCAATCAATAGCGGCCATCACTTCGGGGAAGGAAGCGATTCTGTAAAAATCTCCCTCAATGATTGAACTCTCGGCATATGTCGGAAGTCTGATTAAATTTGGTCTCAACATAGCAATAGCTCTTGTCATTCGTGAAACAATTCTACTCACAGTCGATTGACTCACGCAAAAAAGATCACCTTGCACAACTTGAAAAGATCCTGTTGCAAAATAACAAAGACAAATAAGCATCGATAGCGGAGGAGGGACGGGTAGCCCACGTACATTCTCGTCGTTGTCAAACGATGTTAAATCCAGCAGCTCTAGCACCATCTGTTTCGTCAAAAGAAATCGCAGTTGAAATTCAGCTTCATCCATTATTTCAAGAGGATTCTGCGGATCTCTTAATAGGCAACGGGGTTTTCTATGATGCTCGTGAAGAAGTAGAATTCGTCGTGTTTGTCTTCTCGCAGTCATGATGTGAGAAAAGATCGATTAACAATGATGTCGCTTATTCGATGTTCTTAAGTATGCGACAACGACCACTTTATTTCTCACTCAATTTTTTGGGAAATCTGCGGGAATTCCTCATTGAGGGACGACCGTGCATACGAAACTGCCAACTGCACTCAATGAGCCACACTCAAAGAAGAACACTCAATGAGCTACACTCAATGTTGAAAAGTTCAAGCTGAGGGTCGACTGTGAATGCAAAATCTCACTCAGACCACATTCACACTCAGATTTTCATTTAAGTGATGTCTGTGCATACGGGCGTTAGTGTTGCCAGTCATGCTTTGATGCTCTACGGTTGCGAAACGTGGACGTTGAAAGCAAGAGACAAGAGAAGAGTAAACGGTTTTGAGATGTGTGCTGGCGTAGAATGTTGATAATAAGCTGGACGGAAATGGTCACAAATGCAAGGGTTTTGTAGATGGTGAAACCGAAGAGGAGTTTGTTATCGACAATTCAAAGGTCCAAACTCCGTTTCTTTGGACACATCATGCCAGCAGATGGAATGGAAAGGGTGATCATGCTGTGCCTAAGCAGTGGCATTCGAGGCAGAAAAATTCATTCTGGAAGTCACCAGAGGTCGCCAACCGACCTGATGGGATAAGGTAACAAGGTAGGATATTAGCACACTCAGTTATACAGTCATGATTTATCCGTCCTCTTTTTGTTGCACAATTACTTTGCTGTTATTGTATTCCTGTATCATCCCCACTTTTCTTTCTTCAATTTGCTGCTTCTTTGTCTTTGATCCTCTGCTGGGTGTATAGGCTCGTCCTCCTCTCTCAAGCTTCGATTAAGAAAGTACAGCGTGTCCCAAAAGTCGCTAAAAACTTCAATTGGTGATGGTAGCTCTCCTATTGTACCGATTAGTCTGAAAGTTTCACAGTAGAAGCTGCACATCATGGTGTTTTGTTAAATAGTAAGCTTGTCTTCATTCGACTTCTTAAATGTATCTTACAGAATGTTATACATTACAATCAATTATAAAAATGAAAACTAATTATTTTTTCCTAGAATATCAAATTTTACACAAAAGTAGAGTTCATGAATGATCAGTTACACTCACAGTCACTCAATATGTCCAACATGATATTCTCGAATCATTTGGAGGCGATCGATCTAGTTTTCATCGATTTATAAGAAAGAAGCCTCAATACCAAAAGTATCGAATATCGATCCGCCATCAGCTACAACCTGATGATTTCGAAATAACAAATACAATTTGTTGAATGGTTCATTAATAATCAGCTTGACAATTTGGAGAACGTGCGTTGGACGGACGAAGGCGTATTTTCACCTTGATGGAACGGTCTGCACGAGAAATGCCTACGAATGGAGTCCCAGCAATCCCCACTATCATGCAGAAAAACCAATTCAATCTCTCAAATTGTGCGTTTTAGTCGGCTTCAGTGGTTAACTTATGATTCCTCCATATTATTTCTTTGAATGCGGTACAATTGACGGCGATAGATACCTAGACATGCTGGTGACTCACGTGATTCTAGTCTATAAGGCTCACAGAAGATGTTCGACGACCACGTTCCAGCAGGAAGGTGCTCCCCCCCCCACATCAAGAGCAACGTAAAGAAGTTTCCACAGATCACGCAATCAGTCCCTTTTCCCCCAACTTCTGGCCTCCGCGCTCTCCAGAATTGACACCAATTGACTTTTGGTATTGGGGAAATTTAAAGTGGTTGGTGCATGCTCTAGGAAAACCGTTGAAAATAGCCAACCTGAAAGCCAGGATCATTCGTGCGGCGGACAGATGATGTACGGCAGGCACTTGGATAATCACTTATTGATCGCCTCCAAATGATCCGAGAATATCATGTTGGACACATTGAGTGACTGTGAGTGTAACTGATCATTCATGAACTCTACTTTTGTGTGAAATTTGATATTCTAGGAAAAAATAATTAGTCTTCATTTTTATAATTGATTAAAAAAGCTTAAAATTGATTGTAATGTATAACATTCTGTAAAATACCTTTAAGACGTCGAATGAAGACAAACTTACTATTTAACGAAACACCATGATGTGCAGCTTCTACTGTGAAACTTTCAGACTAATCGGTACAATAGGAGAGCTACCATCGATGGTCAGAAAATATATTATTCCTGTCATTATCCGCTTGTTTTCGTTTGCCATTTGTCGTCTGATCCAACATTCTGGATATTGCCACCCACAGAATTAGATTGTTTAATCGTGTCACTTTCCTGGAAGTGCAAACTGATTCAAAACAATGGCACATGAAGGAACTTATTAAGTGGGCAAAAAGAATTTCTTAATACCTTGCAGAGATAGGAAAAAAGCCGTGCGTCGCTTGCGGATTGCTCTGAATTCCTTTAAAATGCTCCGATCGCCACGATTCCTTCAGATTCGAAGAATTCAGATCATTGCGCAAACGTTTTCTCGATAATGTTGGGTCCTCCGATCATCATCAAAAAAGTTAACAGGCGCACGAAAAAACGTTCACAAACTTCTCTGTAGAACTTGACATAGACTTTGTTTCTTTGCTGTGTGATTCGGTTGATAACTGTCACTGAAACTTCAGACAATTTTGCGTGTTTAATGTTGAACTGGCGGTTCATTCCTCGATTTCTATGGTATTATGTCAGCAGATTGTGCCATTTCATTCCAATGTTTCCTTTCTAGTCAAACAGAAGAAGAGACGACCGGTCAAATTCTGTGTTGCCACCATTAATACATGAGTTATTTTCAATGAAGCAAGTAAATAATTTGAATAATTTATTATTAGAACTGACGCATGTTCGCTCTGAATATACTTCTGATCGAATGCCAGAATCATTGTTAGGCTAGCAAATCTCTCACAGTATCACTTACCCATTGAAATATGCTTGTCGCTGTATCTAACACTGATTCTGTGCGGTCGCCCATACCCCTCAGGCTCGTGTGAACACGATCAACGATCAACGATCTACTTCTGCATTGCGCGTGCTGGTACAATCACACACGCCAAAGAGAGACGAATATCTATGTCAATCTATATCGCTTGCTACCATAGCATACAGTGGCCGTGATAGGATTATGCCCGCTCTAGACTAACTCACACGCAAATAAATCTGTCTCCTTGTTTGGGCCACATCGAAAGAAGAAAAGAACCAACAACCAACACATCCAGATTGAAAGGCGTCTCTTTGTCAAGCATACAAGAAATTCATTAGTGGGAATTGTGCTGCTAGTTCCAAGCTTATCTTCTTGTTTTGAAAATCTCTTTCAGAGATGTGATTTACCCGATTGACCGAGACAGGACAAATTAAACTGCCTTCCATTTTTCATAGCTGTTCAATGCAAAATAAGATTAAAAAAATGCAGAAGCAAAGAAACATGCAATGTGATTTACTCTCTTAATAACAGAGACAAAGCAAATTTAATTACCGTCCATTTTTATGGATGTTCACTGTAAATTAAAAGGAATTAAGGCAGTCGCAAAATACATAAGAATTGCAAGATTGGAAGTAAATTTAATTAACGAAGTACACGTGCAAGATGTATCACGAAAAGAGAATCGGCAACGTATGTGAGAGTGTGAATAAAATTTATATTCTGCTTCAAATAATGCATAATGACAACGGAAATATATGGCATCAAAACTGATGCCTCAGTCATCCTTGGGTAGTCGATGTGTCCTTCATCCTAATGTTAAACCTGACCAGCCTTGATATCTCGGTGCTGTATTTGCTAATTGAATCCTCGGAGAAATGTATAAATGCAAACAAAATCAAATTTAGTAGAAGCCACAGGGTTCGATATGCAAGCAATGGATCTTCAGTTTGAATAGTAGCAGATATGAAATGGGAAATGAACTTGGTGAGGGGAAGAAAAAGGGGCGGTAATTTTATATCAACATCAGAAGCGTAGTCTCTTTTGCCGAGATGAGATTGTAGGTAACTTTAGAATATCAACTGAGGAGAAATTAAGGGAAATCGCATCGTATAACAGCGGCACTATTTAGACATCATTAGATTTAAAAGAAGTCATGAACTTAGCGGTACGATTTTTTAATACACTTGAATTTCATTTGAAAAACACTTCATATTTTTCATTAACTTGATATGGAATACATGCATTCAATTTATGAAAGCAATCTTCCAAAGAATACAGCAGTATAATAGTCTTCTATTATCATTTTCACACTTAAGAAAGGACTAATGAAAATAATCATCAGGGCATATGACCATATTAAATTCTGAACGTTTTCGCCACTATCTCTCTCCTTCGATTATTCATGTGAATAAGATTCAATCATTTAAGATCTCGCTGTCCCTTCTGTAAAGATGAGATCGTCAACCTTCAACTTTCCTTTTACGTCGGATATATTGCTTTACGTTTTGCCATTATTAATGATTTCATAATCATGATGACAGTCGTAATTCGCATAAAGAATAAAAAAGTGACTTCACCTGATTATTCATGTACTGAATAACAGATCAACCTACTCGAAATTACGTATAGTCATTATTCAGATATTGCAGGTCAATCAAATTACGCAGAAAACATTAATGTGATTGTTTTCTGTCAGGTGCTTCACAAACCAATAAAGATTACAGATTAATTCACGTCAAATATCAAGAGAAATTGCCGTAGATTACCCATCACATGATTTCTATCAACTGTCAAAATTCTTTTCGTGATTTATATTTCAGTCAGATATGAAAAATAGATTTGTTTTCAACGTCACGTTCGGAGAAGACATTTAACAATCACACACACGTTATAGGCCTAGTTTAATTTCATACTCGTACAATTAAGCCTAATATATTATGTGTCTCTATGATGACTATCGCCATATAATTTTTGTCTTGAAGAGCCAGAGATTAATTTTAGACATTTTATCTCTGCCGTGGGTCATTGCTTTTCTCTGCTTGTATGTGTCATTTCTTGATTTTCAATTCATAAATATGCTCTTTACTTTTACTTCTTAATCATCAACACTAGCCTTTAGACTAAACGTTCAGAGTGTGCGAAGGCTGCCCCACCCTAGTTTTGTAGAATGACTGTGCCTAGGTGGGGCAGGGATGAGCAAAAAAAGAAATGTAAGAAGAAATAATACAAGGCACTGCGAGGATGAGACGCTTGCCGTGTCACATTTATTTCCCATCTTCTTTTTACGACCTTCAGACAAAGTGGTATTGCAGGTACTGGTGGACATATCCAAACACGCGAAATTCCTAGTTTTTAGCAAGTTTGCGTGTAATTTTAAATAATTTGCTTATCATTACTCACCTTCAGGATATATGGTGACCTACACTGCCACGAAATTTTGGAAATCTTCTCGGCACAAGTAATTATCACATAAATAACAAAAATTCTCCCTTTTTGAAGAAAATGTGGACTGGTGGCAATGACATCCTCATCAAGATTCTAAACCAATTAATTAATTTCAAAAACATGATAGAATAATAGTAAAAGAAAATATGATAGAATAAAAATATGACATCTAAAGATAAGATATAAATAATACACAATGAGAAATAATACGAAAATATGAATAAATGAAAAATTTGATGTTTTCGCATGTTCGATGCAAAAATAGTCATCTCACTTGATTGTGAGAAAACGGAATTCATTCTAATTTTTATGCAGAGTTGATCGGGAAGGCTGAATGAGATCTTAATAAGTTCCGATTTTCTATTTCAAATGCTGTTTTAGAATATAGCCAGTCGAAACAATTTCAAAGTATTGTAATTTGCTTTTGATATTTGAAGTCTTTGTCTGACGTTTAGTTTTAAGATTGCAATCTTTATAAGTCGTGAAAGTTATGAATTATCGACTAATTTATTTCAAAATAACGTTTTCAAAGCACATTTATTTCCATCGTCCACAATGATCTGGGATTCTAGTGATTTATAGTCAGAAGTATTGCCTTTCAGTCAAAAAGTGTTTGTTTCATATCTAATTCCTATCAGTTTTTCATCTAATGTAGAAAATGTCGTTTGAGTAATTTGAAGGGAGTCAGGAACTTTTTGAGAAACTTGAGAAACCTTTGTCATTATTTTATTTGTTGTACATACTTTTGTGAAAATTTCGTGACTCTTTGATGCTTCTACAGAATGAAGCAGCAAACTACAACGAATCTAATTAAACAGTGCAATCTTCCACGGAGCGCCACTCAATTCATTTACCTGATCGATTGATCTCAGCATTGTTCTATGAAGGAATTGTCGCATCATTTGATAATCATGTTACAGTTTTTGTCTACTCGAGCACATCGAAAAATGTATATAATCTGCGAAAAGCATGTTATAAGATTTCATCAGAAATGTATTTCATATCTGTTTCAATGCGTCACACATGTGCCATATCTCTGACAACAACAAAGAACAACGAATGTCTATTGTTATACATGGATGAATGGCTTGAACAGATGATGAAATAATGATGCAGACGAACAAAATGACAATATTTTCAATAAAAACATCGGTTCTGACTTTGAAATGCTGCCAGTATTTATGTGCTTGATTTGGTTATATGTGTCTCTGCAATTTTGTGGGGCGTGTTTGTATAATATTTTAACTATGTTCTGTTGATACATGTATATGTCTATGTAATAATATTTCTGATGATGGTCTGCCTTTTTGGTATTCTTTTGTGCGCGTGTGTAAATGAATGTCTGCGAGACTCTCCGATGTAACATTCTCAGCCTCACATCGATAAACCAGGGAAGACCGGTCGTTAAATGGAATATTCTACTGGTATTGGTAATTGTTCTGTGTTCTATAAGTAATGTATGTAATTTTCACTTTGCATTGTTTCAATACTCTATTCATGCTTCGAATTTTCTCTTTTATTTCTTCGTAAGATTCTTCAACATAAGGTAATTTCCAAAAAAGTCACTTTCTCTTCGTCTGAATCTTCATTTGCTTTTACTTTTTTCGCATTATTAGAAAATCTTCTGTATGTAATTTCTGTTGTAGCCATTTTTTAACAAACATACGCCTAACAAACTTTGTTTTCATCACGTTTTCGAGGTTCAGTTGTTAGTTTTTGGGAGCGGATATAGAGGGTCTTGATATCATTACGTTTACAGCTTTCAGGGCTATAAGCAATGTTTGGAGTATAGAAGAAAATATTTGTTTCCTTCACTCTCCAAAAAGGTTTGTAGCTCATTATCTTCGTTTACATACACATTGATATCGAAAAAGTTCAGCTGACCATCTTGAGGATATTCTATAGTGAATTGAATGCTATCACTTTTGCGGTTCATTTGTTTGAGAAATTCTTAAGCATTACTACGACCATCGAATATGGCAAAAACGTCATCGACACATCTCAGATATAATTTTGGCATAGATAGTTTTCAATTTTGCTGAGACAAACTTCTGCCATTGAAGGAGCTGAACAAGATCCCATACTAATATAAGTACTAATATCGGTACCTGTATGAAGAACTGACCCGGTATGAAATACATTTATGATAAAATCACCTCGGTGACTTTCTGTGGATGTCATAAGAATTTTAGTTGATTCTAAACCTCACTAAGTATATTAAATGCTTATGAAAGCCAGTGTTATTTTATGAAGGTCAGTATTTGTTCAGACTGCAGCTAAGGCTGCAGTCCAAGTTTTTACGAACCCTAATCAGATGCATCTGCATGCGCACACAACTTGTATTTTAAAAGATATAAAACGCTTCCTTAAAGAACATGTATAGAGAATATTATGAAAGATACAAGTACAATAATTCAACTTGAGCCAGCGACATACATAGATTGTTTATCTGATTGTCTCGGGAAATTGACTCAATGTGAGATTCAAGCTCGATTCAAGGTTACTCAAGGTCAGTAGCCTATATAGAATATTGAGAGAGCTACAAGTGCAGTAATTCGACTTTAACCATAGGAATAGATTGTTTATCTGAAGTTGACTATGGAAATTAACTCAAGGTCGAGGCACAGCGAGGGGGAATTAAGTTGGGGCATGAATCAACAATGAAAGGCTTAGATTTACACATGTGACTGATTCTAACCCAATGATACAGCCGTTGGCAAGTGCAACTGAGAAAAAATCGATCGATTTTTGTAACGCTATTATGTAATGCATGAAGCTTGACTTCCATTCTAGTGATTTCTATTGTCATCAATTTTTGTGACTTGAACGCATCACTGACTTGCCTCGCGGATTGCATATTGCATGAAAGGGCATGTTGTTTCGAACAAAAACTTTTTCACTAACTTCTAATTAACATGGGACAAAATTAGCTTAAAAAAGCACTTCTGCTTAATTACCTTCACATGGTGCTATTAATTCACAAGAGTGGAAGAGGTTCATACATCAAGCATTTGCAAATCAATACATTTCCATTTGCTATGCCCGTAGTGGTTACATTTGGATGACACTGAATTTTAAATGGGACTCGATCGACAGAAGCGGATATTTCCAAATAAATCTTTCAAAACTTTGTAAACTTGACCATTAAGAAATTAACAAGCATTATTGGGAAGCTGTCTCAAGCAGTCATCCAGGAATGTTGCTGGTTGATTTCAGTTGATTCTCATTCAGTTCACTAAGTTCTAAATATCTGTTCTCATTTCTTTTGTAGTCCTGCAAATTCACATGGGTTTTGTTAAAATCTTTCATTAATGTTGAAAACATCAAATCGTCCATTAGCATGACTTCATTGCTTTCAATAACTTTTGCTGATAAACACGAGAAGTAACTATCCAATTTCCTGACTGGACAGCTCATTCTTCTTGTGTTGTTTGAAATATTATGCTTTATCGGTGTCTCCTACTTAGCAAATATAGGACACTGTTGGAAACTCAAACTAAAATTTAATTGCATGTCAGCATACATGCAGGAAAGTTTGATTATGATTTACACACACATGCTAACGATCAAACTCAATTCTGTGACACGACCATAGAGAGCTCATCTGAGTGAAATGTGCAATACTGTCTCAATCGGTGTCAAAATAAGGATATGACATGCACGATGAGGGGTCTATTTAGAAGTTCTGTAGCTTGCCGGCTACGAATAATCTCAAAATGTAGGGTTCTTCTGTTGTTAACTATTCATAAGCAGCGTGATGAAAATAGCGGAGGTGATCAAAGGGAAGTGTATAATCACTACTTTTCTAATTTAGCACTTATTGAATGATGCTATGAATGAGGTTATGTCTTAATTTGTACAGAAAAGCAAGGACAAAGGACGATTCATATATTTTCAAAACAAAGTAACAGTAAAAGTAGGAACACGAGGCTTTTCGTCCCCTCTAAGTCATGTGTTCAAGCGGAACTGGTGTTATTCACTGGAACATAAATTAATATGAAGCTTCATGTCTACATTATATTTATCTATACATCCTTGGAACATTTGCGACAGTGTTTCGCACATAAACTATATAACAAACCCAATGTGGTGCACAGCACGAACGAAATGGAGCTGCTAAAGAACATCATCTTCTCTACATATAGTCCGGCAGCCAGAAAGGGTTTCTACAAGGAACGAGGCCAAAAATGAGACTTTCACAGAATGCCTCCTATTGGATTACCATGTGATTTTATTTGATCGTGTCTGACAAGAGGAAGAACCGGGTAGAACCATATTCGGCCTCGTTCCCTGCAGAAACTCGTTCTGGCTGCCGGACTAATTATCTATTTTCATGTAGTCAGAGAATGGACATAGTATATCACTGACCATTGTAGATGCTCGAATTGACGCAAATTTCAATAATCTTTATTTGTATTGATGAAGGGGTAGCTTACCCATTCATCACTTGAAGCTTTCCGTCCTAAAATCGCTCTGCAGTCTTTTAATGATTAGCCGCACGGTTATACGACGTACCATGATAAGTGAAAGCATATTAGCTTGTTGTACAGTCTGCCAACTTGCTCAGCCATTCTGGATGTTGTTAGGTTGGCTTGGGGCAAGCTGTGGACCTTTCCGAGGCAAACTAACAAGTCCTTGTAGAACGAAATGTTTTATTGATACGAGTATGTAGTGCGACAAAGACTGTTCATCCAGTTTAGATATTACATGTTAGTTTGGCCCAACTGATGAATCTTCATCGGACGAAATGCAAGTATCCGGTACCCAATGACTTTCATGCTTAATTTATTCAAGCTTGTGGACTTCTTTCTGATGTACCAATGCGAATTAGCGCTATGAAATCCTTCAATGTGTGTTCATGTTAAGTTCCGATCAGAGTCATGTAGATGTGGTCGGGATTGGAGCTGTGATGGCGTGCTATATCATTAATCAACTAATCACAAGCTCGTTAAGAGTCACCGCTTTAGTGCTGACTGTTGCATAACTTAGTTGGCATCTTCTTAGGCAACTACCGTCAAGGAGGACAGTCGATTGTTGTGAAATGCAAGTTTCTAAACGTCCTTTTTCTTGGTCATTGTATCTAATTGCGTTGCATGAAATTGAGCTTTACTGTTTACAGAGATAGACAAAACATGAAATGAGTAAGCAAGTAAGTAAGCAAGCAAGTAGCAAGAAAAAGATCGTACCCACAAATGTTGTGAGTTCGGATACCGCTCGCACCAATTGAGAGACAGCAAAACGACGATTTTGAAGGACCGGTTTCTTGATAATCATTTTATCAACTCCACGAGTTAAGCAAGTAAGTAAAGTGGTAAAATACAGAAGAAATCAGTTTAACATGGAAGTCAATCTGGTAGAGTTCATCTCATAAATGATCGAAGATTCCTGTCAGTATTGTATGCAGCAAGCAAGTAAGTAAGTAAGGAAATGAGTAAATTAACAAATAGGTAAGTGAGCAAGTTAGACAGATGAAATTACGATAGTTCAATAAACAATATGATTGAAAGTCACCGAGACAATTTCAATCAAAGCAATCAAATTAATTGCAATTACATCTCTCATCATACATGGAAGAAAAGAGTTCAGATACCTAGTTTTGAGGTGCTGTATCGTGATCCTTCATAATTTCACACTTTTTCGTATGACTGATGCATGCTTACAAAAATTTAAGAATAGTTGGAGAATCATCTTAGCGGCAACTAAAGCACAGGTTTTGGGATTTCAATAAAGACAGTCGGAGAATCATATAAGAACTTAGTAATTCATGAAAGAATTGTCGCCGAAGTTATCAACAAAATGAAATCATGACAGACAAAGAGACTTTCAATCATGACATTGTGATATCTTGGACAAATGCTACACATTCCCTTTTGAATTCCGCTTTTCTTTATTTAAAGTCACAATGTCACTTATGAAATTCATTGTCATTAATTGTCATAACTTCATTAACCAAAGGTTAGAGTTCACTCTTGAAGTCCAAAACCTGTAACTGTCGTGGCTTGAATGAGTGACTCTATACAAATTTTAGCTAAAAAGTTATAAAAGATTAGTTATGATTAATTAAAATTTCAACTGATTTTTGGAGCAAAAGTAATAGAGAAGATAATATGTATTCGCTTTATTTTCCATTTTCTCAATACTTCATTGAGGTTCTTTTTCTTAAAATGTGCTGAAGTACTGCATCTACATGCCAGAAATTAGACCCGAATTTTTGTCTATCACTTTCAGTACACGTTGCACTGTTGGAATCACAGAATTAGATTCATCTGCGCGCGCTTCGGTCTCCTAGAAAGGAAGAATTGTATGCAACCTTAATGTCGAAATGGCACATCAACTTGCTCCTTCTCGAATGGATAATTCATGTATGGCTTGCTATTGAGCAAACAATAAGCTGTCAGCAGGGGACACCAGAGCCAGTGAGAGATGCGTGCGTGCTGTGATATCACTTCGTACACACCAAAACACACATCCCTGTCTTGGTTTCGATTCAATGTATGCACTATACAGTGAGCAATGCCGAGGAGAGGATGTGAAATCATCAAGTGAACTAATTTTCGTACGCCTGCTACTTTTTTTAATAATGATCGGAAGGGCCAACATTATGGAGAAAACTTGTGGGCAATGATCTGAAGTCTTCGAATCTGAAGGAATTTTGGCAATCAAAGCACTTTGCTGGAACTCACATTAATCCGCAAGCGACGAACGACTATTTTTCCTATCTCTGTAAGGTATTAGGAATTCCTTCTTGCCCACTTAATAGGTTCCTCTATGTGCCGTCAGTTTCGTATTAATCACACTTCTAGCAAACCGAAGCAGATAAACAAAATATTTAATTCTGTGGTTGGAATCGATAAGGCATCAAGATCAAATTTCTACGCAGCAACGACACCGCCTCCGCAACTGCATCATTTGCGCAGAGTTGGTGTGGTTCGTCAGCAACAAATTTTACATTACCTTGCATCACTTTGAGATATGTAGTGTAACTTATTTCATAAAGCTATCATCATTAAGGACTACTAATAACACATTTTTTGTTTATTTGCAATAACGGGCAGTCAATTTTCTTCAATATATCGAAACGTTAATTTCAGAATAAACGAATATTTTCATTTATCCATATTAATTTTCAAGTTATTGATGAATTGCAGATTCATCACCGATGAGCAAAGCAGTATAATTGATGCAATCGCAAACGTCTTAATGAGACACTGTCGCAAGCATTCACGGTTAAGCTAGCTCAAAAGGTAACGACGAAGTATTTTTAATAAGCAGATGTGAAGGCTTTCCCCCGCTCAGTGCTTGAAGAGAGATTAGCTGAATTTACGGTTCTGGACGTCACGGGATCTGAAGACGACAGAATAGCCACAAGTGATATTACTAAAACTCATTAAAATCAAATTACTTTTCACTTAGTAATTTATTTGTGTTGTTAAATTCTTTTATATTTCCTTCTTTTCTGAAAATCCGTCATGAATCTCTGGTGGATTCTGAGAGAATCATCTGCTTCTAGATGGAGGCTGTACTAGTAGGTTTCATTTATCGTCAAAACAGCGAACACTGGTCAGTGCATACCATGTCAATTTAACAACGACAAATTTTTACAAGTCCCTCAGGCCATCGCTTTTGAAGGGTTTACTATAACCAAAGTTATAATGAGTAAAGCACAAATAGAATATTTGTATTTCAATGTTGTATTTTATACATGCAGTGCAGAAAATGATAAAATGGTATAAGAATTTAATTATTCTGCGCTCGAAGAAAGAGATGAGGAATGACGTCATGAGTCTCTCTCTCTCTCCGGGCCAGAGTTGGAACCGGCACAGAATTCTTGAACGGTACCTGTTTGAAAATCTCATACCGGTACCGGCTTGCTAGACCGGTCGGTTCTTTTAAAAACTTCAATGATAAACAGTACACTCAAATACAAGCACTCATAATACACTCACATAAAGCACTATCAAAGATCAAAGTTCCCCACTATGATTGAATATATGCTTTTTTTATTATCATATTTACCTCTTAACAGTAAAATATTTTATGACGTACATCAATGCAAATATAAAGGTTTCCATTTAAGCAGAAACTATTATGAGCAATGGAAATTTGTCGATTTTATTGTGAAGCTCCCAGCAGTTTACCAAAACAATTTCATAAGACGTTCTAAATTTTGTTATGCAATAGGGCGGATAGACTTTACTACTTTAGGTAGAATAATTTGTTGAGCAATTATTTTCATTAACATAATTCATTCAAGTAATTACGCAGTGTAATACTATTGAATGACACACATACCACAATTAAGAGTTCTACATGTAAGTTCAAAATTCAACGATGCATGTCAATCACGAAGAATTTAAGACGTTTTCTAAAGCGCACAATTATTCCATTGTACGAGTATACTATATTAGTGTACATTATACATGTATAAGTCAGCAATTGATGCGCAGTTGACAATTATACAAGCCTCCACTGACTGCAGGTGTAACAAAGACCGTTTGTCAGAGAGGATTTCACCAGCATTGCTAAAAGTCCTTTCTGACTGGTCTGAATGACGAAGACCCTCCTCGCCAAAGATGATAGAACAGGAAATTCACTTTGCACAAAATGTTTTGTGTGTTAAAAAAGCAAATATTAGGCATGAAAACAAAACCGGTCAAACCGGTACAGAGGTCTGACCCGGACCGGTATACCGATGACCGCTTCGAACTCTGCTCCGGGCAACATGTTTTCGCAAAAGCTTGACTTTTCTTGTGAAGTCGTTATAGAAGCAGAAAGCTACTTCGCTTGCAACCACAGGTAAGATTAGAAATTGGAATGTTCAGTCCAATTTATCACCGAGTAGTAAGCGTGATAAACCGATTTTATAAAATAGAAGGAATACAAATATCCTGACAGTCCTAAGATAAACACCATCTAAAATGAACTAATTTAGAGTTGCTCCAAATGAACTGCTTTTACAGTAATCTACCATTTCACGATTCAGACATGGCAATGAATCTTGAATTTTGGAATTACTGCGGATCGTATTTGCGAACTCAGTCTTCTCTGCACCTCCGATGTTTAGTTTTCGTTTAATGGAAAGCTATTTCTTCAAATAGATGGAGTAGCAATGGGAAGTCCATTGGGGCCAGTCCTTGCTAACATCTTTCTTGGATACCTCGAGAAATAAAAACTCAAGCAACAAATAGAATCTTTGACAAAAACATACGTTAGGTATGTTGATGACACTTTTGCAATTGTGAGCAATTGTGAGATCGAAAGAAGATGCTTGCAAATTACTATCTGTTCTCAATAGTGTTCAGAATTTACCACCGAGTTCGAGGAAAATGATGCCATCAGCTTTCTGGATGTTAATGTCATTCAGTCTGTATATAGTATATATCTGACTACTGTATATAGAAAGAAGACATGGAGTGGCCTTTATTTGCACTATTTCAGCTTAGTGCCCAAGAGGTACAAGATTAATCTTGCAAAGTGTCTATTCCATCGTGCCAGACGCATCTGTTCTCCTTGCTTTTTTTGGAAAATTAAAATGAGTTTTTAACTAAGAACACTAAAAATGAATGGCTATCCGGACCAATTTATTGAACAACATAAAATAAGTAAAGAAAAACAACCAATAATAGGTCCGTCAAAAAAGAAAGTGTATCTTAGAATCCCATTTCTGGGAGACAGATTTCATTCATTAGTCTCGAAAAAACTAAGTGAATCGATTTCTAGAACATTTTATGCAGCGCAGCTTGTTGTTTTGCCTCCAGACGATGAAGGTCGCTTGTCGTTCTTTGAAGGATGCAATTCCTCTCGTTGACCGATCAAACGTGTGTTACAATTTCAAATGCGACTGCGGATGCAGTTATATTGGTCGGACAATGAGATGTCTTGGCATCCGAATCAAAGAGTACTATCCCAAGTGGGCAGCAACAAGATTGAGAGGCCCTAAAGATCAAAGCAGCTCAATATGCAAGCATCTATGGGACTGCAATCAATTCTCCGGACATAAGATCGAGTCCTATTTCTCTGTCGCTGCATACTGCAGAAATGTACATGTGAAGATCACTGAGGCCATTTTATTATAACGATTCAAGCCCTCATTATGTATCATGAAGGATTATGTTAGTGATTTGCTCCTGCTATGGACTTAGCCCCCTTTTCTACTTTCATCTTAGCTATGTTAATTTTCTGTAGTCAAATGTCTAGATTTCAGTATGCATGCATATTTTTTACTAACTTAATCTTTTCATAGCTATGTGTTTTGAATGTCTATAACTTTCAGTGTAAGATTATTTTGAATCCTTTTGTATCATGACGTTATCGTATGATTAGAGTCATCGAAAGCGCTTAAGTTAATACATTATGTTATGAGTTTATTTTTATTTTCTTTACTTAAATTCATTGGAAAAAAGTACATACATATTTACATAAATTTGCGATGCGACCTTTCAAAAACAGCACAGTTTAAAAGTAAAAGTCACTACTTGATTCCGTCATGGAGTTCATAATGAAGGATCCATGCTATTATAGTACTGCGCATACGAACTTCCTGGTTATTGGTTGCCTTTCTGTGTGTGGGAAACAACTGTTCTAAGTCTGCGCACCAGTACACAAGCTGGAAAACACATTCACGCTGAAATTACTACTACAAGTTGGACGCACATTGCCTTGATAACCTTCTCATTATTCAAGGATTGGTGCATTTTATCTACACATTGTATCATTGAATACGTCTATTGCACGTTATGACATTCGCAATTTTCTCATATCCCTGTAGGAATACTATCTTGATGAAAATATTTCAGGTTCCCACAATAGCCGGGTATCAGCCAACACCCTTAAAATGCTTCAGTCCTGCTCGCCCCGGTCGTTCTCATGCCTATATTATTCGCTCATCTTCGTTGTAGATCTTTGCTGATCTGCAACGATCTGCATAAAATGTTGCTCGCACTTGTAGGCTCCTCCAAGATATTAGTTGGTGCTAATCTGTCCTAGACGTGTCCTCTAATACATCGTCTGCCCAGACCGTGTAGGCTGCACAAAATAGGCTTGTACTAAATTTAGATCAAAGGTTTTTAAATGAACTTCAGAAATATCTACCGACAGCTCATTTCTTCTGCCACATCCTATCGGGAATATTCTTGAATCTCTGGGTTAGGCTAAGCGGTTGGAGCGATGAATTTGATTCGTTGCTATATTCCTCCGCGAAAGACAAATGAGATTACCACAAAGTCTCGCATTCTGTCTTTTATAGACGTGCCACCAGAGAACAACTCACATTTCTCCGAGACTTGTATCACCTCCACTCTATTAATTCAAGGAACCGGGAGTTACTAAGCAGACTAACTAACATCAAAAATGAAGACCTTTCTGTTTGCCGGTATAGTGATAGTTACTATTATCCATACCATCGACGCATTCCGAGGCGATCTTGGGAAACAAAATTTTATGGATGGCCCTCTTTCTTATTCCGGAGAAGGTGTAAGTATTGCTTTCAAGTTAAATGTAGCAGAACTCGCTAATTGGATTTTCTAATCATCGTAGACACCACAAAAGTTCGACAGTAAAAACAATTAACTAGTTCAGACAATTCTGTGATATGATTGGTTAGAAATTTCCTTGTTAATATGGGATAGAACGCATGCTTGACGCAACATGTACTTTCGTTTAATAAATACCAATATTTACTACAAAATGTATATGCAAGTCTTTAGTATGCTGAATTGCTCATGAAACTTAAACGACAATTACAGAAAGAACTTTTTCCCTTTGAACTGATTAAGCATGCTAAGTGCAACAAATGCACTAGCAGCGTAAGTAAGTTGCACTCTTTGACAATAAATTCAACGTGTATATTCAATGTATGGCATAATAGAACATGTACCCATCACATGACCATAATAAATACTTGACGAATCATTTATAGAAAAAATACAAGGAAAAAGTAAAACAAGAAGTTAAACTGGAGGGAGAGAGAGAATGAGAGTTCATCTAGTTTATTATTTTCTATGATATCAAATATTTTATGCAGAACTGATGAACATTGATTTCAAAGATTTCAAATTGATTAAGACGATTTGTATTGCTTGAATTTGTAGCTTAAGGTCAACAACTTCTTTTATGAAAGCTGGAAACATGCATCTCAAAGCACATTGACGTAATCAATGGAGCTAGAGATGCAGACATGACCAGTCGCCGAGTTAACAAACGATTAAAGGTCAGAGACTAAGTTTAAAATCAAGAGAAAGAGTTCTTGTTCAAAATCGTAAACAAATGAAAATAGCATTTAATTAATTATTAACTTGAATGATAATAATAATAATAAATCTTTATTGTTCATACAAAAGAGTGGTAGCCTATAACATGCAGTGCACATTGATTTCTTAGAACTTGAAATATCTACTTCGCATGATTGCTTCATGAAATTGCTAATTCTGTGGCTCTATGGTAGGTACTCTTTACACTGCGTGAGACAGTGCGCGTTGTTTGTAGCAAAAAATAAAATATGTATGTACATTGACAATAAGTTCAATCAGTATATGTAGCCTTTCAGTGTAAAATAGTTCACACATGTGCAAGGAAGTGGTCTATCTTGGCGGAGAAACTGAAAGATAGATAAATAATAATCCTCATGCGAACATGTTTTATCTTTCGCAATAGTTGCCAATTCCTATTGATTAAGATCCCACCCCATGAGAAGTACCCTCACTGTTGTTATTAAAACACTAAAATCTTAGAATGCATGGAACAACAGTTGCATTCAAGGTTGACGTTTATAAATATTTCGCATTTACATAATGGATTCCAGTAGGTCTATATACGATTTCTGACGGTTATAAAATACGAAGATCTACCTTAAAAATGCTCTGAAAAACATGCTCCCAAAAAAACAAATAAACAATATTTTCTCGAATATCCTATGACATACCTTCGCAGGATATATCAGCGGAACTTAACTTTCAAATCGAGAGGTCCACGGAAACCTTGCACTTTATTTGGGATGTCTGTTTTCATGTATTATATAGTTTTATATACATGGATTGTTGATATCTTTCCTCATACTTTTTCTTATATATAATTTCAGGAACAAAATTTTAAATGAAAAATGATAAAATTTAGCAATACATACCAATAACAAATAATAATTATGATGCAAACACAAACACTAAACAATTATAACAAATCAAATGGGGTGAATTAGTAATTATTTGGTGTGTGAGCTGCATCATTGCCAAGAGTAGCGCCCATAGTAATTCACAAGACAGCTTATTTCAGTGCTGCATTATCATAGAAATTTTGGTTGAACTTTTGTGGATCTAAGGCCACAATTATTAAGTTATTTTGCGAGCATAATGCCTTAAGCAGTACAATACTCTGGTAGCCCACACAAGCTGGACAAATACAGAATACTGCAAGAACTACAAGTATACTTGACTGCATGAGCAGTAAAAAAAGACTGAACAAAGATTTCTTCTTTTGAAATCACGATTCCCGGGATTATGTTTGTTTGGTATCCAGAAATCATTGAACTGAATTATATAAATCCTCGAAATCTCGGTTGCACAAACTCTCTCGTAAAGCATCATTCAGCATGTCAATATCTTTCATACAGAATACACACTTCGGCTCTGGTGTTGTCATTACAGACGTTTGCTGTCCACACTATTGAGTCCAAGACCATTTTATTCGTATGAATGGAGGTTGTCCGTCAGCTCAACCTGATCGTATTCCGTGATTGTGTGCTTGACTTTGCGATCTTTTGGCGGCTCTAGAATGACGTTGGAAGTCGGAAAGGTCATTATGACTTAAAGTACTACAACGCTCTCTCTAACAAAGTCTGACTATGTCAGAAACTTACAAGTTTCAAAGCTTCAACTCCATAATAATGAAATTTGGTGCTAGTGTGGCATGGAAGTGAATTTGGAAGAATCATCATAGCAATGGAAGTGAATTTGGAAGAACGGTTGTTCTTTGATATCTTATATAAAAATCCGCTGAATTTTCAACACATGAGCCAATGTCAGAAATTTGACAAATTTCAATTAATGGCATTGAAGAAAAATTGTTCTTCTAACGAATCACCGATGCAAAACCAAGTTATTTTTAATGGAAGTGAATTGTAAAGAAGTGGAAACGAATTTGAATATTTCTAACATGATTTATTGAACAGTTCATCAAAAAAATTGTGCGTTACTTAATTTACATACTAGTACTTTATGATTTTCAAAAGTGTCTGTAGGCGACAAATATTCATGATATTTAAAGAATAATAATCAATGGCATAATCATAGAGTAGGTATATTAGATAGAGTGGTAACTCCGCATTTATTAAATCCCCAATGTGTATACACTTTCGATTTTATCAAGTGAACTCAAGGGAGATACAGGTGGCATTGTTAACAAATCTAAGACATGCAAATTTTTGCAATTTTGCAGAAATTACAATGGAATTGAGTGATCATGATTGCAATGCAGCAGGAATGATGGTAATTCACAGATTCTCATGACAGCCTTGGAGATTTAATGTTTGTTAAATGAGCAATTCGATGGGCTCCTATTACTTTCATGCTGAACCTCAAGAGTATTTT
The DNA here is from genome assembly GCA_907163375.1 of Prostheceraeus crozeri. Taxonomy (NCBI): domain Eukaryota; kingdom Metazoa; phylum Platyhelminthes; order Polycladida; family Euryleptidae; genus Prostheceraeus; species Prostheceraeus crozeri. Next base: position 89,743 of record CAJQUW010001636.1, on the reverse strand, counting down.
CTTAAGCGTGATCATATCACAGGCAACCTGCCACTGGCACAGCAAAATCACATAATCAAAGACAATGACTTCATTTAACTTTGAAAGATGTAAATGGGTCCACATCACTTTTCAGATTCAAGAAATGAAACATGAATTTAGTGAATCATAAAATCATGCCAGTGAAAAATGAATTAAAAACTTGAAATTTCAGCCAAAAAAGCACGGATAATATCATGACTTTTTCATGAAGACTTTCATTATAATACAATTCATGAAATTCCCCTGATAATCAGCTTGATTTCCGCTGAGTTAGGATGCTTATTAGCAAATATTCATTCATTTTGATATCCAACTTGTTTCTTACTACTTATATAGGAGAGTCATCTCGGTAGTATATAAAATGCCAAATTTTGAATTTTTTCAAAAGTGCTCAAATAATTTTTTAGACCACGGGAACGTAATCTTCGCAAAAAACTGAATCTATTGATAGAAAATTTTTCACTGTATACAGATACTTTTGAGTCGACACTCTACCTACATATCCCTACTCTATGATTGCATAATAATAATAATAATCGAAAATGAGCCCGCTAAATATCTGGCTAGGTGGTTATAGTCCGACAGCCAGCACGAGTTTTTGCAGGGAACGAGGCCGAAAGTGAGACTTTCACAGAATGATGCACACCCTATGCCTACTTCGAATCTGCACGTCTGCCGAGTTCTAGTGAGTTCCTCTTCTTGTCAGACAGGATCAAAGAAAAACACATGTAAATCCAATGGGACGCAGATTGCAGTTTTTGTCTAAAATGAAATTGTGTATGTTTTCTCCAATTAGACGATAAGTACTAAGCCCAGAGTCATAATTTTTGACATGAATGTCTTTAGCTCATTTTCATGCACCCTTGTCTATACAGCTAAACATATTTAGATTTGGCGAGCATCTTAATGTCGGCAAACACAAACATTTTGAGCAACTTTATCCACATTCAACCACATTCTCGCATACATCGGCGATCAGAAGCTTCATAATATTACATGCACATCATAGGAAATGACCTGAAGACATTCTATGGCAAAAATTATGACTCTGGGCTAAGTACTTATCGTTTAATTAGAGAAAACATACACAATTTCATTTTAGCCAAAAACTGCAATCTGCGTCCCATTGGATTTACATGTGTTTTTATTTGATCCTGTCTGACAAGAAGAGGAACTCACTAGAACTCGGCAGACGTGCAGATTCGAAGTAGGCATGGGGTGTACATCATTCTGTGAAAGTCTCACTTTCGTTCCCTGCAAAAACTCGTGCTGGCTGCCGGATTAGTTAATGACAACCACAACCATGTTAGAGACTTACGAGAAGAAGACTGCGCAACCCATTTCGCAAACATCACAACTCCAAGAAACTTACAAAACTCTTTCTGTTCTGTCTAGTTCGATAGACTGCAGACGGACAGAAAACCGGACAACAATGTGTATCACCTCATTTTTTCAAAAGAGCTGAAATTATTTCAGCTACCATGTATTTAGAAAGAAGTTAAATCATGTTTTCAGCGCATGATGCTCCAAAGAGCGTCAACTAAAATCGCGCAGCTTTATAAAACAGCAAAAGGTCATATGTACTTTCTTAAAATGAAATTTCAATGTAAAAATAATCTATATAATTGATCAATTAGCGGGAGGTCATTTTTAATGTCATCAAACCAGCTCAATATTTAGTTTTAATGGCATCAAAACTCCCCGCTTTTTGGTTACAGTCGATTTTATAAAATAAAGTTAATGCGCAGTATTTTGACAGTCCTTGGCGTTCAGCGCTTTTGAAAAATGTACTTTAATCCAAACCTGGCCTCACATGAATATAACATACAGAATGAAAGCAATCCTTGACGTTCAAGCACTTGATTTATGCATTGGGATTCTACTAAAATTTCTGAATTGCGTCACCTGATGGATCAACCAGTGAGACAAAGTATAGAAAGTTCAATAATAAGCTCCTTATTATTTTTATGATTTGATTCAATTTAGTGATGTAACACATCGCATACCGATGTTCCAGTGGGATGTAATGTATGAAAATCAATCTACAATAAATAAAATAAATAAAATAAAGCTGTACTTAATAATTATTTGGTTTCCTCTGCATGCTCGTACTCCACATGTCAATAAACGCATATTTCCAAATTCATAGGAAAATATGCAGGATGCACATAAATCAAAGCAAGTCCCTTCATTATACGAAAGTCGAAAACTTAAGGTCAATTTAAATGAGAAAACTTATGATGCTCCGGAAGAAGATGAGAATGGTCATAAAACAAAAGTTTTGCTTCTGAATGTCCTTTTAGTTCCTGTAGCACATTGTCGCGAATCGCTAGATTTTTGAAAGCATTTAACAATTGACTTCTGATTTTTTGGATTCTGCATGTTCATCAACTAGCAAAACTCAGTTGTGTTTTTGCAGTAGCATAATGTAAGTGCTAGTTCTAGTCGTACTTTCTGATATTCGCATTTTCTGATATTTTGAGCATTCAATCATGGAATGATACAGAATTCGAATTTTCTTAAGTAGAATGAATATAATTACTACATGCATCCTTGAATGAATCGCATTTTATGATTCTTTCGTAAAATTTCTTTCATTATTTTCAATGATTCTCTCTCAATAGAATATTGGTGCTTTATTAATGCGACATTCCACAGGATATTCTTCCTTATTTAATAATACCTTTCATAAAATTGAAATTAAACTTGATCCAAACTATTTGATTTTTCAAAGAAACAAAATTCAGCATTGCATTTTATTTTTAACAACAGAAGCATTTCAAATGGATTTTTTTAAATATTGTCACTAGCTTGTGAAACTTCTGCTAGTTATTTAGCTGTTAGATGATAAAGTTGTTTGCCTTTAGTCGTCATCTACCTATTTACAATCTTTATTAGGCATAAATGGCATAGGATGATGACATCTCGAAAAAAATGTTTTAATAATAACGTGCGGTGTTTCTGGTGTTATAGTTATCTGGTACTTTCATAAATTTGCCATTAGAAGAGATAAACTAAAATTTCATTCAGTGTTGATATTGGTGTTGCATGAGAAAATTTACGTTTATGCCACTTATCTTTGATCAGTTTTACCGTTGGAAAGGGTGACGAATAAATAGTGGTTGCATCCAATAACATGTTACCCAAAGGTGAAGCATTTATGATCACTTGTCACCTAGAGGTGTAAAAGTTGGAGTATTTTCATCCGACTGCATTTGTATCCATTCCGGAGCCACCCATCAATCCTCTAGTTAATAGACCATAAAAATTGGATTGATGATGTTGAGCACATCGAGAGAAGAAAGTTATGCTGCTAGTTCGCTGACACTTCTATGACTTGCATTTGCTGCGCATTTCAATAATAGTTTTCACTTTAAAAATTATGGTGAACTGCAGACAAATTTCTTTGTCTACAAAAAGTAATGGGACGAAATGATGCTTTTTATAATTTCGGCTTTAGCGGTGTCTCTGCATTAAGGAATTGATCTCTATTCGCATGTTTCAAGAAACCCGTTTTTGATACATAATACTACATTCGCGTATCTTCATCATTACTGGAAAAGGCGCAATCATGCACGCATTTGATAGAAACAAGAGCTACATTCCACACAAATGAAAGCAATCGTAATTCATTCGCGATCATTCAGAAACGATTCCAGATGCTTGTCAAGACAGTTGCTAATTTTATAGGAAGGAAAATTTGGCTATTTTTTTGCAGAAATCACTTTTCTTAACAATTTTAGTTATTTCTGTCAAATGAACACTTGTAACAAATTTCATTTTATTCAATTTATTTTCGTCATTTTATTTGAATACATTTAATTTCAATCAGCATCTGTCTATAAAATTAACCAGGGTAGCTGCTGCCACACATGTCGAAGCTGTAGTCAATTTATAATAATCACACAACAAAGCAATTCATAATACTTGTAGAGAATAATATTGCATGTAATAATACTCATGTTACTGAATGAACTTTATGAATATACTGCATGTTAACTAGCATAATACACAGAAATCGCAATAGTTAATATCGTTTTCTTGTCCCATTTTGTCAATGCAATCATCACCGAAGTGCACATACACCTACATGCATGTATACCTACACATACAGGATATATATATTGTGAAAACTAGAAGAAATCGGATGTTAAATTCCATTTTTAACGGTACATTTAATTTCACGTACATTTAATTTTACGATACCTTTCTTTGAATTCATTTTCGAATTGTCCGATGTAAACTTTTCCATTCTGGTCAGGTCAGATGTGTCGGTTGCTTGGCAAACGACACATTTTTGGAGACACTTTCCGTCCAGGGGAACAATTGCCTAGTTTTGAAGGTGCATGTATTGTTGCTATTGTTGCTTTCATTACCTCTATTATATTCATTGTTTAGAATATATATGCATATGGTGAGAATACATGTTCAGAATATGTATGTATAGTAGTTGTTCACTTCATCGACAGGTGGATGATATTCGTTCAAGAGTTTGATGCATCCATAGATAGCTAAAGACATAAATCAACTCAGTAATTCATAGGCATCAAGCTTTGATGTCTTTGAGCCTTATCAGCAGGCCCCGGATTTATATGCATTTATAATGGACCGAATATGCAATAAAAAACAAAATATATGCATTTGTGATCTCGCACCGTATTTTTAAGAACGATATAGGCTACTTAGCATACAGTGAACATATTCGAGATTACATGAAGTAATTCTAATTTCAAGCTTCAAGCTAGGGTTAAACGTCAGAACATGAAACTCTCAACAGACGACAAAATATAGTTTCAGTTGACATGAACGACCATATATTTTCTGAGATTCTGCTCACTAAATATGTGGTGGTTTGATCTCAAGACATTCCTTTATCTTGAGAAAGAACGCTCGACATTAACAGTTGTCACTATATTTAGCAGTTCTTGCATCGAAAAGATATCGGATTTTCTGTTGTATGATGAAACTATGAGCTCGCCAGTATTATTCTCGGTCTATTTCAATCAAAACTGTTAAATACAGATAGGCTTGCGGTGGCTGACTAAGCTGACTTTAGCTACGATTCTTTATGTTTCATTATCTGAATAATTTATGCATTTTAGTGCGTTAAGGCGATGAATGTGCATTTATATGCATATAATGCATTTATGCATTTATCCGAGGCCTGCTTATCAGGGACTCTAATGTCTTCTGACTCTGGACATAGATAGACATTGATGAAACGATCTGTTGAGAAAATGACCCTGTCGACGAAAAGACGTCGATGAAATGACTCAAATCCATGATATCTACGTGTTGATGAAGTGGACCACAGTATATGTAACACATGTAGCTATTACTAGGGATCAGTGAGCATACCAGGATAACATTGGTAAATATTACTATCAATGTCAATGATGCTGATAGTCCTGAAGAGCATGCTGCATAAGTGGTAATATAATCATCGTATGAGCAATAATAAGATAAAAAATAAGACAATTGTATCCCTGATAACAGCATGAATAAGTATCGCTGAGAAGAATATATCGATAGAATATCATTTGGTTGATAGCTGGATATGCATGACAATTGTTGCGCGACTTAATGAACGCAGGGTTATCATTGAAAATAACTACATCGGGCGTTTATTGGAGGATACACGGTAACTGTCAGTCGGACTACTGAAATCCATCGGGTATTATTATCAACACAATAATAATAAGTTAAGCTAGTTAGGACTTCATGTTTGCCAAACTCTAATCGTCACACAATTGGATATAAGTTGAGCGATTCTTTGACATGCTACTTTGCCTTGACGAAGACCGATATGTTAATTACCAAGTCATGTATTTGCTTATTATTGCCTTGCCTTTTTGCATGTAGATATCAAAAGCATGAGATGGTAATGCATTTTAGGTGAGCAATTTTCTGATTGAAGGAATTGCAGAAATAGTTATGTCGCAATATTCGTCATATTAGTGTCATGTCTGAGTCATAACTTCGGCAGATTCTTTGAAGACCGTTTCCAGCTTTTGCATCAACCACGACTTGTAATAGAAATTATATTGTTTCAGCCACTCCCGCCAGTTTGTTGGTCTATGTAGTCTGACCTCTTATTGTCATCTGTCCTGGTTAGTCCCTTACATTAAATCATGCTGGCTCTTCGTTTCCTTCAAGTGTTCAAGGCCATGCTTTCGCATCTGCAAAAATATTAGCATTTCAAGACCCGATTTGTGTTTGAATTGTCACATTTTATTTGCCAAAACATTTTCCAGCGCAGATAAGCACATTTCATTTATGCAATACTCTTTACTTCAATCTCGATTCTTCCTTTGATCATTACATTTGATCCAAGGTATACATACATATACGCATGCAACAAAAATTATGCTACTTTGTTTTATTGTTTCTCCGTGCACTGTGATTCTACACTGTTGAATACACCTATTGACCTTCATCTCCAAACCATGAGTAGCACTTTATTTGAACTTAGCTCTCAATGCCATGCAAAAGAACAATTTTACAAAAATGCATTTTATTCGAGAATTATCGTCTCAGCTTCCATCTATGCGAGGACGTCCGATTCAGTCAACATGATATTAACTAATGTTGCTACTCGATGATTGCACACTACTGAAATTACATTTCCTTAAGGTTACTTGCTCCTTTATTTAATTCTTTTCTTACTGAAAAGGAAACAGGACCAAGTAATAGCAATGACGCAGCACTTTCACATGATGATTGATTATATACTAGATAAAGTTCAGCTCTTCTATGGGTCTGAATAATTTCAATAAGCTTGTTATTGCCGAGCAAACATTTGCGTTAAATATGAAACCGGTAATACTGTGAACTTAGTCAGGAATTTTTTTCTAAATATGCAGACACTATATGAAATTCTAGGTCAAATTTCTCATACACCTAATTCTTTGGGTAAATACAACATACACTGCACTCTGCTCAACCGGGACAGTTTGGGGAATTGACATTTGGGCACTACTATTCTTTCCCCCACATTTTCCAATGTTTCCAAATTCATCAAATTTCATCAAACTTAGTCACATTGGATTTAGAATAGACTTTATTTGTCACTGAGTGATAGCACAACACCATTGAGAAGTCTCACTTGACCCTTGGGATGAGGGATTGGTCCTGTGGATGCTTAGTTAGAATACAAGATGCAGCTGTTCTGTGATCATGAACTTCGTGGGATTATTGTCTACACTGCAGCTACAGTGACCGGCAAAGCAAGTGCTGTGAATTTCCTACAAAACAGAGGAATTTTACACACTCAACGCTTTTGCGATGGTAGTGAGACTGCACTTAGGAGCAAGAGAAGATCGCTGACGATGCAACACTCGCGGGTGTCAACAACAAAAATGTTGGGAGGAAGAATAAAAGTACCGGCAATTGTCCCGATTAACCCTAGGCGTACCAACGTGTGATTTTGAAAATCACACTTTGAGTTTTCTTTGTCCAGATTTGTCTTCAAGACCGCTGCACAAACACTGTACACTGACTTTGATTCCGACGTTATATCAGGCATCATGAAGCTTGCTGCGATTAGTTTGGTTGAAATTTTGTTTCATACGATGCCGCCAAAGAGACTACCGGTAACTGCCGAAGTTGCACTGTCAAGAATTTTGGAAGAAGAGAGCGGAGGAGACGATGGTAGTGGTGAAGACATGTCAGATGAAAATGAACCACCAGTGCTTATAGATACTGTTCAAGACGAAGGGAGCGAAGACACTAGCGATGAAGAACCAAGTGATGAAGATGGATTAAAAGACAAAGATGGTCAAATATGGAGTGCAAACCCACCACATTCAAGTCGTTGTGGGTCAGAAAACATATTTCGAGGTCGAGTCGGTCCTACGCCTTCGGCCTTCAATACCACAATTCTTGAGACGTGGCAATTGTTCTTTCCAGAGTCTCTGCTACAAAAAAATATTGAATTATGCTCAAGAAAAGGCTGATAAACTTGGAAAGAACGTGACATTCAGACTATCAGAGTTGAAGGCATTCATCGGAGTTATGTACTACCGTGGCTTACAGAAGGACTAAAAAAATACCCATTACAGATTTATTGCAACGGAGTTCAAATGCCTTCTATCTTGCATCAATACCGAGAAATAGATTCTCAATGTGGTTGGAATTGATTTCCTTTGATAGTAAAGAAGACCGCAAAGACAGAGCTGTATACGATACCTACGCCGCATTCCGAGAAGTCTGGGAGGAATTCAATTTCAACTTGTCCACACATTATGATCCAAGTCCTTTTATTGTTATCGATGAGAAGCTGGTCACCAATCGTTGTCGTTCTCCACACCGTACTTATAATCCAATGAAACCTGGAAAGTATGGTGATATGGTCAGATGGTGCGTGGATGCAGAGAATCGATACTTCTGCAATGGCAGTCCTTTGACCAACAGGCCAAGAGACCCAACAAGTGCAGCTGAACACAAACAGGCGAACACAGCGCGATAATTGACGATGGCCCTATTACGTCCATACCTTGGTACTGGCAGGAATGTAACTGGAGATCGCTATTTCTCAAGTTACAAAGTCGTCAAAGAGCTACTCCAAGATCATTCACTACGTATGTTGGAACTCTAATGGCCAATAAGAGAGAAATACCTCCCAAATTGAAGAAGAAGATGAATCCTGAAGACTCAGAGTTTATTTTGGAGCACCTAATGGAAAGGTCACACTTTGTGCGCATCAAGCCAAACCATCAAAGTCTATATTCATGATCTCATCTCAACATCATGACAAAGGGTTTCGGGAAAACTCAAGCGGAAACCTGAAATAATCCTTGAATACAATTGGACGAAAGGTGGTGTTGATACGTTGGACCAAATGTGTCGAAATTACTCTACACGAAGTATGACTCGCAGATGGACACTTGTACATTTCCAGAATCTGTTGGACATTGCAGTAATCAATACTTTGACTATTTTTGAGGCGTGTCACCCCGGATGGTTAGATCAAAATATAGTCACCTTTTGATATTAAACAATAGCTTTTGGTCTTACATTGAAATACATTTATCGAAATAAGATGTCTTCATTGAACATGCAAAATATTGAACATAGTAATTTCTGACAATTTGTCTAAAAGATAAATGAATAAATAGAACATAATAATTAGCAAAAACGTATTTCTTACTTTGCTGAACAATTTTATTTGCTTTCTATGACAAAACGAGTAAAATAAAGGTGTGACTTTAAAAATCACGCCTTGGTATGCCTAAGGTTGGTTGGGAGCTTGGTACGCCTAGGGTTAAGCGGCTATCCAAAATAGCCGACTTATATGTTCTGTAATGTTTTTTGAAATAAACTTAGCTTCGTGCTCGTAAATAACAAATCTTCAAAATTTATTTTGAAAGATTTCTATAGTACGAGCGTCGCCGTGGGGGGAGGGATTGTCTGTGACTAGACGTCCCAGTTCTTTTTACTACATTCATCACAATTCATTTACCGTGAAGTGACGCTGGGGAGGAAGAAAAAAAAATAAAAGAAAACACTCATCGCTTGACGATAGCGCGGCTGAGCGACCATACTTAAAACTAAGCGCAGACATGACGAATCCGCTCGCTTATTTCTTAAAAATAAAAGGAAAAAGCCACATTTTCCATATTTCTTTTGGTTTTTAAACAACCTCCATACATAGATATTTGCCGTAGTTGACCAATCGTCGAGAGATTATTTCATGTTTTTCCAAATATAGAGTTAAGTAAAACTTTCCACGGTGGGTTTGAATTTCGATTATCACCTATAGAATTCTGCAGTAAAACTGGTTGCAGTTTCTGGTCATGCTTAGTTCATGTTGTCAGGAAACGTCAAATTTAAAAAAATCATCAAGCTATTTTCGAGAAAATTCAAATTTAAAGTTTTTTGAGTAGCAAAAAAGAGCATCTTTAATTTTTTTCATAAAAAATATAAAAAATTCTCCAAAGAAGCTGTTTGCATTTTTTGAACATGCCATGTAAGCGCACTTGAGAAATATCGATCTTACAAGTTTTCATCGAGCTATTACCAAGAAAATTCAAATTTTTTTAGTTGTTGAGTAGTATAAATATTCATTATATTTTTCTTTGATAAAAATTATCTTTGGAAAACCTGTTCACATCCTTAAATGTACTCTGCTACATGCAAGTGCAGTTGAAAAAGGTCGAACTTTCTTAGAAATGTTTCATCAAACTCTCCTCGAGAAAATTCAAATTTTAAATTAGTTCTATTGTCTATGCACGGAGTCTAGTATATTAGATGGATATTTCTTAATGTGATAGAATTTGAATTATCCCATATCAAATAGTAACTTTTCAAGCAGAAATGAATGGTAAATCCCGTTTTTACAGTTGAAGAACAAAACTTTATTTCAATGATATACTTTATTGATTAAAAGCTATGCATGTCGACTTTTGTAGGCAATCATTGCCGAAAGTAGTTCCTTCCCGTAATTGGGGTGGGTGGTGTCTGTGATTTAATAGTTGTTCCATGTTTCAGAAAAGTCATGATGACATGACTCGACGGATTGTTCACTCCACGTCACCAGCCCGGTTCATTTCAGTTCGCAAAACGGCGGCACATGGAACTGATGATTATGAACAGAATGATGATGAATAACGTTAGATAATGATCAAGTCAGAAGATGACTGCTATTTTGATTGTTTATTGATAAAGCAAAAGAGACTTAACTAGTGCGACAAAGGAACTAAGAAATGCACCGGATGTTGTAACTTTCCTAGATCTTTACGCGCAAAGAAGATAATGTTTCCGCACTGAATTGTTGCTTGCAACAATACAAGGTATGAAAGAAACCTGTCCAGCTCAGAAATCAATCCAATAATTTGAGAGTCCGTACCTCACCATAAACATGTACAATGTATTTTCAACTTGCTTTAAAAAATCATAAAATAATCAAACCAGTAGTTTAAATTATCAAGCAAGTCAAGTTTAGACTGGCCTCCAGCGTCCTGCGCCTTCTGTCTGTCGATGGCAACGACCAAGATGCAAACAGTGTGAAGTTTTACTCTATGATGTTAATTATATCTGCTAGTTATATAGGATGCTAGTGGGCTGACAGCATGCGTGATTGTCGAATGGTAAGGAGAGATTTTAATCTGGTTCGTGTTTTCTGTTTATTGTAGGCTTGAGATGTGTTGTTACTTTTGCCTCTACAATTATTGTGTTTCAAGTTTTGATCAGTTTATGAATGAAACCGACCTAAAAGGTCCCAATGCATCTCTAAGGTGGTTATAAAGCGCAGTATTATTGGTTTTCTTATCAATGGTCTCTTATGCTCTAGGTGTCTTGTTTTCAGCATGTTTTCCCTATAGAATGCTGCATTCTCTGCACTGTGAGCCGATTTGCTACGAACTAATCTCGCAAGGATTAAGTCTACTTTTTATTATTTAAATCTTGACAGATATTTACAAGAGTATGTGACTGTGTATGTGACTGATTGAGAGCCGTACTCATTAACAAGATTAACAGAGAATTCGCATTTTTGATCAATTTGTTTATTTTGTGATTATACCCATCATTAACACATAGCAGGTTAACTTGCATGCTGTTTTCGTAATATTTATTCGATGTTTTTATTTTAGTAAAGTCTCGCGTTGTTTTTCGCTGTAATAAATATTTGCCATTTCCTCTCAAAACGTCATGTATATGAATATTTATTTAATTAATGGGCTTTTATATTAAGTTGCTAGAGTGATTTTGAAAATCGTTGCAGAAACAATGCACAACATCTGAGCACGATTTATCATAGCACGTCAAAAGTCAGCAAAAAGAGTAGCAGATATGACAGCGAAGTAGCGCAACCGGTTAATAATTGTTCATCCCTGTTTTAATTAAATTCATCAGAAATCATAGATTTACAGTTCTTGAATATCACAATGTCCTTCGACAAAAAATCTCAATAGTGAGTATGACAGCGGGGCGACATGGCAAAAGTTATATGCTTCAAGCATCGCACTACGCGAACTAAAAAATGAGAGCACTTACTTGAATCAGTATGAAAGGATTTATGGTGCTAAAGAAGTAGACTTTAACAAAGTGGATGTTGCAAATAGTGTCACCTCTGCGTCTGGAGAGATTTGAGGTCAAACTTAGGTACACCATAGCTCTCAGCGTCAAATAATAACAGTAGTGGAAATGATGATGGCGGAGGTATCTTCGTGTGCCTTAGCTTTCACTGTGTTTAGACATCAACATGAACACTGATTGTCGATCGGAGGTCAACGATGATCTTTACCGTGTGAGAGAGCACATGCTCAAGTTTTTAGACCATCTTCTGTAGTTTTCCTAAATGTTATAGAACACTTTTCAGGTTTAATCAGAAACTCGAACAGATCAAGGCACGTAGGTAAGACACACACATGTTTGCAATCACAGACGTCAGTGATAGTTATCATCCCATTTATTTATTGCCCATTCAATTCTCAAAGTCAGCTTACCTATCTTTTCATATCTTAATATTTATAATTTTAATTTTAAATTCATAAATTAATTATAAATTATAAATATTATATTATAGATATTATATTATAATATTATAAATTTAAATATATGAATATTAAATTTATTTTTTTAAAAAAAATTAAAAAATTTAAACTATTTAGATATTATAAATTATAAATTATTAATAATAATATTAATTTAAATTTTCTAATTCGATCTATTTCCAACATGTTTTTCAACCTTAATTCAAACTGTGAAAAATGTCACAGCGGATGAACGACCTAATTCAGCTCATTGATCAAGATTATACGAATTCTTCCTTCAATTAAGTTCAAGGGAATTTCTCTTTCAAACTTTAACATTTTCCCTAGTATGAGTGAAGGAGCGTCCTGAATAACGCTAGTTAGGCTATGTTGCACTGTGCAGAATAATAGTAAAAGTGATAGTACAATGGAGATGTTTCTACTTATTTAATAACTTGGATCAAATAGTCAGAGTTCAAGTATAGCTTGGAAAATAGTGAAGTTAGACATTGAGTTGCATCCTCAGTTAAAAAATGCGAGCATACCTGAATAGCTGCCATTTCATCCAATATCAGAAAATCATCAGCAGGCCTAGTTCACACCTCTCAACATCGACACAATTCCATATTCAACCCTTGAAATACAAAGCGTGGTCAAAACGGGCGAACTTATTATTTCATAGCTGCCACAGCTCGAATAAGCTGGCTAAAGGCTTGACGCCATTTTGATCAGTTTCTTGATTGTGGAGTGTAACAAGGAAGAGTTTGAAGAAGATGACTCTGTTTATTGATTGACAAAATGATTTATACAGAGATTTTGTACATGACGTAGCCTGTCCTCGGGTATGGTTGCAACTTTAAATAGTTTTATCGATGTTGAGAGATGTGAAACATCTAGGCTTGTAAAAAAACTAGGCTTGCTGATGATTCCTGATATTCGACGAAGTGACAGCTATTCAGGTATGTTACCATGTTTCAACTAGGGATGCAACTCAATGTCTAGCTATTCTATTTACATTTTGTGGTTGCTAGAAGCAGCTTTTACTAAAGATATTGCAGGCGCACTAACTTAGGCGACATGTCAGTCATTTAGTGGATGCCCGTCGAAATTTCACTAACTTGCTTGCTGATTGTAAATCTCATACCTTGTCATATATAGAATACTATAACATAATTTTACTGGAACTCAAAATAATCATAATTCATTTCAGCTTATGTAATGGCAATTAAAACGAAAGAAAGGTCCCTGAAAGCAATTTCATAAATTTTGTTTGATTTGATACTTTTGTCACTCACATGAGCAGTGTGAGCATTCATGGATGTGGTAAACCAGGATGATGTTTATCACATTCCATGAAAATTGGATAATTAGAAAATAGCGCTGAAGACCGATTGCTGATTCCTATTATACACAAACGGTGTTAGAAGAATCTCAATTATTGGTGTCCATGAATAATAGCAGAATATTCATTATTATAAAATTTAGCAAGCCATTTTAGGCCTCTGTCACACTGAAGCAAAGCAAAGCAAAGCAAACATGAGCGTCCCGAGCAAACGTATGTCTGTATGGCTTTGCTTTGCTTTACACTCAGTGATGTCACAGTCTACAACAGCTGTAATGGCGACTTTAGACTTATAATAATAGTTAATGGCAACACGCTTGGTCGGAAACGCTTGGAAAGGCTCGCAGGGTGGCTGAGGCCTTATGTCGGCTAAACATTTTGGTCAATTTCAGTTATACTGTACATTTAACCGCATTCTTGCATACATTGCCGACAAGAAGCATGCCAATAACGCATAAACTCGATGAAAGTTGATCTCAAGACGCTAAAAGTTATGGCTCTCGGCTTTCTCTAATTTTCCCTAAAAAAGAGAAAGACATAGAAATCACACGTTAGCCGAAAACCTCAGTCTGCTTCCCATTGGATATATGCATGAACATGCATGCGTTTTTCCTTGATGTCAAACATGAAGAGGAACAGGGTGGAACTCGACAAGTGCGGAGATTCGTACATGTACATTGTACATCATTCTGTGGAAGTCTTATTTTTGGCCTCCTTCCCTGTAGAAACTCGTGCTGGCTACCAGACTATCTATCAATCCACTTTCTGTTTACAGCATATACAAATGTAGGCTGCAAATAATAAGAAATCAATATACACACTAACAAGCCCTACTTCATGTCTCAAATATTTTAGTAATTTTAGCTTTGCACTTTTCCGACTTCTGGTTCTCGTGGTTTCATTGTACAAATTAATACGAGTTCGTTATTCTGGAGGCGAAAAGCCCCTCATTAATCTCCTAAGAACAATTTTCAAATCATCTTCATAGCCACGATTAGCTTCCTGCTACAGGGTAAGCATAAATTTGAAGATCTTCTGAAAATAATCATTATTATAATCATTCACTCCTGAGACTTGAAAGTCATCATTTTACAGGAATCTGGATTACTTTGGAGCGGCATAAAGGCTTTATCCCACGTTCAAATCGATCTATTTATGAACCGTATTGTCTCCGGGAAGGGCAATCGGTCAGATTTAATTGCTCTCTCCTGTAGGGGCAACTTCTGCACCGACTAATTCGATAGAACAGAAATGATGGGAAACACGGAAGAATATGAGAAGAATTTCAAAGAGATATTCAATGAAATTATTATAAGTTTCTATGAGATAATTAAAACGGATGCCATATTGAAGATTCTAATCATTAGAACATGCATTTTCTGTTGCATTAACTAAGTATGCTGCATGTTCATAACTTTATCATAACAGTGACATATCACTTTAATTTCATTTCGATACTGAATTAAGTTATATTTATAATTGTTTATAATTGTCATAATTGTCCATAACCTTGGTATTGATAGGGGTATAGGCCTACCACACATTGACGTAGACGGCATTTTATGATTGGCCCTTAACAACAGCATCGAGAGTTGCTTACTCCATTTTAAGGTGTGTAAAGTTTTTTATGGATCCACTTAATGAGATCCACTTGACGTGAAAATACATGAATTATTCTAACAAATAACCATCCCAACACGTCTAAAGGTTTTGCCGTTCACCAGCTTTTAACATTCGCTACAAACATCTCTTGACGCTTCTGTCATTACGTACCCCAGAAAGTTCTCAGTCGTCGATAACTCAAATTGATATGATGATATATTTTGGTATTTTTGAAATTAAATTATAACACCTCAGTCAAGTCGTATCAAAGTCGTTTCATATGATATTTGTGAAGCAAAATCGATAAAAGACGACATAATAATAATTACCTTTGTTTTTTATCAGAGAAATGGAACATGGCAAAAGCATTGATCGAATCAATTGCCCAGACCATTGCACCACCGAGTTCGGATTTTGTGTTTTCTCGGGTTCATGATGAAAGCAATAATCCAACACGAGTCAACGTGGTCCTTTTGATCATATCTATGATCAGGTCGTGGAGGGAGGGGACAGCCGATACTATCCGCCCGCTGAAGTTCATCTTTAATTCCAGAATCCAGATGTGCTAGTAATACAGAAATTAACTTGAAAAATCTGAATTAACGCATTTGATACTTATCTCAAAAGCGCTTATCGACGATTTTTTTATCAGTTCACTTTCCAAAATTTGAGTCAAATGAAAAATTTCAAGATTTCATTTCAATTTTCCAACAGCCTATTTCCTCATAAGCATGCAATTGCGAATGGCTATCAAACTTCAGTGAGCAAAAGAATGAACACGCTGAACACATAACTGGGACAATTGACATGGTCTTTTTTAGCACAGTTTAATTGCAGCTTTTCTATGCTTGCACTTAGTGGAAAGATGTCCAAAGTAAAGACTATAGAATAACTTTAAGCATAAAATTCCTCGGCAGGCGTGGACGGTGCAAGGGCTCGTCAGTGCGACTCGGAGTGGCCCCTGTAGCTTGAAATATCTAGAATGGTTGAACCAGCTGTTCGCTTATCTTCATGCGTTGCTTTGCCTCTGTACTTTTTATTCAACAGTCACCCATATTTTGATTTCACGTTCAATGGACATTGATATTATTTTGTGGGGTTTCTCTTCTGTTTGCCTACAAAAGTATGCGCTTAATCTATTCTGTTCTAGTTAAGCGAGCTTTCCTTGTATAATGATGAAAACATTTCAACATTGTTGAGATTTTTTCACAATAGCCGAAGAAAACAAAGAAAGTGAAATAAGGAGCGGCGATCAGGGTCACCGGTTTACTGTTGCCGGACAGTGGACAAGTATAATAAACATGTCATTTGAAGGGATGATGGCAATAGAGACATTCTCAAGGAGGCATAACGTTTCCCTTAGACCCATTGGTGCATGACCAAATGATCGAATTCACTTCCTATGGTGGTGGATATCTCCAAAGAGCATGTCATAATTTGTAACCACCTCAACATGGAAGTTACATAATAGCACACAGGCTCACAGCAATCAATAGTTATCAATGATATTAGACAGTCATTGTTTTCTTCAATGCTTGCGATGAAGGTATCTAAAATATCTCGTCACACATATTCATCCACACCCATTGAGTGCAGTATCCGAATGATCACATGAAAATTATTGGTTGCTATGCCAAATTATTTTCTACCTGCATGTATCGCTATTCCTAACGTACAGCCCTCATGACACTGCAGTTTGGAAGCAGTGTGGATTTACATTCGTTGAGAAAATGCGCTGAACTTACTCCTTTATGAAGCGAATGGATAGTCATTAGGTTTTCACATGGATTTTGTGATTTCGAGTAGAGTAAGCATATTAGGTAGAGTTGCAACTCAGCATTAATTAAATCCCCAATGTGTATGCAGTTTCGATTTTATGAAATGAACTCGAGTTGAGACCCAGTACCACATGCGAGATATGAAAATTTCTACAGTTTTGGAGAACTTTACACGAAAGTGACTGCGATGATCATGATAGCAATACACAAGGAAGAATAGTGCTTTACAAATCCTCCGTGTCATGACAACAGTGGAGAGGAAGTGTTTGTTAAATAATTAATTCGATGGGTGACTACTTTAATGATCAGGCTTTTTTAAGAGTATTTTCTAAAGCGTGATCATATCATAAAACCTGCCATTGAAAGATCGAACAATCAAAGAGTAACTTTGTTACTAACTTAAAAAAAAGTAAAAAAGTAAAAAAAGTACTAACTTTAAAAGTGTAAATGACTATTATTCAGATTCAAGAAATGAAACATGAATTAGGTGAATCATAAAAATTCATTGGCTCATGCCGATGAAAATTGAATTAAAAACTTGAAATTTTAACCAGGAAACTAAAATTATGCATCACAATTTTATGCAATTTAATGCAAATTAAATCTCAATTATGCATTAACCATCTCAACTTTTGCCTATCAACTACTAACCCTTTAGAATTTACTACTATTAAATGCCCTTCTGCCGTACTGAATTTTTTCTCAACTTTTTATTTCAAGCCAGGTAGCCGACACTAGATCATTTGGCATAATTGACTCCAATTGATGCGATGTACTGATTTTAATTTTGGAAACTATGCAAATGAACCATACGGAGCTAAACTGCATTCTATGGAGACTCAGAAACGATTTCCTGTAATACTTAAAAACTCCTTCCTAAGAAATCCATTATAAACACGCTATATGATGACTAAACATATGTCATGGCATGATTCATAAAATCAATCAGTGCCACAAAAAACATGTTTTTATCGCTTTGAAAAAAAGTGATAGTGATTTATAGCAGTCAAAATTAACAGCGTTTCATAAAACCAAAGATAAAATATTTTTTTATATCAGTTCCACACTACTTAGAATAAAATCTTTTATCATCAAAAATTCAAAAGTTAAAATAATAATTTAGAATTTTACGCAGTCTGGAGAGGAACCGGGTTTCACAAAGAGGCATCAATAGCGCGCAAAATCTGAAAATATGGAAATTCACGCTTGGATATACATGTATATATGGAAATTCAATACAGTGACCACGCTTGGCTTCGCTAGGAACGGTCGCATTAGCACGACGGTCGCTGGGTCGCTGTACCAAGAGATTATCATTGACGGTAATTGATGAGTAGTATGAAAAATAAATAAGTAGTTTTGTTTTCGGCTATTTCATGCTGCTACCACTCCCAGATCACACTATCATGTAAAAAAGCATTATTCTATAGTGAAAATCATCCATCTTCATCTACAATATTTTATTAATTTCCCAAGTATGTACCTGTAAAGTGTAATGTAAGTTAGCTTCAGTCATTAATAGACTCACTTATCCTTGATGGTCAATGGTGAATTGCCGCGTCTCATTGCGGATTCTTGTTCGTAAGAACTCCACAAAGTCATCACAGCTGCGGAGGATTCTTCCATTCCCTTACTATTTGAAATGTCGAAGTAATTTGTCTAACATTTCATGAACGTGAAATGGCTGAAGTGCTGGAACGGGATCATCGTGGTCAGAATCGTCACTTTCTTCTTGTTGCACGCTTGACAGCATAGGTAAATTCTTTACAAGGGATTCAGTTTGACTTTCTGCGCTCATGAATGCCACTGGATCTGTAAGCTTCAAGCTTCCAGATCTTTCAGTATCTTGAAGGCCTTATCGAACAACTGTGTCAGTGGAATGTCATCCTCTTCGTCTGATTCAATCTGGGTCGGGATAGTATATCCTTCATTAGCGTCTTCCGCCATTGTGGTGACTTGATGCACGAGGGTGTCCTCTGAAACGCCAGACCGTTTGAAACATTAAGAGACGGTTTCAGGTCTGAAGGCATGAATAAAAGCTTCACATTGCTGCAACTGACATCGTGAGGGTGTGATGGAGCGCTATCGAGGAGTAACCAAATTTTGCGTCCTTGTCTACCTAGTTGAGTGAATTCAGCCAATCTACAAGTGGAAAGATTTTGCTGGTCGTCCAAGCTTTCTTGTCGCACAGTAACGGTGCGAGAAGTCACAGCCCAGTGTGTTCTAATTCACTTGCAACCATAGTTGTGAGACTGACAAGTATGACAAGTGCGTCTTCATTACAAGTGTGATGTAGCACATTGAATCGATTTCTATGTAATTGCAGAAACTCTACCTTAACAATTTAACGATTAGATCCAAAAATGAATGAGTTTCAAATATAGAGGTTTTTTGACTTTGTTCCCTGATACATAACCGTGGTAAGATAAACATTTCAAAGATAAGAAGATCCGTCTGGACTGCTGATATCCAAGCAGAAAAGCTCTTGGATTGCCATGTCTAAAGAGAAAACATTTGAAAATGTGCTCTAGTTGATCATTTTATGTCATGGAAGTCTATTCTCTCCATCATGGTAATAGCAACTGAAAGCAAATCATGAAGTTAGCTTCAAAAAGATAAGAAAAACAACAGAGAGATAGAGAACATTCTGGCAAGTTGACAAATAATGCTTCCTACATACTCGTAAGTCATGGCTTTCTGTCTAAATGCAGCAATCTTGGGTAGAAATTGAGCCTTATGAGCATGTGACAAATCGACAAACTAATTTAGACAATGAAATGCCTGTCAATTGTTTAGAAACTGTTTCGGAAATCCTTGGTCACGCGGTCCGATATCTATGATTCACACAACTCATACATCGAGGAAATAATGGCAGTTGGGCAGAAAACTGTGACGACAATTTGGCTACACCACTCTCGATTAAACTCGCGATTCGCGCTCGCGTAATCGCTCGTGGTGTGGTCTTTAATTGTTGTATTGCCATGTCATCGGTAATTTTCGTATGTCACAATTCTTGACACATCGCGGTCTTTTTGCTTTTCCTCTCATGAGTGGTTTTTCGAAGTCTAGAGATGCGAAGAGCCTCAACTTGAATCAGAGGTCCATTGATTGCCATATTCATAGCCCGTTTTCGTGTAAACCCCTCGAAAACCGCGTTCTCTAGTTCGTCATCATGAGAATTGCCGAACTTAAGCCGCTTCGCAGCCCCATTTGATCGTTTCTCTTCTTCCTCTAAAACGTCCGCTTTGTGCTTAATGGTATACTGAATTTGAGTCTTGCGACTCCGAACTTTTCACTTATCTTCTTTGCGGATAGAATAAATAAACAGCTTGATATGAATTCTATTTACTAACAGAATAGGTCAATAAAAATCATTGTGTAGAATTGAGTTATAAATGGTTAGAATCATAGAAATCCGACTTTTCGCTTGGGCCTAGCATGGAGAACAGCTGCTTGTTGATGGTATTTTCATCTGCCATGACAACGAATATCCAATACAACGAGGTTGTATTGCCTTGAATGTACATGTTCAAGTTCTTCATTACTACAGTGTCGGATTTCTATGGCAAGAATCAAAATTAAATTTATATGCGGTTAGAGTTGTGACATTGTTAGACTTTGTTCTAAATACTATTGTGAACCGATTTACTTGAATATCTTTAAGTCAATTGCGATCACTATCTATATGATTTCATTTGCGAAGAAATATCTACAATAGCTTTAATTGATCAATCACCAATTACCCTGATACATATCTGTATTCTTATCATTCCGAAATTTGACCTAAAGAAAACTCCAACACATTGAACGTCACAAATTTTGCAACAACTGATAATCTATTCAAATTGATAAGATTTAGCTTGTAGGAGCATCCAGGAAGTCATTATCTTGTTAGCCGTTACTGTAGTCCATCACAGCTTTCTTAGACGAAAATCTGGGCCCTGTTTAAATGGAAGAATGCATGCACCGATATCTAGCTGTCCATTGTGCATGTAACCGAATGAACTGATGCCTAGAAATGGTCACATTGCCGTTCACCTAAGTCAGTTTCCTGCCGGCAATTGCTTGTACTACGATTGCTCAAGGACACAGTTTGGCAGTCCTTTTAATCCACAATCATGAATTGCAGTGAGATCTGCATTTTTAATCGTCGTCTGGGTCAATTATCTTTTCTAAAAACGGCTAAAAATCAGCCAAACGTTCAAAAATTGCGAATTAGCCCAAAGAAATCACAAAATTCATGCAGCAGCCGATCATCCAAAAATACAAAGTTTAAACTATCAAAACGAAACCATTGCACTCCTCCATACCAACTCAAATCCTTCATAATTCAAACTCAGTCCTTCATAGAAAACGAAAATGCGAAAATCCTCCAGACTTTCGCGCTATTGAGCAGATCATCTAAGAAGAGAAACTTGAAATCTATACATAATTTCTTATCTGCACTATCAACATTAGCAGCCATTACCGAACCCTCTTCAAAATTTTGGCATTTCTGAGTGATCTGTTCAATGTGCATTAGCTACTCTCTCGGTTTTCCGTTGAACAGTGTAATGATTTTCAGTGGCTTTAATTTGATGTAATGGTGTAAAGATTAAGTTTGCTTTTTTAGATGACTTGCTGACTTTCTTTACTTTTCCTCTTTTAGTTTTCTGGGGGATTAACTATAGAGGATTTGAGTTGATTTGAATGAGTGTGATGGTTTCGTCAAAAAATATTTGGATGGTCGTCTGCTGCATGAGTTCTGTGTCCTCTTTGGGCTTGAACATTTTCTTCACTTTTGGCTGATCCTAGAAAAGATAGTTGAAACGGACGACGATAAAAAAGTGCTAACCTCGCTGCGAATCATCAATGTTTATGGATGAAACAGACTGCCAAGCCGTGTCCTTGAGCGATCGTCGTACAAATAATTGTGGGCAGGTAACTGAACGACAATGTGACTATTCGTAGACAACATTTCATTCGGTTACATGCACAACAGACAGCTTTGCTAAATATAGACCTGATTATAAAAACGGGCCACATTAAATTCGCTGAAATTCAATCGATTCCTATGTTTTCCATTAGTGACGCACAGGACCCGGGCGATTTTTAGCGTCGCAGGACCGGGGGGAGCAGTTTTCCATGTTCCGATGGATTAAACTTTTTGAAATAGGGTTACTACTTATTTCGAGTCTCGTTTTTCGAATGGTATTTTGTATGATTCGAAGATTTTCATACCAAAAATTCAAGTTTAAAATTTGCATTACCGGTATCAATTTTTTTCATTTTTCATGAATCGATGCATATTTTATGACGACTCCAAAATTGTTCATTGCAACTGAAGTATTTATGCAAACTTTTACTCGAGTATTTCTATTTGGTGATACAGGCATAAAATGCTGCGTTAATTTTAGTGCTATAAATAGCAATTTGAAATTTGAACGTAAACAATGTCTTTTCATGTGTTATTGCATTCTTCTATCTTTACAAATGTCTCGTTGCAATGACTTATTCGTTAGAAAGACAAAGGTTATCAAACATTCCGAATGCAATCTTTCGAATGGTGATGAGAATTTTGCATTATTCTGTGGGTTTCATATCTAAAAATTCACATCAAAACTTCATATTTTCACATTTTGCATTTGCATGTACAATTATACATGCACAATGTACAGGCACACATTGTGGGCGATAAGATGATTGTGTATGTTAGCAATCTTGAATTGCGCATGCATCAACATCATGTAAATATGATACAGAAACATTATATCAATAATAATCAATGCTACTCAAAATGAAAACCATCAATTTCCTAAAAAGTACTTTTGAAAATGACCTTTAAAACTGACCCTACCGTACGTCAATTTTCCCCAAATTTTAACTAAAAGTTTAACATACATGCAAACTAAAAGTTACAAAAATTGAGCTTTTATCTGACTTATTTCAGGAGATATGAAAAAGAAATTGATAAAGGGTGGCACCCCCGGTCCTGATAGGGTTAACATGCCATACATTATTTTTTGATATCCTGGTAGTCAAAACTGGTGATATCATGAAGTTATCACATAATCATCATTCTTTAGACTGAAAATGTAATCTTTTCACTTTTTCATCAAAAATGTTCATGTTTGGCATCTTCAGAATCCGTGCAATGTAAGGAGTACAAATATGTAGGTAATATTACATAAGTTCAATATTTCTTTTTCAAACTTATCAACATTTATTCTTATTAACGCTTAAGTACACAGACGCCATGTAAAGTGAATTAAGGTTCAAAACAAATCAATTAGCGAAGGCATGCATTTGTTTTATCACAGCTACTTGAGATTGTTTACTTTGTATGTTTGTGTACTTTAGCAGTACTGCGACACAGTAAACTTACGAAAAACATGTTATCGACATCACAGGTGCTTCATTTCACACCTCAAACAAATCTTGATGTTGCCCAACACTTACTAGGTTGTTCAATTTATGCGAAATGATGCAAAATATTGGATTCAAAAAATTGAAGTAGGAAAAAACTTGATGCTTTTTGCTTTAAAATGTTTCAGAGACATGGTTTTCTTAAAAACCATTGCTGACTGACTTTTCTGTGGTTGACAATGTTTATAAATTGTGCTTTTAGTTGTTTTTATCTTTAAATGTAATGGAGTATTCTTACTTCGAAGTGTTATTCCTTAATATGAAAGAACGATAGATATTCGAATTTTTTAGTGATTAACTTTTCAGTCGATCATTTAAACTGCGGCAGTTTATGCAGTAGTCGCACTTGTAAGCAATAAAAAACAGCTCATATTTTAGCTCTACAGCATCTCTAAAAACTGCGCAGCTGACTTAGTTCAAGGAAATATGTTATTCAATACTTTGAACAAAAGCGGCAAACTTTTTGACAACTCAAATCCGGTCTGTATAAAATGTTGTGCTGATCGAGATACCACTCATCAGATTGTAAATTTCAGAAGGATAGACATTTTATCTCAGAAATCCAGGGGAATTTATAATATAATCTCTACACAATCATGAGACAAACTTTCTGTTTCTTGAGAAATAGCAAAATGTAACGACATGGTTGTCAAGTGTCTCGTTAGTTTCGATAAGTGAAAAAAAATTGTTGACCTTTTGGGCACCACTCAAGATTCTCATTCTGGCAATGTGAAACTCATGACTGATTCGTAAATCAAACTGCATATCTTCCTGTTCACATCTATCCTTTTTTGTCACATTTTTGATATTATTTCCGAAGGAATTGGTTAACTCCTAAATCTATGTTTTCTATTCATTGTGTTCTTTAGAAGAAACATGCAAATTCTCTTACCTTCATAAGACAGATACCGATGTAGTCGCTAAAAAATGATACGATGAAATCTTGCTGAACGTAATCGATTGTTCAGGTGATCAAATATATTGCGAGTACATGCATGCAGCACTAACTCATTAATACATTATAAAAACTCGTTAGTATAAACCCTAGTTATTAAACTCATTAATACAAAATAAAATGCATAGAGCCTATTCAGTCGAATCGGTGTCATTGATGTTTGCTCCCCTTATCAAATTTGGTGCGAAAGACAGTAACGGGAACCTATGGTGTCTGAAACTTTATATTTACTTTGTATACCATGCGATAAACGCAATTTTTCCATAATACACGTAATTTTTTTACGTATTTTTTACACGCTATTGTCTTTAATATTCACGAGTCTTATCTTCAGCAAAAATTGCATTAAAATTGTATACTTGAAACTCAAAGCTGTAATACCGATAATGTAAAAGTGGTCTTATTTCATTTCAGTGTGGGAAAACGGATCAAGTTTGCTACAAAAACGTACACTGCTGTCAAGCTTACAGATGTGACTTCAAAGTTGAAAGTGAGTCTCATCTTAATGAAGACATTACACGCCAATGAAAGTCCTTTAATTTTAAGAGATTATGCATGTTGTACACAGCATTATTTTCCTTTATTATTTAAAGATAGTTTTCAATTGACAATTCAATAACCAGGGTCATGAGATGGAGAATGAAATTTAATTAGCAAAAAGTGAGGTTTTATTTTCTTCAATTCTTATAACAAATATTGCGTTCCCTGATCAATTTTTTTGTCGATGTCACAATACAAGATGTGTTAGTGAAGCCAAACTAGAAATACATCTCACGAAAGAAATTGTCGATGACTTCTTTCTAGAAGAGCTTAATGACCAAATTTAGGATGAAATGTCAAGGGATGGTTTCAGTAGCATGAGCAATTTTGCATTTTGCAATTTTGATTTTATATTTCTAAAAGTCTATCGCCGTTTAAAGCATTGAGGAGCTTTCAAAAAAGGAAGTACAATCTGAAGTTTCTAATTGTTCTTCTTATCTGGTTCATATTC
Organism: Prostheceraeus crozeri; assembly: GCA_907163375.1. Lineage (NCBI taxonomy): Eukaryota > Metazoa > Platyhelminthes > Polycladida > Euryleptidae > Prostheceraeus > Prostheceraeus crozeri. The sequence goes on along the minus strand of CAJQUW010001636.1, from coordinate 64,176 downwards.
AACATATCAATAAAGTAGACTAACAAGTAAATAATACTCACGATTTACGAAGCACTCTGTTCAATCACTGAAAAACTATGTGAATGTTATGAATAAACAAACAATTTGATTTATGGAACTCCAGAAGCAAAGGGACAATGACTGTCTGATCTCTGTGAGGTTGTCTACTCCAACTCTGCTTTATTCTTCCATGAGAATCATCAAATGCTTGGGATATCAATTGCGTGATTATACCACCTTAATTAGGGATCCAATAGAGGGTGATTGTTTCATTCAAATGATCCAAGACAAATCTTGCTTGATATAAATACAAGCCCAATACATGCAATTTGATAATTATACATCCATCATCATTTTCAAAACTCACACAAGAATCAATTATTGATTCATATAGTTTATCATTCATAATAACATATTAAATCCTTAAATTGGGATAGATGCTCTAATAAGTGCTGAAAATATAGTCTTGAACATGTCAATCACTATATAATAAATATACTCAATAACTGCATGTTGTGGGGAATATTATTCATCCTCAAACGAGTATTAGCATTGAATATCATCATGAGCGCTTCATCCACTTATGCAAAACATTGCTATCAATTAGGGTTGGGACTGTTGTAGAGATTCGAATGAAAATTTTAATGAATGCTGTCTCGAGAATTGTTAAGCTCTAATTCTTTCAAATATACATGGTCAAGTTTTTATTCCATGAAATTATTGTGTCAGCTGTTAGGAACTACAAATTCCTAATTTCTCACTTTCTATGATTTTTTCATGTTTTACTTATTTCTTAATAGAGAAGAATTAAGCTTGAAATTACTCAACATTTTTTCCAATTTTTCATTCTTTATTGCCAATTTAAATCAACGGCAGTTAGAAGATTCAGATTTTCCTGAATGCAGGTCATCTCAGTTGCATGTATCATGTACTTTACTTGACTTGCATCTTTCATAGGTTAACTTATCAGTTTTCGCTCTCTATGTTCGGAGGTTGGTTTAAAAGCTCCGGTGAGATCAGAAATGATTCTAAACGTGAACTCCACAACATTTGTTTTTCATGAATGACTTTAACGATTTGAAGACTTGGAAAGTTACCTAGTATCATACAAAATCGACGCTGCAAATCGCGATGTGTCTTACATGTATGAATAAATTGAAGTAGACTGCGGTGGCAGTAGCTATCGAAAATGATAAAATGTTGCACATGCATGTTTTGTAGAAAATATGATCGATAACCTTTTTAGATGATAAATACATGCAATATAAAAAACGTAGGCGTGATATTTCTACTAAGTCGATTCCTTGAAATAAAATCATTAAATAAAAATGCAGTTAAGTTCACCATTTCACCCGCCTCATCAAAGTGCTGTTGAAAATTGATATAAGGCAGAAATCATAGAAAACTATGGGCCTACTTTATTTTCTTCTGCTTCGTTTATGCCACTTTAAATGAGAAATTGAAAACCACAGTTGTAATCACACGGTGTTTCGCCCGTTCTCAAAAGCATGTACACGGGAGTGACGAATATAAACTGATATCATTTTAACTAGCAATATTTTCTGATAAGAAATTTTAGAAAAAAGCGGCGCCGGATTGGCAAGAACATGTTATAATATTTTTCAATTATTCTATCGGCTGGAAGGTTGTCAAACGGACAGTAAAATGTCTTTGTAAGCTCTTTGTAAGCTTTGTAACTATCAAAATTTCTTTTGAAAGAATCAACAGTATCATGATGATGTCTTGTCTTTCACTTTGGTGATATGAAATTTCAAGACGAGATGAAGATGAACAAATTAACGCGAGATAATTTGTACGAATTAACGCATTAACGGACGCTACTGAAACTTTTGAAAAGCATTTACTGCTCCATGCTACTTATTTGATTGTAGACAAAATTTTCTTTAATATTGCAGTAAGTACTCTTTCCACTTGATTGTGATCTTATCACAGATTTTGTGGCTAAAATATATTAAAATGAAAAATAAATGTAGATAGAATAATTAAATATTGAGTTGCTTTGTAATTACAAAAAGTAGCATTTATTTATTCCTACCGGTACACTGACTTCGATGATATGTCAGTGTCGAAAAAACATCATTTAATGATTAACATCAGAAATTTCAGTTAAGATGCTGATTGCTCACCTCAAATTTACTCCGGGTATGGCTGTTGCTTTAAATGGTGAGTTGTCTCGATGTTAAGAGATGTGAACCATAGACTTGCTGATGATTCTTGATATAGAATGAAATTTCGACTAGTCAAGTCTGCTCCCATTTTTCAAATGATGATGTAGCGTAATAATTACTCTATTTTCATTCATATTGTCTTTGAGAAACTGCTTAATGAACTGAGAAACAATGAAACGCAAAAGATAATAAGACTCCTGTTAACATATTGTCAAAATTCCGATCAGAGTCAATCAATACTTTCCGTTATATGATTGATGAATTGACTGCAAGAAATAGACTTGTATATATCTATACCTGCTCTATAGATTGACCTTAATGCCTCCAAAGTTCTGCGTAGAACTCTGTAGAATTTTGTCAACTTAAAACAATAAGGAAGGAAAAATCAGTTCACAGTGATGGCAAGTTTGAAAAAAATAATTGTTAATTCATGCTCTTCTTCGTCTGCCTATTGTCTGCGAAGTAGGATTTTAATCAGATGGATTAGCCCCTCCTCTCAAATTGTATATTTCATAGATTGGATTATGTTTGTGGTCATTCCAGTTCAGTAAGAGCTCCTCGTTGGATATGCAGCCACGCTTATTTGACAATCCAATTGTTCATCTGATCATTGACCATCTGTCGTCCTCCGCGTATTTGTCATCAATAATTAATTACGAGTTCACATGAGCCTGATATCTCTCTAGTAAAATCAATGGGTTTATATCACAGCAGATCGATTGTTGCATTGCCGTCATACATGATAAGCCAGATGATACGTGGTCATACGCTAGAACCATGTGTGATGTGGCATGACTATGGAACTATACAACTTTGAGCTATGACGCGGAATTTGACACCTATAGAAAAATTAAAAGAATCTTGTTTTAAAGATTGATATTTCGAATCCACTAATCTAGCTCTAAATACATAATTTGCTAATAGCACATAATATAAATAAATGCAAATATAAAATAGTACAATATATTTATAATATATTTTGATATCATGATGTGAATGTAAGTAATTGTTGTTTGATAAATGAATTTGATTTCTATTCAATTTTATATACCCACTTGAGACAGACGAAAATTGATTTTGCCTTCCATTTTGAATTTCCATACTCATGTATATGCTGAGGTCCGGAATAGCTTAGATTATTAATTAGCAATCAGCATCTAAAAAGTTTTTTTTAATTTTCATTGAAATTTAGTCTGCAGATAAGAACAATTATCTTCAAATTTTGCGTTATTTAGCCTACGTCACAGAAAAGATGACAAACTAGAGAAATATATTGCAAATTGTGAGCCTTTTGATAGAAAATTGGAAATGAGATAAATGCCTAAAAGGAATTCATTTTCTTCGTTATGATGAAAGCAACATGTGGAGATACAGTGTGGCAGTATGGACAAAATTTTATGATTATCAACGAAATCATGCTATTACCTTCGATTCCATGCTAAGATTACATGTGCTGTATTGCTCTTAAGTCGTATATTATATTAAGATATTCAATTTTAGAAAATGGATTCATTAAAATTATTGATTGGTCCTGAATTTTAAATCCTGAGTCTTCAGTAGGCCCAAAGAATGATGACGGCAATAAAAATATTGAAGATTCCAAATATTGATTGAATATTGCATCTCCTGTTTGCGAATTGAATTTCCGTCTCCTGTTTTCGTTGGTTTGACTAAGAGAGAGAAGAATGTGCCACAGAGAATCGAGAATCGCGCTCATCGTGTTATATATAACATTGAGCATAGCTCTGACAGATTATGCAATTGCAGTGACGACTCAAGAGGAAAGAAGGAACCTGACATCCATGAGACTTTTTAAAAATATTGAAGGAAATATACAATTTTTAAAAATACATATTTTACAACACTTGGTTCCTCAAAGGTTATATTTTACAGAGAAGCTTTGTGTTCCTTTTTCAAGAACGTGTCTTTATTCACGAACCTTTTTCCCTTGCGCTACTAAGTTCATGAATGGATGATATGTTTTGTACTTTAGAGAGCTACTATTCTGCTTTAATAACTGCAGCATTTCGTGAAATTCCATTGATATTGATCGATTTTATTGATGGAAAAATATGCACTTGCTTGCTTTCTTTCTATATCCATGTTATAAGTATTAGAAATGAAAATCCTAAATCAATGATTTTCATCTGATCTTGAAAATGCAAAATTAGTCGTAATTAAGTACTTTGATCGATACCCTACGTTCTTTATCACCCGAGTCTTCTTGGGCATTGAAAGAACAAACCGCTCAAATTCTTTTTTCCTTAGCAGACTTCTTTACAGATTATTTTGGCTCATTCAGATGTTTTTGCAAGGACTACTAATAGTCCAAATCCTCTTTGGTGCTCTTGGTTCTTCAAATAATGAAGCTTCTTTCAATTACACAATAACAGTTCTTCAATCAATCTAAGAAAACCTCCCGTGGGTTGATCACTTAGCTGAGAATGGTTCATTCATTCCTTATTGAGAGTTTGCAACTTTTTGAAGTTTCATCGCTTTCATTTATTGACTTTTTCATGCTCAAAAGATTTTAAGGATTAATAACGAATATATGGAGCTTTGATTTAATATATCGTTGATGCGTAAATTGGATTTATTCCTTGCAGATATTACAGCAGGGTTTCTATTGCTTCACGCAATTTATCAAATCTTCATTTGTCTGTGCCATTATTACTGGAAATCGCATTGAACTTGATTTGTTTTATTGCAAAGTACAACTTCCATCCCCGGAAACCTTCAAAAGCGTTTTCTCCTGAAAAAAGTCAGCTCAGACGACGCAGATGCAACTGCTCAAAGTTGTCGGGCAATATATTTTATTTTGTTCCATTTTAAGCTCTCAGAACTGTTGAAGTTCATTTCGTTAATTTCTCCAAGTAAAATTTCAAGGGCATTTGCAAGTTCGAACGAACAGATTCTCTTAATCGAATCCATCATGAGCCATTAAGTAGGCCTCGATGATTTACAGATGCAAGATATTCTCAAGCTTTATAGTTCACACTGAAGTGCTCGCGATGCTTCTCTTGTGATTGTGACACTACCTCGAAGAATGCAAACTTAAGGATGAAAAGCAGAAAAGAATAATGTGACATAATTCTCTCTCTCTCTTTGCTTATCTGACTTTAAATATGGAATGCCAAATGTGTGTAGTCACTTGATATAACGTCATGTCTGTTTCAGATTTAGAAACCCCATTTAATTTTGATCTTTGTTATTTCAGAATATAACTAAAAGCCTCGTGAGAAAATCATTTTTTCTGACGTATGTTGATAAATTAAGAGGAACTGTTAGCTCTTGATATTTTTGTTCAATATTAATGAGCAAACCCTTAGACAATTTTTGAAATAGATTTCTTCTCGAAGCTTTTAACGCAATTCTTGTCACACTTCTTTTAAATTGAATTACGAACACTCGCTGCTTTATTTAAGTTGTTGGATTATTCAGAGTTTTCATGATGTAAAAGTCACAGACTCACAGATATACACGCATTATACACCTTGTAATATCATATTGTGATTATATGACTCTATTGTAGCTTAATCTATGCGCTTGTCGTACAAGTATATCATTTATGAACTATTTATTAAGCATTGGAGTGCCAGACATCTCAGAACGTAAAGCGAACGTTATAGGCATAATACTTTATTTACTAACATGTTTCTGTTTTTTCATTGAATTTGGGAGGAATCTGAATTTTGATAGTGCTAGTATTGCAGCCTATTCGAACTCATACAATGAAATACATTATGTGATATTATGGGAACAGGGCAAATTTTTGTTCAATTGAGTAAATTCATGCAATAGAATAGAACATGAGTGGGCATGACAAATAAAGCAACGATTAATAAAAACATAATTAAACCTAATAAAAGAATTAAAAAAGTTCAGTCTTTGTCTTTGGGTGTTTTAGTTTGCATGTACGAGTATCACTGGTGGCAGTAAAGTCACCATAGAGAAAAAATTCACGAAGATGATGGGAAGGATTCATAACGACATCACTAAGGACTTTCTTACACATGCAATCTCCCGCTATTAACAATTTAAGTCTCATTGGTGCATTCACAATCATACGCAAGACATGCGTGTTAAAGAGACAATGGACGTCACATGGGGATATTGCAAAAATACTACCATGAGCATCTTTTTAGAAAACGATTAATGCATTTAATATTCATTTAGCTATAAGTACTTAATCTAAGTTTATTCTTTTTGAAATTTACCAGACCGCATTATTTTCAACTTGTATCTATTTGAATTATCGAATGATCTTTTGTCATTTTCAATATTCAACAAATACAAAATGAAGCAAATATCTGGAGTAAGCAAAATTCTGGATTGTTTCCTATTGTGTTAAACTAGAATTTAACAACAAATAACGTAAGTAAAAAACAGTTTCAGCTAATCACTGGTTTTCAACAATGTGTGCAAATTTAAGCATTTATGATTTCTTATTTCGCTGAACATAGATTTGGACAGAAGAAGTAATTCTAGAGTTCATTTAAAGCACCCGCTGGAATACAACATTTTGAGACAGTTACCATCAATGAGCACGTCAGCGAACCTTTCCTTTGTAAACTATTTTTTTAAAATCACATTGATATGCTTGATCTAAAATAATTAATTACTCATTCTTGACGTGATTTACATAGTTTTCAGATTAAATGAATGACAACAACAATAGTTGGAATCATTGCAATAATTTGCGTAATATGCAGTCAATTGGCTCATGTTCCATTGTCCTTTATGTTCAGACAGTAAATGTCGAAAATTGAATCTGAAGGCTATCTTATCGTCTGACTTAGCTTTGATGTGTTTCGATTCAATGGGAATCTCATGAAGCTAGATATGATATAATCGAAAATGATTAATTTTGCATGGAAAGCTATTGCACATAATTTCCCTCACACAACTTGCCAATATGATGATCAGATAGGGATAATTATGAGCAATGACCATGATATATTTTCCATTTTCATTCAATATTGTCATAATTTCGTTGTGTGAACTTTTTGCGTCTGAAAATTACGATAATCTTTATATGGTTAATCAAATTCACATGTACTGATTATCGCTGTTGAAAAATGAAAAAAGTAGCCCATTGAGATGCCCCGAAAATCAGAGTTTTGAATCTGCCTCAAATAATCGCAGAAGTCCTGAAGCGTGCTCGTAACTGCCTATATGTTACTTTTTAGCGCTAACATTATACACATAAAACATAATTTATATCTAAAATCTTCTTGTTTTCGACTAATCTCTTCATCTTTACGGTATAATATATTTACCGTAGATAATTTGTTTTATGAAGACAATCATTTTTACAGTCACTTAATTCTGTTGATGTCAAGACTCACCAGAGGAATCAAGATTTTGTAATGAGTTGTGAGTTTCTTAAACCGTCGAAGCCGTTAATTGTAAATAAGCTAAATAAAACTTTTCAAAAGCTTATTAATGAATCAACAATATTTTTTACCGGTTACATTCTTCATGGAATAGCTAGCTGTGACTATAAACTGAATCAATTAAAGAAATAAGTTGCTTATCTGAATTTCTATGTTTATGATAGTGTGATGGATATGTGCAGAAGTCCATGATATGTGATAGGTATACCATAGCATTCTTCAAATTCCCGAAGGAGAAATAGCAATCTGCCCGGGCGTAGCGAGGGCAGATTGCTATTTCTCCTTCGGGAATTTGAGCAAGAATGCTATGGTATACCTGTTATACATCATGATCCGATATCTGGACTATTTCTACGAGGAAAGTTCTCAGGGAAAGTTCTACGGGAAGGGATGGTTCTTTGATTATATACCATGATGCACATAGACATCCCCTCAATAACCCGGGATTTATTTTCAGAGAATATCCCTACGTTTGGTTTAACGATATCTGTAATTGAACAATCATGAATTACATTCATTCAAGTTAATTAGTAATTCACATGTACATGTAGAGTCAAAACATCACATCTCTACATACAGTACGTTACAAGGAACGATAAAGCGGTAAGTAGGCCTATATGAATATGAAGTCAAAAGAAATGGAATGAAATGTGGTTTGTCTCAGCGTTCACATCCATCTTCATTTGCTTCCTTGCGGGCATTTGTAGCTGCCATGTTTCATTGTTCATGACTATTCTTGTTGCATTCATGTTGGTTGAATTGTTTGACATACATGCAGTTGAATCGATGGAAGCATTCGGTCTAGCACTATATAAAACTGAAGATGTCAACTGGAAGTCTTCATCATCGACTTCCTCATAAGTTGATTGCGCCTGCGATCTGTTCCCTGTATGAGCTTTTCTCTGAACCTCGGTCATACCCTTGAGAAATTGTCCTGTTGTCTTCTTGAGTGAATGGTTGGTGTAATTTCCTTTCAATTGTCCAAGTGATGCGATCTCTTTCATCAAAGTATCCAACTTATTGTGTCCTATCACTGTATCCTCAAACCATGAATCGTCAGTGAAATTCGTTCTAGCTTTTAGATATAAGGCTGAAACTTTCCCGCTCGACGGACGCTTGCTGGCATAGAGTTTGTAAATCCTGACAAAGCAGCGCTCCGGATTATCCTGGTTTGTGAAGACTTTTATGGTTTTTGGCTTTAGACGACACTGTTTTAAGCCACCAGTGTAATTTTTGGAATGCATGTTGGTGTACACTAATGCTTCACCTGTTCCAGTCATCGTTAATTGAATTTGTGTCCCAAATTTGAGCTCTCGATGCTCTCTTCCTCCTCGCAATCCAAAGAACTTTCCGCAGCAAAAGAATATGGTTCTTAACAAAGTCTGCGGATCACTGTCACCCAAAATGCCTTTGTTCCATAACCCATCTTCTTGATTTTTGGACACCGGATTTGAGGGACCGGGTCCTTCACAAGGAACTTCAAGGTAATTTGCTTCTTTCATGGCTGCGTCCAAAGCCATCCTTGCAGATTCAAATTCTTCATCATTGAATAATCTCCATCATTTTCCGAGAATATCCTTTAGATAATATCCTAGACCCTGAAATATTTCTCTTAAGGTCTTTGCTGGATATCTACCCCCATTCTTCTTTCTTACTTCAAAAATGAAATAATTCAGTTGGGAATCCAGTTCCGACTTGCTAATTTCTTCAAATGCTTTGAAAACATGATCACCTCTGACTATCCCATTTCTTTTCCTTTCCGCAAGCCATTCTTTGAACATCTTTGCTGCCCAGTTGGCCTTCTTCTTTGAATTCTTGGATCTTGTGCTGTCTATTCTTTTCTTTAGTTCTTCTTCGTTCATACTTCTTTCAAATCGAGATGTTGTTGGTTGCTTGTAATCATCCATTAAACTTGCAAGTTCATCAAAGTCTAAATCAATTTCTGCCATATTGAATCAGTGAATAAATGAATCAGACGATGCAATTTCTGAAATTACTGCAGAAGTTACTCCATAGATCTCTGTTTTCTAATTTTAAATAAATAAACTTCCCTGAGATTACAAAATATAAGTTTAGTGTGGACATCATAGATATGACATGTACATGTACACATCATAGATATGACGAAGCACGAGATCACTCTCAACCACTATGCAAAATAAACTTCCCGAGTAAGATTATTAGATTCCACTATCATCATAGAAGTGGATAATAATACACTAGAATGGAAGTTTGATATCTTGCCTATGTGCAATGATGGCACATGGAAAAATCTATGGTTTGTAGATCTGCTTCGATCTACTCGTAAAACATCGCATCATAGTCAAGCTATTTGCCAAGTTGGTTGTGGAGGTTGTTGACAGCAAATTGCAGGATTTTCATGAAGAGAACTTTAAGTGGGATGGCAGCATTGTTTCATATGAATTAGCGTACTACCGGTATTCCATGGATTAATATACTGTGTCTATTTATGGCAGTCATTGACAACTATTTTTCAATACTGGAATGCGAATCAAAAATTGGTTCAGAGTCATAATCGAATGTGGTCGGTGCATTGGTTGTAAGAATATCTCAAGAATTCAAAGATAAAAATTCTAATTATTGGATAATTTCTCTTTCTAGCGGTTAAGTAACCTATCGCTTTCTGGAATAGACACATTGAAAGCTTCTTTACCGACAGTCATTTCTCTGATGAATGAAATATCGCTGGATCCTTTCAATTAATCAGTAAATATATTATAAAATATAGTGTGATGATATTTTGGAAGCTCATATTCGAAAGCATTCAAAGGTCTTGAAAATTGTTCAAATATATTGAACAGGGGAAATCTTTTAAGTAAAATTAATACTCTGAGATTTCTTGGCCTCTGATTTCAAGCTGGAGCAATGCATGTTCTGTAAATCGACATTACAAATTGCGTATGTGTCTGATTATACTCTTGATTGATTATAGGAAAAATTTCAAAATGATGAGCGTACAGAACGTTTTAGAGGATTTCCTTCTTTGTCATCCTGTCGCTGGAGTATTTTGTAAATTCACTATTGCTTTTGTGCACATGATCTTTGGACTAGGGGCAACAATCCAGATCACAAATTGACTTGATAATTAAAAATGCCAACCCGAAAACAAGAAAGCCAGCTCACAAAATTAGCTTTTTGCCCCAACTAAGTTCCCCCGGAGTGTGCCATAATTTTCATGCAATTTCCATTCTAGGACTTTCTATGGTATTGTTAATTTCTATGACTATCATGGTATATAGCAGATATACGATATCATTCTTCAAAAGCCCTCGGAATAAAGAATCTGCCCTCGCTACGCTCGGGCAGATTGCTATTTATTCCTCGGGAATTTGAAGAATGATATCGTATATCTATTACATATTTCATGGTATATTTGATAGATGTCTATTCGGATCATGATATATACTGTACTGTAGCATGTTGAATGTACGTGTGAATGCAACATTATGCTTATAATCGCATAACAAGTTCTTAAATTTCAGAATACAGTTCGTTTGGAAGATGTCGTGCCAGGAAAGTAGCCGGTGAGGGGAAGAAATGTAGTTCGGATAATAATTGTGGAGAAAATTTATGTTGTCAGCGAGAAACTGTGGGATTCCGTGGAGGTCAAAGAAAAGTCTGTCGAAAATGCTCCCTATCCAGCGACAAAGGAATGGATCCCAACTACTTTTACAACTGGATGAATCTGATCAAGCGATCACGACAACGGCGTAGATTCAACTATTAAAAACAAAGTGACACCTGTTGTCTTTGATCATACCCACTTAAATGACAATTACTAATTGTCAATTCATCTGCACATTAGAAAATCATTACTAAGTCGCATCTGAGATCGTGGATAGAAACCTCAAAAGCTCCCGGACAAATCCTTTGAGCTTCAGAGTGCTATTTCTTGTTTGGCAATTTTTCTCTGATAAATCGTCGAGTCAACATCATGATTTTTATAACCCATCCTAAGTAAAGAGTGAGAACATACGCATACAAGTCAACTGTGATGTTTTTTGATAATAAAAATTTTAAATAATGCTGTTGCCTGCTCTACACTGAAAGCTCATAATATATTCCTTTGGCGATGAATTTCACCTTTTTAATATATTCTGTCTGTAAGAGAATATGAAATCTGAGATTAACGCTTTGTAATTGAGTTCATCTAGTTAGCGGCTATTAATTTAGAAGTTGCATTAATAACTTGAGGATTTTGTAGTCCTATTAATCAGTTATTTGTTCCATTCAAAGAAGGCAAGTGGAAATTCTTCAACGGTGTGATGTTTAAAGTGAATTTAGATATCTGATCCAAATCTCGCGTTCTTAAATGAGACCAGACATCAACACGTCGGTCGACGAAGGATGTTGTCTGGAGATCTCGGTGTCCTTCTAAGTTCTGAATCGATTTTCAGCTCGAATTCAATGTTGGTGAGAAAGAAGACCTCTGTACGCATGAGCGCAGGAAGAAGAAAAGGCACCAACAAGATTACTCGAATCTATGATCCAAATATTTCAATTTTTTAAAAACGCTGTAAAGATCACCTTGAGTGCCCTTGAGTGTCCACACCGCGCACTTTAATCATTAAGTTTTGGTTTGGCACCGTGTTAAAGTCCTCAAAGAATGTTAAGTCTCCGCAATTTATCCAAACATATGAGATAGCGTACTTGACAGTACCTTGACTCAAATTAGCGTGAGGAACCCCGCGGTAAACGATGTTATTTCTCGTAAAGCAAAGCCTTATGTAAAAAGGGCCCAATCAGATAAAAGGTTTTACTTCACGAGAAAAAACATAGTTTTCTAGAGTTCAATGAAGTGATTTGCCATGCTCTCTCATCTTCAAATACTTCACCATGCTCTTCACTAGCCATCCAAAAAAGACAGCTATGAGATACGAGCTTTAAGGAAACTCAGTGGAAGGATCGATGCATCACCCTGCAGCTCAGGTGTATATAAACATCTCATCACAATCGTAATCCTTACTGTCATCTACGGGTCGGAGAGCTGGATTCCAGCGACACTATCAATAACGATGTCACAAGGAACATGGTAGGTAACTGGAGAAGCATTATTGATACGATTCAAAGCCAATTTCATCTCGACTGAAGGGGCGAAAACCGATGGTTGATTGTGATCCTTTATGGAACCGACCAAGAAGTGGATGGCCCACATTACATAGCAACAGCTTGGTGGTAGCAGCTCAGAGCAGAAAATAATCAAATATCTAATCAACACATGATTGACCTGTCGAAAAATTGTCAATATTGGAAGAAGTAGCGTACATGCGGGCGAGACCCAAACTGATGAACTTCAGACTAGTGCTCTCCATGGTTCATCGATTAATCGAATATCTAAATAATCCAAATGAACGGTGCTAAGACGTAATTAAGGCAATGATAAGTCATTGATAATCATTCGTTATTACTCTGGAATATAGTCATAACTGCATAAATTCTTCTATTGATTTCTATCAAAGAAATGTTTAGCAAATAGGCTAATTGTGACTCTAGAATTTAAACGAAATTGTGATGATGTCTTTTCGGAAGTTCAATAGAGATTTATCCAAATTGCTGCATGTGTGCATGTGCATTGAGCCTTCATACTGCTTTTACTTCTGATAAGTTATGAGCACAGCATAGACATTATGCTGTTAGGTCTATTACAATTACGCAAGAAACATTGAAGTCAGCTCAAGGTCTGAAATGAAATATCAAAACTTTGCACGTCTTCTAGGTCCACATGTTGGTGATTAATATGAATGTTGTCTGAAGAATGAATCCAGTGATTTGAAAAAGTGCTGTCACTACATGTGCTAAGCAGGTGTACCAGACTATTCAATAATATTGATAATATTGACAAAAAACAACAATCTGACATCTCACCGGTTGAAACTAGTTTAAAAACTTATTTATTACAAGAATGTGTTTCATCCCAACAACATGTCAGATCGTCCTACATGTCTATCGTGACGTTTTACGAGCACCTATTTAGTCTCAGGGTTTTGCTAATATTAATCTCGCAGTTTCGATGCTGCAGTTTTCAATTATTCATGATGTTTTTCCCGTAAATTTCAATGATACAATGTTTTAAGATGTAATAACATGGCTATTTGGAAAAGGCAATATTGCAGTAATTATCAGGCGATTATTGGGCGTGGAAGATAAATAATCTACATCAGCAGTCACATCATGCATGGAAGCATAATTCGGAATAAATTATATAATAGACTCAATGACAGCTGATTTATTCTTTTTTCTTTGAATATGTAAATATTATGTGAACAAGCTGCTTAATTGAGACAATTTCAGTAATTTCGCATTTAATGAGACAAATATAAGTTGTTTCTCTTATTACACGCTTGATGCACGTGCGATGCATTCACAACATTCGTCATATGCTGGATCCATAATTGATTCTGATAATCGGTAACTAGAATAAAATGTTGACATATTTCATTGTAATGGCTGATTAATATTCACAGAAATTTATGAGCACAATACAAAGGCAACATCCATTCTCTTCAGGAATCCAGTACTTTACATTAATTGGCTATATGGCAGCATGAACACAATTCAAGAATGCACTTGCTGATATTGGAGTTTTGGGTATTGTTGCTTCATGTAAAATGACTATGATGGGATTCATGCATAAACCACGCACACGAATGACATAATATGTCATTGACATTGAACTTTCGTACGCCTTCTCTCCCATTCATTGTTACACCGACCTACCGATTGGCTCTGTTCCTATTGCTCTCATCGAAGCGATAAAGACTGACTACATCAATGACTGAAGCCATCTTTGAACGGGAAAATGTCAGTTCTTGGTAACTGAATGGTAAATGATAAGATTTATTCAAGGACAATCAAAGATTCAAGAAAATTCAAGATAATCAAAGATGCACGCGGCTTGAAGGTGCGTTTACACGTGCAACTTTATTGCTGACACTTTTTCGATCCATGATGAGTCAGAAAAGAATGGACAAACAGTGGAAACAAATACATATCGGATGTCGTACTTCGTGCGTTATCAGTCAGTGTCCAGAAAGTAGCAATTTAATGAATCGTGATAAAAAGAATGAATTGATCTGATCAGCAAGAACAAATCCAGTATCCAGGAAGTCATTGTGCGAGAGTTGCTGGCATTATCTTCCTAAGTTCGCACACGAGCTTCTTATTTTCTATATGTAGATTGTCACCCAACATCAATAAAACGACAATTCTTAAGTTGTACCTCTAGTCGTCTTGCAAGTTACAGAGCCTCAAACATTGCAAAATCCCATTTATTTATGGGATTTAGATCCATGTACTTCCGAGTTTCATACACTCAATAAAGTAATGATACAGCATACATTTAAAAACTCAAAATGAGATTTGTCATTTTTATGATTATGATATACTTTCAGGGCAGAATTTTCCATCATCAGGCAGAAATGCGACATTCCCTCATTACCTAATACTAATCTTCCGCATTTACCGCTGAATAAGCTAGATTCCACTAAAAACGGCTAGCTGCGGATTCTCCTTGTGTTTAGTGATGTTCTTCTGTCATTTAGTCAACCACGTGAACAACATGCATCTTTTGTGATTTGATCATGGATTTTGATGATTTGCCAATATCGAATCTCCTTCAGACGGGAAGTACGTGCGTGAAGATGATCCACACATTTATATGACCGATATCAGTAGAACTGTAGATATTTAGCGATAGAATATAATCGTTTATTCTACCAGTAGATTATCGTTTATTCTACTGGGTACATAGATCCATAGAAAAATATTGAAAACTATGATAAATTAGTAAATTGAACAAATTTTAATAATTTATCAACAATAAGTATCATACTATGATGAGTCATGCCACATTGTCTCTTACTTCTCAAACTTGACATTGAATACACAGTTTGAGAAAGTTCCACTAAACATGTCTTTCATGTTGTCAACATTTGCAGTGTTAAACTCTTGAGTTTTATGAATTTCTATTCCCTTTAAGATATCGGTCATATAAATTAGGATATCACACTGATTTCCGAAGATAAACGCTACTTGAAAACCTACTCGTATCATAAGCTATCTATTCTCCTCGCCTCCGGCTCGGAGAATACATAGCTTATGATACTCGTAGATTCTCAGCGTTTATCTACTGAAATCAGTGTGATATCCTATACATAAATTGATAACAATAAAACTTGTAGAATGGAAGTTAGGTTTCATGCAATAGACAATAGTGGCACAAAAATCGCACGCATTTCTACTTTGATTCACTTGTCAGCAGCTGAATCTTTGGTTGGAATCAGTCATGTGTCCAATTCTGAACTTTTCATTGGTGATTCATTCCTCAACTTAGTTCCCCGGATGTGCCGCAACTTTGAGTCAATTTCCATTCTAGTCAACTTCAGACAAACAATCCATTCCTCAAGAATTAGATTGTGTAATCGTATCACTTTGCTAGAAGTGCAAAATGATTCAAAACAATGGCACTTGCAGGAACTTACTAAGTGGACAAAAACAGATTTTTAATGCCTTACAGAGACAGGAAAAATAGTCGTGGGTCGCTTGCAGCTTGCTGTGAATTCCTTCAAAATGCTGCGATCGCCACGATTCCTTCAGATTTGAAGAATTCAGATCATTGCGCGAAAGTTTTCTCGGTAATGTTGGTCAGTAGTAAGACAACCTTGTAGCATAGAGTATATTTAGGTAGAGTAGTAACTCAGCATTTATTAAATCGCTATGTGTATGCACTTTCGATTTCATAAAATGAACTTGACACGGAACCCAGCACCACATGTGAGACATACGAATTTTTGCACTTTTGGAGAAATGTACACGAACTTGACTTATTATGACAGCAATACGGAAGAATGAAACGTAATTTACAAATCCTCAATATCATGACAACCTTGAGAGGTAATGTGGTTTATTATATTATCAATTCGATGGCTTACCATTGCTTTAAAGCTTATACCTTATTATAACAAGATGATTTTCTTAAGCGTGATCATATCACAAACTGCCTGCCACTGAAAGAGCAAAAGCATCATTATAAAGAAAATGATCTTCAAGAGGTGTAAGTGGGTCAGCATTACTGTTCAGCACTATTCAGATTCAAGAAATGACGTCTTGTGAATCATAAAATCGTGCCGCTGAAAATTGAATTAAAAGCATGACATCTCAGCCAGGCTTTCAATAGGATCTCAACTTTCCTTGAGGACTTCCAGGGACTTGCATTATAATGCAGCTCATGAAATTTCCTTATCATCAGCTTAATTTCCACTTAATTATGATGGTTGTTAGCAAATATTCATTTCTTTGATATCCAACTTGTTTCACACTACTCATAAAGGGGACGTCATCTCGGTAGTAGATAAATACAGGAATAATTTGAAAAATTTTAGCTTTTTGAAAACTGCTCAAATAATTTTTTGGATAGCAGGAACGTAATCTCCGCAAAAAACTGAATCTTTTAATATAAAGATTTTCACTGTATACAGGCACTTGTTTGAGTCGACACTCTACCTATTTATACTTACTCTATGCCTTGTAGTAAGGTCCTCCCGATCATTAAGAAAAAAGATAGCAGCCGCACAAAGAAACATTCACAAACTTCTCTGTAGAACTTGACATCGTCCGCATGTGTTCTGTGTGATCCTTTTGTCATCAGACACTGAAACATCGCAAAATTGGCGTGTTTTATGTTGAACTGGCTGCTCAAAGTTCGATTGCTATGATGTTGTATCAGCAGACTGTGCCATTTCACTAGCGTTACATGTTCCAATGCTTCCTTTCTGGTCAAACAGAAGAAGGGACGACTTGTCTAATTCTGTGATTGCAGAGCATCTAAAGAAAATGTTTTAATCCATTTCACATGTATTTGAATACACTTTCAAATTCCCCTACTATTCCACATACATTCCCTATGTACACGTGATCAAATGAATAATTTTTATTTAATTGAATTATTGAGAGTTATTCAATATTCCTTAAAAGTTGAGCATTTTTCATGTACCCCGTTCATTTATAGGATTATTTTAAAATATCGAAGAAGACATTTATTTAGTTTGCACAAGGATTGCGCGTCTGTAGTTTCCTCATAAATAGCAGCTGATGTTTCACAAAGCGGTATAAAATGAAAGACAGACTTAATATACACGCATAAAAGTATTTTTCACAGATGTGCTTTGTACAACAACGGTGGAGTCTGATTAATTTTCTCATGGCATCGGTGAGAAAGTATCTGTCTTAATTTCATGATGAAAATCGAACTCCCAAGTGAGGTCATTACAGAAGTGTCGTGAATGTGCTTTCCGTGAGTTATGAGTAGCATCAAATGTAGCAACTTTCCATGACTTTGCCTGCTTATATAAATTCTCCTACTTACCAATGACACAATGTTCGAGAAATGCACATGCACATCAACATGTATACAGCGGCCTATTTCAAGTTGTCACAATGTCTTTGTGAATTCCAATGCGCAATTTTGTGACAATTCATGCTGCAATGTTTATGTAATAATGCAATGATGTGTAATAATTACGTAATAATGCGTTTCATGAGTTCAATCGGAATCGATTTAATTTCTATTGATTGGTGACGGCGGCTTGCTTCTTGGTCATTGAAATTCTGCAAAAATATAATGATTTACATATTGACAGCTAACAAATATGCATGTATAGCAAAAATACTTGCAGGATGGTTGATAATGCAAGATACCAAGTAATATTCGCTCAATGTCACTTTTCAGCTTTTATTATTTTCTGAATTACTGAATCTTTGATTTCAAAAATGTTCTAACTAATTAATGGCTGACTTGTAGATACATCACCGATGCATATAGTCTTCTACTAGCGCTTTACTGGGCTGACCCTCAGATGAACTTGACACTTGAGGTTGTATGAATTTATCACACTTGAGATTTTGATTTCAACATGGTGATAGTCATTCTTTGTATTTAAACTTTAAATGCAACGATTAACCCGGAAATTGATGCGTAAATATTGATCGAACCTACACACCATTTGTTAAAGGATGATTGCGTGGTGGAGAAAATTTTCTGATTATGTCAAGGACTACAAAACTAGGAATAGCTTTATACAACAAGCTAGATAAGTAGAACTCTAGTTAAGGTAGTGACATCAAACAGAAGGTGACCAATGATGCATTTTCTTAATCAACATCATATGTCAGAATTCATTGCATTCACTATAATAATCGTATAGCAGTCATTTGCATGGTCATCCACTTAAGTCATAAAACAGAGACGACAGTCTTATAGTGAGTTAGCCAGAGGCTTGACAATGGAGAACACTATCATTCGATTGACACGACCTCTGGGCTTGCGAACTCAAGTCATCTCCCACATGGAACAATTTAGTGGTCGGCTGCGAGCGAGGAAGTTCCCTAGGCTACAGTGAGCGGCAGTTGACGGCAGAGAAAATGCATCAGATGTCAGAGATGCCGTGATGCTGAAAAATTGTCAAGAAGCTGCAATTTATCAGAAATTTTGCAATTTGAACTAGATTTATTATTATCGTTGTTAAATTTGTTGTGATTTAATCAAAATAAGGAAATAATTAAATGTAAGGGCTCAGTTTGTGACAGCCATGTAGCTCACATTATTTGTGAAAATTGTGTTGAATAAGAAAAGATCGTTGATAGTGTGTTCGAATTACATTTTGTAATTTCTTTGATGTATTATGAAAATGTATATAAAAGTATGAGATAATATTTGTCTTACATATTGAAACAAAGAATATTTCAATACATTAGATCTATAGTAAAGGAAAAACTTTAATGAATAGTGAAATGATGACATTTCCTGAAGTGATAAATTCATCAGTGTTTGGTAGTTCTAAGCTGTAGCAGACTTTAGAAGTTCGAGGATTCAATGCTCTAACCATTGTCAATTCACTATTACATTCGTACATAAACCTTCATATACATGATTGTATGTATTCATATAACGTCTCTAAACTAGCAGCTCAATACTAGATTGCGGTAACACATTGCAAGGACGCATTGGGTACCGCCCACATTTTGGGCAAATTTCAATCGCTTCTAAGCGATTCTAAGCGCCTATCTCCTACAATTATTTATTAACTTTAGTTCGGCGGGCGTGATGGTAGCGCCTATCGCTTATGATCACATGGCAATAGTTGCAATGTGGATCGGGCTTCCACCTGAATTTAGATGCCTTTAGGATTTTTTCAGATGCGGAGAGGGCGTACAGCGTCTCCTCTCTAAATGGCATTAGTTAAGACATGAAAATGACACCCAGCATCTCCTTTAATATCTCTTACATAACGTTAACTCAGATATGAATGGGGCACCCCGGAATCTCCCATACTCCTTTGCGCATCGGTAGTTCAGATGTGAAGAGGTGCCCTTGACCTGTGATTTTCTCTAGTGTAGCTCTGGTGAAAGAGTGTCATGATTCTATTCGACGACTGTCAATTCTGAAGTGAGTAGGTCATCTTCTTTTGTCCGTCATTACTGAGAAGCGCTGCTAGCTTCCTCAAGCTATCAAAGTTTGGTCATAGATGAAAGTCACCTTCGCCTCCTCATAGGATGAATCGATTCACCATTTAATTTTCGAGGAATGGTTATGAGGAGAAGAGATCTTCCGAGACGACAGTTCAGCGATAGCATCAAAGAATAGACTCAAAGCAAGCAGAAATGGGCCATCAAATAGAAGATAAGGCAAGTTAAGTTGCCTCTGATGTAGTGCTCTGCTGTTAGGGAACATCCTCAAAAGTGGTGCTGCGATGAGTGAATGAATGAGACAAGTAAGAAGAATTTACATATACGAGGGGTGATTGATAAGTTCGCAGCCTGACATAGAAAGCTTAAAGCCAGGCCATTATGCACATGTGGATTGATACAATGGAATGTGCTGACGGCGCATGACGAGTGATCAGTCGATCCGGTGAACTGCTGGTAAACCACAGCTACTTAACTTCAGTCACCAACTTATTAGTCAGTTAGTCAGATAAGTGTTGCGTAAGATGGATCACGTTTCAAATCGAGCTGTCATTCGTTATCTCGGCTTGAAAGGACTCACACCAAAGGAGATTGATGATGATTTGGTTGGAACACTTGGTGAGAAAGCTCCGTCCTACACCACAGTCAAGAAGTGGGCTTCAGAATTCAAGCAAGGAAGAGAGAGCTTGGAAGATGATCCCCGTTGTGGCAGACCAGTGACAGTGAGCACAGAAGATGTGATCGATCATGTTCAAAAGATTATTCTTGATTATCGCCGTACAACCGAGCGAAAGATTGCCTTCGAACTGAAGATTTCACAAGAGCGTGTCCATAACATCATCCATCATGAACTTGGCATGAACAAAGTTTCCGCTCGATGGGTGCCACGACTGCTCACACCAGAGAACAAACGAGCCCGCTTTCTCATCTCAAGGGACAACCTGGCGCTGTTCGTAAGAGATCCTGAAAATTTCATGGACCGGTTCATTACGATGGACGAGACCACTATCACCACTATCAGCCAGAGTCGAAAGAAAAATCGAAACAATGGAATCACCCAGGATCACCAATTCCGCGGGAAAGGTCATGGCCTCCATTTTTTGGGATTCGAAGGGAGTTTTGTTGTCAGACTTCCTAGAGACTGGTCGGACTCACCGGATCGACTGATCACTCGTCATGCGCCGTCAGCACATTCCATTGTATCAATCCACATGTGCATAATGGCCTGGCTTTAAGCTTTCTATGTCAGGCCGCGAACTTATTAATCACCCCTCGTATTAGTTAATTTGTCAGATGTTAAATCAACTCAAACATGAATTTATTTATTTAAAGGAAACAGGTGAAATGCCAAGTATGGCTTCTCAGCCTTCGCACAATTCAAAAAGAAAATTTTTAAATGATGTTTAAATTGTGAGACACTGCATTTGCTAATGCTTGTTGTCATAGTAAGATTTTTTATAGCAAAATGAAAGTTTGTTTACACTCCGAATTTGGACATAATCGAAAATTCTGATGGTAATTATTGTAAGATTTACCTGTGAAAATCAAGGACATTTTGCTTTTCAGACTCAAGAAAGACTGATTGAAAGAATACTTGCCGCTAATTCATTTCAATATATAAATGTGATATTTTTTGGCTAATGTATTTTAGATACAGAGATTATATATTTCTCTTCAAGGAAAAGGTGTCATGGCATTTATACGCTTGCTCATTGCAAAGCATCTACGATTCCATTTTGATCAGATAAAAAAGATATTATTTTAATAAATGTTGCTGTAAGTTTGTTATAAACAATTTCGAATTTCCATCAAATGTTAGCTTTGTGGTGATACAATGTACAATCTCCCAATTTGTTTGCTTCTTAAAAGAAAAGAGTATAATTTTAGCAAATTAAACAATCATGTTTTACTTGATGCAGTTTTGATTTAATCATTTTGTTTGTCTCATTAAAACTAATTAAGACGCTTAAACAAGTCTCATCATTTAGTAATCAAGATGTTATTCATCTTATCGAGGTTGACCAGGAGGAGTTGTGAATTATTCAAAACACCTTTCTGGGAACTTTTCTGAATCTGTGAAGCTTGCAGTGCAGATGAAAGACAGAAAGTTCTGCACATGCAACATGTTGATCACTTCTTGTCAATTGTTAAGGAAACTTAAAGCTGTTGGTTATATCCCTCTTTAACCCATTATTCTAAATGAAACATGTTCATGATTGCTACATACTTTTGTGTTTGATTTTTTGCTTATGAATGAAGCATTTTTATAATCAAGGTTCCTACATAGTCATTATTTACTTCTTAAAATACGTGAATGTCATAGCGAACTCGTTGCCGATAGGAATGGCACTCAGTTGAATATCTTGATATCAAAATAGATATTCATTTGGAACGCATACCCGTCAGAAATTTGCCTTAAACCTACCGAATTCTTTTTCGTTTGAAAATGATTGTAAGCACTTCAAAACTGGCAGTCATAATGAACAGAGAATGCGTCTGCAGTCATTTATTGCTTCCCGGGCAGGACGTGCGCAGGTGATCTAGTGGGAAGTGAATGATTTTCCGTACATAATGTCTTATCTATATTTCTTGATAACCTCATCCGACGAGAAAGTGGTTTACAAGGATTTGTAAGCCAGTTTAGTAAATCATCATGAATCTGATCATTTGCTCAAAAATAATTGTCCATTACTTTTTGTTTATTTTTTAACATTCTAATTATTAAGTGTTATAATTGACCTTCTTTTCAGCGAACTGAGGCAGCGACTGTGTCTCGAAAAATTTGCCGTGTAAACAATTTTAGCTCAACGATTTTATTAGTAGCCGTAACTAAAAGGAGTGCCGCATATTTCTTTCTCATCCTTACTATTATGATTATAATTGCTATAATGATAAGGGCGCTTGGTACTATTAGGTGAATAGGAGACAAATGTACCAAGCGCCCTTAGGTAGTCATTTGATATCTATGACATTCCCAAACTTATGGTTCTCTGAGGATATAGAGGGAGTGGTCATGTATTAAAATGCACATTGGGCTCTCGGACTTTTTTTGTTTTTTTGGAGCGGGAGGAACATTTGAAATTGGGTCATCGAATATTTAATAAGGGCGTCTGGTACACCATTTTTTTCTCAATAGTTATGGAAAAAGGGCGCTCTGTACATTTTTTCAAATTCGCTGTCAAAAGGACAATTCTTCATAATTTCTATAGGGTTGATTATATTTGTACACATATTTTGTGTTCTGTATTCATGTTTGTATACAGCTTATTCACTAATTTTGTAAAGTTGTGAATATATGTTTGATATACAAAAATACAGATTCTTCGTTTTGATATCTTCATTGTGGGATTTCGAACTTCAATTGCGTGAGTTAACATAGACAGAGCTAACAATATTTGTTGAACATACATGTAGCAGTATATAATCAGAGTTTAAATATCTATATAAAATTCAAATGCAATCCGGGTTTTTATTGGTGAAACAAATTCAAATATGAGGTGAGCTGCAGATTGTATAATCAAAAACAATGATGTGATGTCAAGCTTGAGAATAGTCAAATTAAGATAGGTACCACAAGTCTGGATAAAGATAAGAATTACAAAGAAACCTGAATATTTTGATTCTTTAATAAAAAAATTTACGGCTTTTATAATAAGGGCGCCTTGTACACTTCAAGCGTACCAGACGCCCTTATTATTTTTCATGCGTACTAAGCGCCCTTATTATTTTTTTATGTGTACCAAGCGCCCTTATTATTTTTTTTGAGTTTAAATTTTCAAATTCAAACTTGGCCCATGAAAGTACATTAGAAATACCTAATAATACTATCACTATGACTAAGACAGATTGTAACTTTCAAAAGTGTACCAAACGCCCTTTTCTCGCAACTATTGTACGAAGCGCCCTTTTTGTACCAAGCGCCCCGATTATTCTACCTTTTGTACAAAGAGCCCTTATTATTTTTTTTGGTGTACAGAGGGCCCTTATCATTATAATAATAATTATTAAACTTTATATTCATTTTTATGTTGTAATTGATCTTAACTGCTCTACCGGTCTGGTGACTCCAGGGAACATCTGGTGACCGTGGAGAATAGTTCCATTGACATCTGGCAAAGACCGCACAACGGGATTCCTTCTGGGAGCACGAAAGTCCGAGAGAGGTTGCTTGATGGTTGTGTCTGGGGTAACGATAATTTGGTCTGGTTGCTTGGCGTCAGGGTTGATTCTTGTTGGGTTCCTGGCCCCTACGAGCTGGTGCTTATGACTGCGGGAGAAATCCCTCTAACTGGCAATGTGTCCCTGAGACGCCAGAGTCAGCGCTAGTTAGAATTTCTGACAGGGTTGGCGTTGGCAGTCAGTATGACCCAGGCGCAAACGAATCGGAGTCAAACAGCTTGATGGGGATCTTCCCATGAGAGCATTCTCTTGTCGGCTTAATGGAGTGTCACTGTGTGTCTGCATCCACTGTAACATATCAGGGCCGCCAAGGGTGGTGCAGGGCTGCTGTTAGTTTGGTGCTGAGTGGATTGGGCTAGATTTTTGATACTCAGGGTCCCACTCCGCACCTTCGGGAGTTTCCGAAACCGTCATATGCAGGTTTTTGCGGTTCAGATACCTTCAGTTCGTTAATTAGTAAAGCCAATGCGATTATAGATTTTCTCATCATATATGGATGTCGTCGATAAGCACTTCGCATAGGACCCACACGCACTGATTTTCAATTATTGCCTGCTGCTGCATATGAACCAGGGATGCGGAGTTCTATCATTTTGATAGGACTCCGACTCCGGGTGTCAAGTATATGAAGTTTTTTTTTGAAAAATTAGCTGGTAACCTACATCATAGATCATTATAGGCTTTTAGTGATCATTGCTGCATCAACTATCAATCATTTTCGATGAAAGTTGATCAAATGTCGCCTTCAGTTGGATGCATGCGACTCGGCTCCTCCCATCTTCTTGATGTCTTTTCTCCAGTCTCTACCAGGCAGCAAAATCCCCATTCTTCTCCAAAAAATATGAGTGCACCTTCGGTTTTAATATTCGCTTTAGAGAAGCCATCACACACGATTAACGTCAGGGTAAGAGGTAATGTTCTCAAACAAACTAGTATTTCAGTTTTGTCTCTGATGTGACCTTTGGAGCGTAGGTGTGATCGAGGCTAGGAGGGCTTGTCTTCTCTACTAAATCACCGAGTGAAAAGACAATCCTTTTTTCACTATCACGGTTCATTCCCTCAACTATTACAAGCTTTGCATACACTGCTATCTCTGTACTTTTGTTTGATGGAGAAAGTTGACATCAAGACAGTGACAGCTATGCAAGAGGATAAATAATTTGTTTGTATTATGTTTCGGGTCTAGGCCGGAGTCTAGAGTAGCGATAACTCTGAAGACTGAAGCACTCAGATTGCTTGTTTATTCCTCTGTGTCGTACCCTGAAACGAAGCTCTTCTTTTATCCCATTTGTTTCTACTCTTTTGAATAAGATGCAGCGACGCACATTTTTAGTTTAATGTGATTATTGGTTCTTCCATGATTGATATTTCAAACTACCTAAATACTTTTGCATCAGAAATTTTCTTGTATAATTTGTGACTTTTTCCTGTAACTGTGTATTTTCATTTGCCGTAAATATACACTACTTACTACTACTACTACTACTACCACTAAATTTTCACTCTACTACTATCATTTGATAGGACTCCGACTCCAACTCCGCATCTCTGATATGAACCCAAGTTTATTTCCCTCATTTTATATAAGAGAATTTATGTGATGACCAACCGATGAAAGAGTTACACAGAAATCTGTCTCCAAGACAATATGGTCATAGCTCTAACCCTCAGAGACCTGAGAGACCTGAGGTGGACCCCTTTTACAAATTCTTAGTTTACCTGCTTGAATCGATATCAAAACATTAGGAAAGTTGATTTTAAGTAAAAAATGATGTTTGCGTGTAGCAGGTCGATACAACTAATCCTTTGAGTGTCTTTCAGTCTTCTCAGTAAACACATGCGAAAATGTAGCATTTTTATAAGTCAACGACATTTAGCACAGCATCATTTGTACTAAGAGGCGGTCTTACCATGTTTGCTGTCACCATAGAGCCTCAAATGGTTAATTGTGATGAAATTGAGTTATTTCATGCAGCAGAACCCCTACATTTGTCCAGTTTTTCAAATTTATTCATACCAATCGGAAATAGGCATAAAATGAGGCATAATTGCTGCACTTTCAGACCCTCAAAACAGCTATGAAGATCTGAAACTCATCAATTACCGCTATGAAGACTTTACCAACAGTCTGTTTTTAGTGTTGAACTATGAATATAATGATAGCTTTCATTTTGAACATTGATTTATGCTGAGATGTTCATGTAGACCAACCAGTTACGCGGGATCATGTGCGAAAGCAAAATATTCTCATTTTGCGATTTTCCAGCGCAGCGCAAAACACGAGCATTATGTAAACAATGAATAAATGAATTTCACTCTCTATGCACCATCATAGACATGTCCAAAATCATTTTTCATCTGATAGCAAAATTTTTGTGATAGTAATTATTACAACCTCTGGATGAGACCTGATGGGGGGTCCGGTGAACCCCCTTGATCTATCTACAGCATTTTTACTGATTCAATTGAAATGAAATTATACATGCATATTTACTGTCAAAAATGGTGATTTTACAGGGTCATGTGCGGTTGATATATCCTCAGCACAATAAATGAAATAGAAAAATGTGTCTTCGGGGTCCAGCAGGTTAATCATCATACAAGAATCTTGTTGTAAGTGCATATGCATAAAACTCTTATAATCGTGACCCTTATGAACCCTAATGCGTGTGCACTATTAACGATTATCCCGTAGGCTCTATACATAGCCTACATACATGCATTTGCATGTATCTATTGAAAAATTGAAAATCTGATGAAATTTTTGATTTCAGTGCAGATCACACAAAACAAATCAACGTGGTCATGAGCCAATAGGAGCCGTGGACAATAACTTGACCAATTTTCACACATAGTAATGATTGCTTCAGGAAATAAAAGTGGCTTGCTACCAGGCTTGCCGTGGAAGCGGAATTTCCCATGGGATAGACTTAGCAATTTTAGTTACGGGAATTCCCATAAGGATGTGCCATACCCCGGTAGAAGTGAATAATATTTTCGTATCTGCAATGTGTGCTTTCATAGATGTTATACAAAATTCTTCGAAATATGATGCAAGATATGATACTAATGAGTCAGCATTTCTAAAAAGATTATGTCATGGCATGATTATAAAGTGGACATTCACATTATTTTTATCCTAACTAACGCATTACTGCAACAGAGGCTTTAAATCCTAAATTGAATTGAGTGGTAGAAAACAGCATAATGCATGCTTAACGCTTGTTAGTAATATATGCAAAAAAAATAACTAAATGTTAAGTAAGCGATACAAATTTCTCAGCATGATTGTGAGTGTGACTATGCGTTGTATGCTCTAATGAACATGTGAAATATAATGAAAATATGCCAGGTTCTGTATTTGATCCTCGCACATATAGATGCTCTAGTCCGTTTTCAAACTCGAATATACATGTATGCACTTCGGACCACTGTATGGATCTGCTTCCTGTTGAATAGGTACCTTCATCGCACCAGCAGTAATAGATGCAAGTAGGTTACTCACTGGCATCGGTTGGCACGAATCTTTGATGTACGGATGCATCTGTAGTAGGCCTATCATATTGATATTAGGCTTCATATATTGATAGTGCTTTTAACTATTTTAGGCAAATCTATTGCGCTTAACTAATTGAGATAATGAACCCCCTCTAATAAGGAAGCTAGCTCAGCTATTCTAAATGCATGTTTTCAGGGTAGTGGGATATCATTGATTGTAGACCTGTAGAGCCCTTTATTTTAAGTAATCTATTACTCATTGACAAAATTTTTGAAACATTTACTTCTTTAACTTCTTTCTTTTTGACTGGTATAGATACATGTATGTATGATACCTTGATAATTTAGTCACAATCTCCACCAAGTCGCTAGCACAGAAAAACAACGCATGTAGCAGATTCAACTTTAATAGCGCGTGTGCCCCCCTCTAGCTCCAATACATTCAGTAATCCGAGAAGGCATGGATTCACAAAGTTTCTGAATGAAGCATGTTTCAAAGAGAAGCCACTGCTCTGTCAGTCTTTCAGAGAGAATCTTCAGGGACACTGGTGGAAGTGAATAGCGGTCTCTCACTCGCCGCCCAAGCTCGTCCCATACTTGTTCAATGGGTGACCAGTCAGGTGAGCGTGCAGGCCAGTCAAGGGTTTGAATGTTCAATCTCCTAACAGTGGCACTGACAGCCGAGGAGCGATGTGGTCTTGCGTTGTCGTCTTGGAAGAAGAGATCCTCCACCCTGACCACTGGGGAAACAACAGGAAGCACAATTTCATTGAGATACCTCTCTCGAGTCAACGTGCCTTTGATGATGACTGCTGTCGTTCGTCCGCCATGCCAAATGCCACCCCACAGCATAACACTTCCACCACCATATCTGTCGTGTTCTTTAATGCAGCATGGGGCAAAGCGTTCACCTGGAAGACGATGCACTGTTACACGACCGTCATTGAAATCGAGTGTGAATCTCGATTCATCGGTTCACAAGACTTTCTGCCAGTGATGGTCATTCCATGAGCGATGTGCATCACATCAGGCAACTCGTCTTCTGCGGTGCTCAAAATGGAATTAGGACAGCTGGTCGTCGCGATTGAATTCCAGCTTCTCGCAATCTTCGGTAAGCCGTTCGAATGCTGCAGTCTATATTTGAGGCACTCTTCCAGTGTACTACTAGCTTTGGGACTGACACAAATCTATTCCTCTTTGCAGCTAAAACTAGACGTGCGTCTGTCCTTCCTGCAGACTTTCTTGGTCGACCAGATCCCTTCTTCTTTTTAACATCTCCTTCTGCTTTCCATCGACACCACCACCTCCAAACAACGACTCTCTATAGTTGCAGCTCTTCGGCAACACTCGCACAACATCTACCACACCGAATCATTCCAGGCCTAAGTCTAAGCAAAAATTTCCGGGTGGGCGAATTCCCAGTTATTTCACAGAAGAGAGTTCGGAAGTTCGGTTTTGAATTGGCACTAGAAAATCTTAAAATTAAGGATATGATAAACTTCACTGTATTTTTTATAACATCACCTCCCATGTGATTCGAAAGTTTACAAACAACAAAACAAAACTAGTAACCGACCGAAATAATACCGGTATTTATATACCTTACAGAAAAATTGCTTCTCATCACACAATGACAAATTAGGTCAAACTCTGAAATACACAGTAAAACATACAATGTATATTACAAAATGCGTGAGTGACGGAATTAGGAGAGGCATAATATACATTTTAGGCCCTATTTGATAAACGCAAATGAAAAATACAAACAGCGGAAGTTTCACGAAATCAGTCATTTCAGAAAAAAAGTCATTCACAGTCAAACGTTGATGCTTGTCCCCTAAAAAACTTTTTCATAAAGGCGCGTTGTTCATACTTTTCGGGGTTCGGCTCCTTGTAGCGACGTTGCTTTGACTGCAAGAAAGCAGCAACCGATGGACGAGGGTCAAAATGACTGGCTCCTGGCCCGTTCAGTGAGATCATCAGTCTGTCGTTCACTCCTTGCAGTGACATACTCAGTCTTCGATCACTTCTGAAATTATTGTAGTGAGAGACAGTTCTTTCTACAGTCATTGAATG
This sequence comes from Prostheceraeus crozeri, assembly GCA_907163375.1. Taxonomy (NCBI): domain Eukaryota; kingdom Metazoa; phylum Platyhelminthes; order Polycladida; family Euryleptidae; genus Prostheceraeus; species Prostheceraeus crozeri. Next base: position 34,355 of record CAJQUW010001636.1, on the reverse strand, counting down.
CGGCACAGCACTTATGACAAGATCAACCAGCAGACCTAATGGTGATGGACTCTTGGCGAAACAAGATATCGTCTGAAACCTTTTCTTCAGAGATAATTGAGGATCAGCAAGATCTGAGTGCATTAGGAATAAATCGATGCACTGATCCATAAAACACTGAACTGAACCCATTTTCAGTTTTTCCAGAAATGTTCGTCCATTTGCAGCCATTTCTTCAGCATTTCGGGATTCAAGCACGGCTTTCAATTCAGATATTACCTTATTTTGGTCTTCATCGATCCTCTTTTCGAGATGATGTTTTAATGTCAGTACCACTTCTTGACGCACCGCTAAGATCGATCTAGAAGAGGTCGTCACAAATCGATTGTGTACTTTTCTGGGTTGTTGTGCCAGCGGAATTTCGCAATCACTGTCTTCCACTGATCCGTCCGTCAGCAAGCAGCAATTTTCCTCTGCTCCTCCTGGATAAGGCTTTGCTTCCATGATAGCAACTCTATGTATATATCTGTCTTGAATTTCAGGGACGTCAAACAGTAACAAGTCGGCTCTCTGAAATTCCTTTTGGAGGCACGACAAATGATGCAGAAGATCTGTCATAAGACTTGTCAGACGACATTGAATTCCATCACGTTCCCACATTTTAAGATAACCATCAGCTTGTCGACGTGCAGGAACTTCATCAGCAGAGACGGATAGCTCGTCCCATGTTGCAATACAAGCCTGGTAATTTACCAACATGCAAGAACACATGTCATGAATATGCTCTGCAAAACGTACATCTGGGGGATTCACGAAGGCTTTGAAAGTGATGTTAAGGGAGTTAGTGCTTCCATACACACTTTGTTCTCGTAGAAGACATGCAGAAATACTTGACCGATTCCTTCAACTTTGAATACCATCGCTTTATCTCAGCTACACTGGTCACCATATCATGGAATGCCAAGTCTGTCCGGTGGCATATACACCATATGCACAAGACAAACCGATTCAGCTCATCTTGGAGTTTCCTCCAAAGGCCACTTTTTGGTACGGTATTGGCAGCTTCACCGTCAGTCGATAATGCCAGGAGTTTGGAAAAGATGTTGTTCTCAAAATTTATCGGTGCAGCATCACAGAGAAGATCGCCATCCTCATCAAAGTTGTCCGTAAATTGTAGTGAGAACGCTGCTAGGTCGCCAGGAGATTCAAGACTTCTTCCAACAGCTTCCAGAAGACATGCTGATTCCTTTCCAGCTGGCTCCATCGCAGCAAGAAAGACAGTGGATATCTTATGGTCTTTGATTATCCGCGCATTCACGAACTTCACCCCTAGTTGTTGTCGATCCGATGATCCATCTATCTGTACACCATATGCATCACACGAGTTGACTTTTTGCAAAGTTGCCTCTTTGACCTTGTCGGCAATGCAGCGAAGCATTTCAAAGTAGACATCCGGGTCTCGGTAATGCATCTCAAGAGCACTTGGTTCAAAGTTGGTGAATGGTGAATCCCAGTCTGCAGAAAATTGATCAATAAGTTTATCGGATAACTCGGATGTTAGACTTCTCGACGGCCAGGAGAAAGCAGAAAGAGTCTCACACATTGTATCATTATAAACGTCCATCGCAAGTTTCACCAATTTCTTAACTTCCTGAACCCTGTATTTTTTGAATAACTTCAACCACAGATGCTTGTCAGTTTGGTTCTTAAAAGCTTCAGAAAGCTTTCTAGCATCTGCAGCTGCTTGATGTGGCTTACCTTTGAGATGTTCAATCAATCTCATTGCACCACTTTCACCTTCTGTTCGAGCTCCAGTTGAATATGGAACGATTTGATTGTTTCCCGTTGCAGCTCTTGCTTTATTTTCGTGTGCCGCACAAATCACACATTTGACCATAATTCTTGTCCTTTTCCCTTCTTTTTCCTTTGACTTTATCAGAAAGGGATGTAAACTTAGCAATCGATCAACTGAAAGGGGCAAACCACGGAACATGGCGACCGAGGACGTACATTTAGTCATCATAGACGTGCTTGTTTGCGTAGATGATCTTGAAGTTTCAATTGTGCTTTGATCTTGAAGTTTCGGCGATGACGGGGAATCTTGAGGAGGTCGGTCATGAGCTGGTTTCTCTTGGGGTTCCTTCGATACATCCTGGACAGGGCTCGTTGACTTTGAAAAAATTGAGTTATTTTTGTAATCTTCCTCCTCTTAGCAGGTGGTACATCAGACATCTGAAACGTAATGAGAAATTCTTAGTAAGATATAGTCATTCAAACTTTGAGCAGGGGTTCATTTAGGCTGCATTGCTTAAATGATTTTAAGATTGAACATTTTCATATCAATATAAGTTATGCATGCAACGCTAAAAAAATTCTAAGTGTGGCATTCAAAAAGAAATTTGAGCAGGGGTTCGTTTAGGGCTGAGCCCGGACATTCAATTAGCTGCAGATTTAGAATTTTTATATATGCAATCTAATTATTCGAAAGACATTAAAATTTATTCAAAGACGAGCAATTGAATGATAAAATACGTTAAATACGATAAATTTAATTATTAGAAAGACATTAAAAATCAACGAGACACAAATAGAAATCCTAGACTCAATTGAGTGATAAAATACGTTAAATACGATTAATTTAATGCAAGGACGGCTCTATTTGTTAGGCATTTGTTCAAGAAAATCACGAGAAAATCATAGATCGACGAAGAGCACCTTACGCTATCAACAATTTCACGCACAAGTAAATCAAATATTTTGACGAGAAATTTTATCTAATCGATAACGTACGGTACGATAAACCATCACAGCCTAGCAGCCTTTTATATATAATTTATAATGACAAACAGAAATAAAGAAATGGGATTTACCTTAATGAAGTCGTGAATTAGACACGTAAATGACGAAAGTAAGCAGGATATTTAACGATGAACGTGAAGCGATCGATATAGGCTTAAAAGACAGATGACAATCGTATTGAACTCTTGACGATACGAGTCAGCACGGGCTAAACTAAGTTCAACGCAGTGGCAAAGTAACAGCTCAAGCCAGCACTGAACTAGCGATAGCAAGCGCGTTCAAGTCAATGAATTGAATCACCCCAGAATTTCCTTCGCATTGGCGGGACGGAAAAAAAGAAATATTGGATTGACAGCGTCGCCAAGCGACGACGAATAGTTATGCTGCTTGCACGGTCGTCGGCTGCTCGGCAATCAATAGTTTGGTAGGTTAAGAATAGTGTGACGTAGAACTATTGATAAAAGCTGCAGCTATCTCTCCGAGAGGGTAGGTTTTCCGTAGCCAGGAGAACCGACGCGCGCTATAGAAGCGCGCGAATGGCGGCACCCTTGTGTACGGCAGCATCGTGCATTGCAGCCTCGCAGCAGCCAATCCCGTCGCTCCTATTGAGCCGGGTTGCTTTCGAGAGGAAGTCGCTTAGCAACGGATTGAATGCAAGCTCTAACTGATTGAATGACGTGTACAGACATACGCGCGCACGGACGTATCGATGGCTTGGCACGTGGGCATCACACGACTGGTTATCATCATTAATGTTTTGACTCGGGAAAGTTGTTAGATGGGACAATATTTATTATCGCTCTAAAATAAGCCCTGGCTAGTGGCTGAAACCCATAGGATATATACTAGCGTGCTTGGGCGATTACTAATTTTCGGGTGGGCGATTTGGCCAGGCGGGTGGGCATTCGCCGACCCAGTTTATATGTTAGACTTAGGCCTGAATCATTCCAATAGCCATACCTCTGGTAAACTGATCGTGTGCCATTTTATTTTACAAAAGCTGGATTTCAGTTCATGTTTATGTTCAATTTGTAAAAGCAATTGTGACAGTTGTATCGATATCAAAATTTGAAATTTGACCACCATAGATCTTTCTCCATTCTCTAATGTGTTGAATGGTAATACATAGAAAGCGAGATATTGCATCATACCTGAGAAAAAATGAAACAAACTTCAATTCAAGCCAATGATAGTTTGTTTCATTAATTGTTGCATCCATAGATAGTTAAAGACATAAATTAACATTTTAATATTCATAGACATCAAGCTATGATGTCTTCGAGCTTTATCAGGGATTTCTGCGTCTCCTGACTCTGGCCACAGACATTGATGAAAAGACCTTGTCGACGAAATGACCCTGTCAATGAAGAGATCGGTCGATGAAATGACCCTTTCGATGAAGTGAACTATGTACAATCATAGCTATATAGGGGAGTAAGTTCCACTGGAGAACAGAAGACCTGATGTTGACTTATCTTTCTTGTACATGGTAGGTCTGCAGTGGAATAGAATGTACCAGAACCTAAGGGTTTCCTGTCAACTAAGCTTATCAAGGAAATATTTGTTTTATGGGAATAACTATGGAAAATAATCGTACATTCTGGAAAATCCCGTGGGAATGGGACGAAGAAATCTCGTCCCACGGGAAGCCTGTTTGCTAGCAAAGTCTTGATGATCTAAAGGGAATTATAAATTTTAAAAAAGTAACACATTCAGAATGTACTTCCGTCACAACTTTTGGCGCTAACCGTCTTTTCTTCCTGAAGCTGTGACCACAGCATCAGTATCTTGTCTTGATTTTGGAGTCCTTAAGCCCAAAGTCCGGTGCAGCTAGCATCCATGACATCTATCAGCAATTATCTGTCCAATGAAGTGAATAGAAGTGGATGATGTTCACTATATGCGGTCCGAAGCATTCCGTCAGGCCCGCGAGCCCTAAGTTTTGCAAAAATTTGAAATATAGCATAATTTTGGTCATGAATCCAATTTTTGATTTTCATAATTGTGATGTTAAAATGATTATATTTCATGAGAAGTAACTTTTGAGACAAAAATAAAGATATTTATAAAATAGATTTGGATACTGAATGCAGTTCTGTACACATGATTAATCGCAATATCGGCAAATGTCGAATGCTATTTCTCTTTAGAATGCAATTTTAAATTAAGTAATTCATTAGAATGTTAGAGAATTTTGATAAGTATTTCATTTCTCATTCCTGTTATGGAAGAAAATGCATTTCAAGACAGTAATTTTGCAAACTTTGGGAGTATAGGTTGCAATGCACATATCAGCAGCATTTATGATAGACACTGCACAAACAATGATGGTAAAAGATAAATAAAATGTTATTAATATTGATACTCAATTAATTCATTCAAGCTTCATTTGCAGTCATAAGCCTCTGACAACGAAATTTCTGCCTTGTTGTAATTATTTAAGTTTTTCATAGAGCTTCTTCATCATTCCTTTCCCAATATAATTGTTTAGAAGTAGTGAAAGTCTACAAAATTCATCACAAATCTCTCCACTACTCCTTACTTGTCTGCTGAGCTATCGCATATATCGTGTTTATTATCAATGTGAATCTAAGAATATGAGTAATTTCAAAAGTAGATATTTAACATAGCATCTTTTGTTGAACATCTTCCGGACTAAATGATAGAAATATTTGGAATACAGTTAATAAATTTCAGAGTTAAAGCCACAATTTTTACTTGCCAATTGGTAGGGAAAGTGGGAAAAGACACGGAATTGTAGCCATCGGATTGATAATATTCTTCGTCGGCTGACTCAAACGATAATTTGAATGTAAGAAAGCGATTGTATTCCTTTTGGTTTGACTTCCAAAAATATCTTAGGAATTATTTCAAAATTTGCTGATTAATAAAAAAATCACCTCCCTTAGTTATTTTGATGATTTTTTTTCTACAATTGATTGCAACACTTGGCATCTACATTTTTCAATTTCTAAAATTCTAAAATCTAAAATTCAATTCTTGCAACACTTGACTTGTCTTTGATTAGTAAATTATTGTCCCCTGAGTCATAACTTTGTTGTTTTCTCAAATTCAACTTTAGAAGCTCATATCAAGAACATTTTTGCTGACTGAGGCTTCGAGAAAGCTGAAATTTTATCATGTTTATGATGGCATAAACAAAAGGTATATGATGATTGCTTTGCTATTATGTAGTTGATATTGCTTCATTTGGTTGTGCCGAGTAACGAATTAGCTGGGGATAGCACAGAAAATCCCTGTCAAAATGCATATCTTCAGAAAAGATATGTTGCACACATGTACGCTTATTGTCGACGATATGCTATTCCGAAGCTTCTACTGTATGTCGGACAGCTATCGCATACATTGGTTCCATTCTATGAGGTTTCACATCAGTATCCCGAATGTCCTTGAGACAGCGTGGGATTAATGGGTCACTTGAAAAATACCCAGCCCGCCATCGCTGTGAGGAAAAGCTTTCAGACACCGCAGACCTCGCAAGACTTCTGTGTGGAAAAATAACTTCGCTGACGTCCCCTCCTCACCCGAAAAATGCTTCTAAGATCGAAAATTGAGATTTCACAAAATCAGAACTGATTGTTTCTTTTTTACAACCTCCCCTCTAGGTAGTTGCCCAAAACGTGCATTTTCTGAATCCTTTCACCGAGACGGATCCAATGGTGTGAAGGATTTACTTAACGGTCGAACTGGATTTTCCACGCCTCTCATTGGCCGACACAGGCCTTCCTCGCTATTATGAAAGCACATGTATATTTACAGAAACTATCTCTTGCTTCAGTTGTGCTTTGCTTCCTGCCTACTCTCCTCCCCAGGCCTTTTTTACTGATGAAGTAGGTGGCCCACTCAGTAATATCGACTGCCGACGTACTCGGATAAAATGTTATTGATAAATTTCATAATCAATCATCTTTTAAGGACAGCAATTGCTTTATGTGTGAGTAGTTTTCTCTCCCGACTTATGAACAACAGCATTTAGATTTATGCCATGAATTTCCTCGTATTTTAATTTGTTGTTTGAAATAAAATGAATAATTTTCAACATCATGATCAATCAACTCCGTGGTAATTTCTTCAAAAATGCAACAATTTGCATATCTCACATGTGGTGCTGGGTCACCACCCGAGTGTATCTCATAAAATCGAAGCTGCATGCACATTGGGGATTTAATTAATGCTGAGTTGCTACTCAACCTAATAGCCTATACTTACTCTACGCTGTGATTTTTCAGAGATTTTTCATTTTTGCCTGAGTTGGTAAGAGAAAGCATGGCGTAGGCAAGAGCAAGGTCGCTCAAGAAAATTTAAAAACAAAATAAAGTGATGCAATAGAATGCCAAAATGGCAAATATTCAAGGGTTTAATTGATTTCTAAGTTCATTTGATTCGCATACATGTGGTGATTCTCAAGAACGCGTTTCGTAAAGAATGGTATAGATAGTCATTTAGATTTGCTCACGTAGCCGATTTTTAAAAAAGGCCTCATTTTTAAAAAAAGGGTCTTCTCTTTCCTCTTTCAGTGGTAGTCCGAAGGAGAAATGCTCGGATGTATCCCCAACCATCCCAAGATATTGTGGTATAAGATTTCAGCATTCAATTTATCAATTTAACATTAACATGTTCTATATATTGGCTTCTAATTAATAATTTGGCAATATAATATTTCTGAACTGAAATAGTACAAAAGTCGAACGGCGAAACAACCTTTATCTCGCTACATCATTTCCGCTTATTTCACTGACTTGGAACTTGTCAACTTAGAGACATATAAAGCCAAGGAATGTAGCGGTCTCCGCAAAAGGTTTGCTTATTCTAAACAGCTCATATGTTGATGACCTAAAATATTGCGTATCCTACATGATGCACTTAAATTAACAGATGATCTCCCCATCAACTCCGCGATGCAAGAAAGCTGACCAAATCACCAAGTGCTCTCAAATCCGGTAGTAGCCATTTTTGCTACTACTGTGTCAGCCACACATCCCTAACTTCATGGATCAACGCAGGGTTGATCCCAGCACTGCGTTGATCCCAGCTGTGATGATAACCACGATCCCTTGGCCCAACCGCCAGTTGCAGATCAACTGCACCTTATCCAACGGCTGATAAACCTTCTGAAGCATGATGGTCACTGCACAAAAATTCTTCAGACCCCAGAGCGCCAGTGAAACACAGTGTTGTCCCTGTTGAGGATATATATTAAAGTGAACTATGGGCAAGGGAGAATGATGATAATAGCAGTAGAAGTATCAGCAGCAGTAGTAGTGAGCAAGATATATTGAAAGAAGCAAATGAGCGTGATGGATGATTCGGGGCTATCTGGGTTGAGATGGGTGAGGCTATCCACTAACACAAAATGCGGATGCGATCTTTCGTGGCCAACTTCACATACCCCAATTAGCATGAAGGCGCTGGTGCTGGACATATTATCCCGCACTCTGCAACAGAGGAACAAAGTCCAGGCGGGATAGTGAGGGCTGCCGCCACTCCATTCAATGGATCAATCTCCAAGTGGATCCTGATAAGGAGGAGGAAGAGGAGAATGTCACACTCGCGAAAAGACAGCGGGTGGTGTCAGAAGACGAAGTATTCGTAGTCGTCATTAAAGTGGTGGTGGCATCATCATCAGAAAGAAAATAAGAAGAAGATGAAGAAGAAGAGGAGGAGGGAGAGGAAACAAAGTTCGACATTTAAGTGGTTGACGAAATTTAGAATGATTTTTGATGTGCAGTATGTCAAGCGCCCCAGTGCTGCGTGAACCGCCCCAGTGGCTCGCCGACGCCAGTAATTAAAAACACTGCTCATTGCATTGCAACGTCGGCAAGTACAGTTAAGGCCAGATTAATGCCTGTGTTCAGGTACCGGCGAACGAATCTGTTCGAGGAGCAGATGGAGCTAGACGAGGATAGGTACCGTACCTTCGTGCTTTGGTCCATGGCACTTAAACATTTCCATTCTGGCATGAGGAGCATAGTCTTATACATATGGTTCTAGTCCAGATGAATGAGCTCAATGAATGGGGGCAGCACACTGAAATTCGACGGGCTTATTCCCTTAATCGTTCGTGTAGCGCTAGCACAGTTTCGCGTGGAGGCAGACAGAGCGCTTGTGAAGCTACATTTCCGTGTTTAGAAGCAAGCAGTGTCTTTGTTCGCTCAGACGGCCTCTGTTTCAAGCAGGCAACATTGACCGTCTTGCGTCATAGGAAAGACCCATATCATACCGAGAGGTTGCGAATGTAGCCCAGAAGGAAGTCCGAGTTAGATCTTCCGACTTGGGTGACCGTCCGGCGGTAGTGGTGTGGGACAATCCATTCTTTTAGCGGCGCAATAACATGAAAGTGAACGTCCACTAATGACTGTGGCTTGCAAGGGCCCATGAAAGTCTCATAGCGAACAGGCAAAGAGCGGGTTTGCAAAAGTGGTGATCATTCATTACGACGGTGATTGGCATTATTGTGCAACAATTGCATGCGATCCTTGTATAACCTGCAACTGAGGTATTCTGTGTGACAAATGCTGCCGCTTGTATAGGGTGAAGGAGAAGACACCATATGGAGAGTGAGACCACCGAGTGACAGATAGACTCCACACTTTATGCATGGTGTTTCAGAGAAAAGTCGCAGGTAGAGATTATGCCAAAAAAAGTCGAGCTCGAACATGACATATCAACCAGTGAGCTGAGTAGAGATGCACACAAGCCAAACCCAGCCGCAGCTTGAGCCGAGACAACAGCAGCTCGGCTCGACTTGAAACAATCTGCCCACAGTCTAGGCTCTGTTTCATTCCTTTGAGCTGAGAGCCGCGCCTCCACGCCTCGACTTGACCTAAGATAATGTCATTTGAATTCGGCAGAAATAGTACTCGAACTGAAAGTATCATAGCGCTCAATCTTAAGCATGAATATGATAACATGCTTGTGAGGGAGTGGTGTCGTTAAGGTTAATTTTCATTCACATTTGATCTTACACGATAATAATGAGCAACTGTGGCTATGATGTCGGCTATTTACAATGTAAACCTTACTGTAAGTATCAGTTAGTAACTTATAAGTGGCATATAAACGATTTTTCTCTGCCTGATTTCAATGATGCAAGATTCTGACATTCATGCTAATGTTGATGAAATTTGTTGTAATAGCGTGGTAAGCTAATCTCTTCATAGCTTATCAAGAACTATTATCCTTTCTCAAATTGCAGTCTGCGTTGCAATAAGCTTTGTTCTCGATATTTCATTATTCAGTGGATGCTCATAACAGTTGAAGAAAACACAAAAAAAGAGGTTACAGCAGAGGCTTTGTCTTCCGGAGATCAGGTCACTCGTGCATTATTGAATGGCTGACAGCCAGCTCACTCAGTCACTCAAAAATACACTGTTTGATATTGAAGATGGTCACTTGGTCTGTCCAAAAGGCGCCGACATGACCAAATGTAGTGTTTTAGTGATATAAGGACTTCTCTCATTATATTCATATATTTCCGTTGGTTCATTGCTTTAAGGAAAATTGATATTATTGGCAGGTGCACGCAGGTGCAGTAATAAAAATATCTCGAAAACCTATTAATTAATATTGAAACCGATTTTGCAGACTGAAGCATCGGAAGTAACTCCCAACCGATAAATTCCTCTTCACTACCCTTTCTTCAAACAGCAATGACATCTATGATGGTGATGAAAAGGATATATAAAAAGGAAATATATGCAGGCCCTATCTAATTAAATCACAATAGATTCATCGCACTGAAATAGCTTGAATCTAATAACATATTGTTTCCATTGACCCATTTGTTAGCGACATATTTTCAACAATTGAAAAAGTCGAATTTCCGATTTGTTGACAATATTTATCATAATGGAAATGCAACTAACAAGTTATTCACTCAAATTTCATACTCATGATCATGGTCACTGAAGAACTGAAAACATTCGGTTGTGAATTAACTGCAGTTTTCAATCAAAATCTGAGTAACCTCCAAGCAGTCAGAATGGAATTTAACTACTGTCTCTCCAGTGAAATAACTGATGAACAGGAACTTTTAAATTCTTATGTCTGACGATCGATGCGGTCTGGCAATTGATTTATGACTGAGGCATCGGAAGTATCTTCTAACCGATAAATTCTTATTCACTCTTTCTTCAAACAGCAGTGACATCTTTGATGGTGATGAAAAGGATGTATAAAAAAGAAATATATGTAGGTCCAATCTAATTAAAAGCCACAAGTTGCATTAGTTTCAAGAGTAGTCTCTTTTTGTAGAGAAAAAAATCTCTTTTTAACATATCAAAAATCTAGGAAAATCTACTAAATGGAACACATTGAATTTTCCAGTTAAAGTCGCGAGTCTTTTCGAGATATAATGACCGGCAGTATGCTTCAGCAAACACGTTTGCTCCAATAAAATCGCAGATGCAGATCGCAACAGCCAATCAAATGATGATTTACAACTTTGTCATACTTACTTCATTTACCCTACACATGTCTCTCACCAATCCCAGTTATGTTTTCTAAATTATGTCCTTTCCAAATGGTTAGATTCGTCAGTCACTAGTTCAAAAACACTTTTAGCAATGCAATCAATAGATATAAACTAATGCAAATTTGCACAAGTTAAGCCAATAATCTGCGAGCTTCATCGTCAATAAGCGATTACTTTATAGTGTCTTATGAAAACGAAAAGGTGTTCCGCCATTAGATCGAAAACGCGCTTGCGCATTCTTGCCTTGTAGATAGCTTCCGTATACCTGTAAGGTGCAAATTTATACAGATTTGCACAAGTTGGGTCACAAATCTACGTGTTTCTCATCAATAAACGAAACTTTTTTGTAAATATTCTCTTGTGAATGCGCATAGAAATTCAAGCATCTATAATAAAAATTTACATCACGTTCTCATCATCTAATGCACGGCACCTGCAGATGTAATATAAGGATGCAGATTTGCATAAGGGAAGGAATGGCTTGGCTGTTGTAAATTGCGTCAATGAGGTACTGAGGCACAATGTCGGTCATTACACTTGGGAAAGACTCGTGACTTCAAATGGCTATTTCAGGGTGTTCCGCTAACTCGATTTTCCAGGATTATTTGATATGTAAATAAGGGATTTTTTTTCTCTATGAGAAGAATGAAATATGAAGCTGTTGCAATTTGTGACGTGTTCAAATGCGATTCGCTGTTCATGTAGACCAGAGGTTCCCAACGTGTGGTTCGCGCACCACTAGTGGTACGTGAAGGTTTATCAGATGGTACGCGAGTAGCTGAAGTAAGCTATATGTATCATGATGATAATTTAATCTATTCATGTCACAGGCCAAATCTATCAGGAAAAGTAATGGTCAGCTTGAGAAAATTAGATACAATTTATCACTATATAGTCTTCAAACACGAAGACTTGTCTTTGTGCATAGATTTTCTCTTGTCACTTCAAACTTCGTATCAGGTTTTTTAGATATTAATGCTACACAGGCGATTCAATGATATCTATTTAGCGACAGACAGGTCCAAATCGACCTAAAAAAACCATGCATTTTAGATTATGCTCAGCAAGCCGAAATCACGCATTTTGAAAATGCTTGTGGCATAGAAATTTACATTAAACTTTGGCAAGCCAAAAGTATTCACAAATAATATAGGCTATATATTGTGAATAAGCTATATATTTGACCTAGACTAAATTACCGGTATGAAATTTATTATTTTCATCTGTTCGGAAGAAGCATCCTCAACTTATAGAATGACTGCTCTTTGTTTAATGTTTATTTTGTTCGCATAATATTAAAAACATTAAAAACATAAATGTCTTTGAGGTAAAAAAGAATTATATCTTTTCTAACATAAAAAGACTTTCTTTGAGACTAACTGATACGCGAAGAACGTGGAAGATCTCGTGGCAGAAACGTGGAAGTGGTACTGAGACATTAAAAAGGTTGGGAAACACCGATATAGACTATTACTCATGTCAGAAGAAATAGAAGTTTGCCATCACTTATCTATACAAACGGGAATTAAATCCACACAAAAACAAGGATTTCGGTGATTTTGAATCAAACCAGGAGAACAGATGCGTTGAAGAACACACGGACTATCACTAATAGAATTACTTTAGAAATTTAGGATCTGAAGATCCATCTGGCTACCGCTTTCACGCGACATTGAGCATTTCATTGTTGTGCTCAGTGAGGATGTATAGGCCACTGTCCGTGTAGCGTGCTACCGGTATCTAAAAGAAACTGTATATCAAAAAGGACGTCGTCCATGAATCAGTGTATCGGTCCGATGAGTTGGGCTATTCACATCAGTTCTTTAGCATATGAATGTGAGTTTTGACCTCAGATTGCACAGGGTTGGAATTTTTCTCCATATTACGGACACCGTCGGGACTGCGCCTTAGTGTCCGCATTTTAGAGGTGTCCGCAATAAGTAGTTACCGATGATGATGCAAACATTATTCGGGACTGAGCTTAACTGTCCGTAATACGGAGGTGTCCGCTGTATAGAATGTCCGTAATACGGAGGTGTCCGCTGTATAGAATGTCCGCAATAGGAGGTTCCACTGTACTGTTTTTCGATGTGACAACACCGTTGAGCTACAGCTCAATGGTATCGTCATGATCGGCATATGTGTATAGATATGTGTATAGACATAGTATGGATATAGCGGAGCTCACATTTCTCCATCATTCGGTGCCGGAGCCGAAACTTTCAAGAATCCAGGAGTCGGAGCTCCATCACATGCCTACATGTAAGACACATACTGATACCTTCTCTGAATGGTGAGTGATGCTAGCTTTCGCAGAGTATACCAGGGTAGATCCGAAGCTAAAACTTACATCCACGTGCTAAAAATCTGATGTTAATAAGCTGATAGGCCACACTTACACAAGGAGAGATGCACTGACACGTCATGAACGGCATCTTTCTTGTTCATCGCCATTTTATACCGATAATGGCATCTTTTATAATTTGTAGAGATTAAGATTGAAGATAAGGTTGACAGCAGATTTTATCAAAAAAGTATTCAGTTCCTTCTGCTATAGTTTCGGATAAATACGATGGGCGACAAATGGTCATATTTACAATTGATCATGAAAGAGAGGACGAGGCAATACTTTATTAAGTCATGAAGACCTTTGATTTAATTCAAAATGTAGGCTACTTTAGTATAAGACTTTTCTAGAGCAATTCAAGCTAAGTTGATGAAAGCCTTTGACACGCAAATTCAATGAAATTCACATAATAATATTTCGTGGAAAAAGCAGAGATGCTATTAATTAAAGCATGTTCATGATTTTCCAATTAATAAGTCAATTGTCGATTCCTATCAAGCATGGATTCATCATTTCTTGTCGTAGATTCTCAACAAGAAGTCACAATTCATTTTCACGAATGTCATTTGCTTCCAATCGTTGTAATTGTAATTATGTGTCAATCACATTGCAGGCTAAAACTAGGAATTTTATATCTATGATGACGACTTATCATCAACAAGATAAAATTCCTGCCGAATTCAAGGCCTAGAAGACGATTTGTGATCAGAATTATCGCAACTTCATTGCAGTCATAAGTTCAATGAATCTCCCAGGACAATTCGCTAAGCGCATTTAACAATATGAACCATCATATTTCAGTTCGTTTCTAAAGTGTTTCAAGAGTCATTCTGTGCAGGCAAGCTAATCTTTTCTCATTCAATTCTTATGTGTCTATATATATCTTCATACTAATGCAGTATCGAAATTATTTGAATAATTAAACATTTTTCACATTTATCTTTCATGTTTGAGATCTAGAAATGATGAAAGCAAGGGTCAAGCAATTTATGAGATAATATCGATTTGTAGGCGTGTTTATAAGCTTCAAAAGAGTGTACTTTCAAGCAAAGTCCTTTTCAGCATTTTCATTGCTGATACTCTGCAGTAACACTAACATCAAATTTTACTCAATGTCGAATTGAATCAAATGAAGCAATTAGAATTTCGAGGAATTTTATGGTATTACGCACTATGATATCAGTCGCGAAATAAATATTTTATTATCATGAAGTCATTGAAATGCATTTTATCTGAGGCATCAATGGGTTGTCCGATTGCTATGGCACTATGGATGATTTCTATGCTCATCAATGCTACATAGCATTGACGTTTAGAGTAGGAGTTGGTGAAAATGTGTTTGTTATTATACTTGTGCAATGATTAACGTGTCTTTTATCCCAATTTGACCAAAGTTGTATTTCTTGTTTATATTGCTGGCCCGCTATTCATTTCTGAACCTTCATTTAGCCTACTTGACAAGCCTAAGCAAGTGCCGATGAAATCGACTGGTGTTCAATGGAAGAACTTTTTTTCACAGTCCATTATAGCTGGGTGAATCACATCAACTGGTAATTGAATTTTGCAAGTTTTAACACATAACCCTAAGAATTTGCCTTCTTAATATGTCTGTATATCGGCAAACCATAATTTACAGAAATATGAGCTACATTTTCGTTGTTGAGAATAAAGCACCGGACATAGCGCTATGTGAATATGATGAGAGAAATCCTTGTATCGTCAGAATTCTTTATTGTGTAAAGTTGAAGCTTTCCAAGCGCACCAAGTGACCATCAACAAATGAAAGCATTCACTATTCATAAGCATTACCGTTTTAACTTGAAGATGGTCACTTGGTCTGTCCGAAAGGCGTCAACATGACCGAATGTAGTGTTTTAGTGATATAAGGACCTCTCATCAAATTCATATATTTCCATTGGTTCATTGCTTTAAGGAAAATTGATATTATTGGCAGGCGCACGCAGGTGCAGTAATAACAATATCTCGAAAACCGATTAATCGATATAATGATGACTGAAGCATCGGAAGTAGCTTCTAAACGATAAATTCTTCATCACTACCCTTTCTTCAAACAGCAGTGATGCGGTCTGGCAATTGATTTACGACGATTAACCCGTCAGGAAGGTGTTGTAGAGAAAACTCTTGACTTGCAAGATTAAGAAACTTGCAAAACTTGCTGTAAAGACTGCTCTGTGATTGTCTCTTCTTCATGAAAAAGAATGGACCATTGACAACGTCACAAATTCCTGCCATGCAGTAATTTCTATGACATTCATTTCATGTCATCAGACATGATGATGATTTTCCATGTATCTGTTCATTTTGTATCTGCTAATTTTTTTTCATTTAAGCCAACTTAGAACTTCGTAAATGTGTAAATTTTAGGATCAAGAAAAGTATGATCACAGCACTGGTTATTGTGCAGTTCACAAGTCTGACTTATTGTTATCGTAGGCTCAAATCATCAAGTAATTGATGTACATCTGCTGGTCTGTACTGTTACTATGGTATCAAACTGGCGCAAAATATGGCATGCTAAATTAACTGAAAGCAATCAGCGCTCAGCAAATCAGCGCTCAGTCTGCAAACAGATGCCCTTGAACTACTCCAGTTGCAAGATTCTGTGCACCTGCCCCTGCAACACTCTCCGACACCGACATTCTCCAACAGCTTGCCCAAAGGATCGGTTATCCTCAAATATAGAAGTAATTGATTTCACTGTACGATAATTAGAGGGATAATGCTGCATTAACTCACTAGTCACATTGAGTTTTACTGATCACTAGCTGCGTAATAGGCCTACATATGGCCTCACGTTTTTTCATGTTCATTAAGTTTAATCAATGATCTATACGCATTCGGCCTGACATTTCTAATGATGCAACGCATGAGCATAGCTGCTATTATAATGGAAAGCATGGAAATGCAGCTCATGTGTCATCAAACATGCGACAGACAGAAATATCAATTAAAATTCACCGACTTTTCACAGGTAATGATTAAACTCCATTTGATATGTTATCAGCTTCACGTTATATCGACTGTGCAGTACTGTACTTAGTGCTTCGACAAAGTTTTAAGTTAGACAACTTCTGGAATCAGGGATGATAAAGATCGCGATTAGGAAAGATGAAGTTCCGATTAGCGATTATCCGATTCGCCAGCTTAGAGTTCCGATTACGATTATCCGATTCGACCATCAGATGAAATTAAATTAAATTTACATTAATCATCTTAGCATTCCATCAAACATTTGTATTTCAAATATCAATTCAATTTTAACTTTTTAAACTACTGAAAAATGCGAGGCACTTACAGCTGACAATAACAATGAAAAAATGATGGTTTAAAACTATTCCCCTTACTGGGGGCTTGGACGGTGTTGACATAGTCAGACTTTAATCTGGAGCGTTGTGATCTTTCATTCCGGATGCCCTTCCTGACGACTCCCTATGACACTTTCGGGGCTCGATCTCTGGACCGGAAGATCCCTCGGCCAAGCACAAGGAAAAAATTCTAAAGAAAATTCTATTGGGATATTAAATGTAGGACTTGATTAAACGCTCGATAAAATTTCATTGGCGCAGGCCATCCAGTGGGGCGAAGTTTTATTACGATATAGGCAATAACTTTGATTGCCTGCCGGTAGGAACCTAAAAATGTGGACATTTTCGGGTTTGCGGCATTGTCAAATCAGCAATCAGGGATATATATTGTAATCAGTCAGACGTTTTGCGATAGATCTGTAATGAAAACACTAAAATTTCTCATACGTTCCTCTCTAACATTTCTCAAACACTAACGTTTTTTCACTAACATGGTCAAAAAAATTTATCTGAATAAAGTATCCGACTGATGGATTCCGATTTATAAAGTAAAATCAATAGTGTACTTGGCTACAAATTCAAAGCTCCGTGCTGAACTTTTGGAACAGTAGAATATTTCGAATAAGAGGCGTCATCTTCGCTGATTTTGAAGAACAGTTCCAAAGAATTCGGAGGACTCAAACTGTCTCTGTCTATCTGTTCGACGACATTTATGGTTATAGTTGCTGTTTGGTGTCCCTTACTGGGGAGGTCTGTGCATTGCAAGTGTTCTTAGCGCTGGTTAAAAATTTCTTGATTCTTTATTCTTCTGTGCGGCCATAGGGCTGTGACCTGGTGCAACTCCAACATAAAAGTAAAAGTGAGAGGATTTTCCTTCATCAATGACTTATACTCGATTACTGTGACGCTGCATAAAGTACACAAAGTTGATTTGTCGGGCGCTTATTGTCTGGGTGACTGAGCTCAAAATTGCGGCGATGCGGCGAGCATCGGTTTTATTGTTTTGATAGTTTAGTTAACACTACTGACACACGCGTCTTCAAGGCGCCATTCGGTCGGTCGGTACCGTATACGGTGAGATCACAGACGAGAGCGACATAGTAATTTTACAACCAATCCCTGTTCTAATTGAACAAAGTCTTCTTCCACCGGATGAGTGTTGTAGGGAATAACGAAAGTGTGTACATGTACTTGTAAAAGTAATGGAATCATTAATCAAAATTCTTCTCCCATTGTCTGCGATCGAGGTTGAATTAATTATAGGGCAAAAGGATTCATTAATAATCACTAAGTGATTATGATTCTACAGACTGTTTCATAAAAAATGGATCACCCTTAAACATCGCCTTAACTACAACTTTGTCTAACTCCGCCAAACTTGAACGAATTTCTCTGAAATTTGAAAGATATGTCAGTTGTGCTTGCTAATATCATTGTTGGAAATTTCAAGCATGAATATTGAATTGTTTTCCTGTTATAGATAAAAAAAGTAGTAGATAATTTGATCTTCATTTAGCAATGTTACACAAAATCATACCTCACTCTTATAAAATTACATTTGTTTCCTTTGTTATGTAATATGTTGTTCTACAAGCCAAAAGCTATCAAGCAAAACAAAAATAAAGAAAATCGGTCAATCAGAGCCAGTATAGCACCATTATTCATCAACAATAATGCAACTGCTACATGTGATTGACTGGACTTCATGTTCCATAGCTTCCTGACTTCGTTGCGGTGGTGTTGGCAGCACTCCTGATTGCTTTCAGCTAGAAATCTATCTCTTACCGGTTGAAAACAATACAAAGCACAAATGAACAATAACGAGATCGCATTCACAAAAGGCAAAGTATCAGCCTTGCTAGAACTAGGGTTTTCTTTGCGAGCTACAAGCAAGCGACTAAATGTCCCTTACACAAATGTGCATCGATGGCATAATGATGATTTTCGGCTATGTCGTAAAGAGGGCTCTGGCCGTCCACGCAAAACATCCAAACGTAGAGACCGCCTAATTTTGAGATTTGTTAAAGTTGATCCAAGTCTCTCGTTAACTGAGATGGCTGCAATAGACTCGTCTATTTCTAAGTCCACTATTCGTAGAAGACTTATTGAGTCGAATTTCAAGAGCTGTAAGAGGCCCTCTCAGATCGAATTATCAGATCAGCATACAAAAAGACGTCTCAGATGGGCAATGACTTATGCAAGTCTCAATTAGGGCTTAGGACATTATCTTGGCCAGCTCGTTCTCCTGATCTGAATCCCATAGAAAATGTATGGAGTATTCTAAAACGTAACGTTCGTCGTTCACTGCTACCTACAGATGGCGTATCACAACTTACGTCACCGTTAAAAAGAGAGTGGAGAAAGTTAGATCAGTCAAAAATCAACGATATCATCGAATCAATGCCTAGACGAATTGGTAATGTCATTGACAATAAGGGTAGGGCCACAAAATATTAGCTTCTTAAGAACCGTTACTGTATCATAGCTTATCAGATTATATAAGGACATTTAAATATATTAGGGACATGAAATAACATGAAAAATGCTTTCTGTATCATACTTATGTTTTATTTAGTCAAATTTTAGGATGATCCACTTTTTATGAAACGGAATGTATATGGTGACAACGATCTAGCCGAATCGCGAATCGCTTTTAAAATATAAGTATCAAACAGTACGATTCAATTATCGGATTGCCCACCTCTGTAAAAAAAAATAATTGCACTTAATATTGGTCAGGCAATCAATTAATATGAAATGCAACAGGATACAGTCAACTAATTGCAGTTTTGCAGTTTAGCCAATTAATTAATTGTAATTCTTTATCAGCGGCGATTCAATAGACCATTCTTGACTTTTTATTTTTCACTCTGTTATTTCATTTGAGGGGCATACGGTTTTACGTTCACGAGTCCGGCTAGGTCCAGGTTTCCGACCCCCTTCCGGACTACCTGCTTGGTGGCGCTTGCAGGTCGTGCCCCCTGGATACTACATGAATTGCCAGTAGTAACTAAACAACCAAGTTATCCCACGCTTTTGCATCATCGATAACGGGACGGAGAAGGACACTCCTGTAAACCGGGGCAGATCAGGCTCGCTGAGGTCTTTTGAGGCCTATTGGTCTTTGGGTTCCAAATCCCTAACACAAGTTGGTTGGCGTCAAACATTGCTCCAAATTAAACATCAATGAATAGTCCGTTGCAAAGAATTACAAATAATGCTAGGGCGTCCCTCGCTAGAAGCGACGCGCCTCACCTTCGTCCGAGTGATGCGACAAGTGGACAAGGACTACCGCGGAACTATCAGCGGCCGCGGCTAAAGAAGCAAGCTGAAAATAAACACAAGTGGAGAATAGCGACATGGAATGTCGGGAGCATGACAGGAAGGAGTTACGAGATATCTGAAGCATTACTTCGCCGGAAAGTTAACGTTGCTTGCTTGCAAGAGACAAAGTGGAAGGGAAATAAGGCTAGAGAGATAGGTCATGGGTACAAACTCTTCTATAGTGGTGGAGAGACGGCGAGAAGCGGAGTGGGTCTGGTGATCCACCAGGATCTACTGACTAAAGTGATTGACGTTAGAAGGATCAACGACAGGATCATGTGAGTGAAGATTGTGGATGAAACTTCCCAGAAAGTGTGGACGATCATCTCAGTGTACGCCCCTCAGGTGGGCACAAGTATTGGTGAAAAGAAGGCCTTTCTCGAAACCCTCGAGGACACGTTCTTGGATTTGGACCGTGATACCATCATCCTAGCAGGAGATATAAACTGCCATATGGGGAAACAAAGCGGCGGTCATAGTTCCCATGGTAACCATGGCTTTGGCATCCCAAACGCAGATGGTGAAAGTTTTCTGCAGCTATCAGATGCGATGCATCTGAGCATTGCGAATACCCGTTTCCGGAAGCGTGAGTCTCAGCTCATAACGTACAACAGTGGAGGAAGGAGCTCACAAGTCGACTACATTGCCATCAGTGCAAATGAAATAAAACATGTGCGCGACTGTAAAGCCTTACCTTTTGAATGTGCAGCCACTCAGCACAGATTGGTGGTTATGGACCTGAAAAAGCATGCTGTACCAACAAAGAAGCCAAAGATGGTTTTACAAAAGGTGAAATTGTGGAAGCTGAAAGAAGAAACTGTGGCGAGGGTTTTTCGCGAGAAGCTCGTCGACAAGGATTGGGAATCATGGGAAAAATTGAGCAACGATTTGTACGAAGCTGGGAAAGTAACTTGTGGTACCACGCGTGGAGGGACTTACAGAGAAAAGGAATCTTGGTGGTGGAATGCAGATGTCAAAAGTGCTTTAAAGGCAAAGAGGGAAGCTTTCAAGAGATGGAGAAATGACGATACGGATGCAAACAGAGCGGTGTACAGGGAAGCAAAGAAGGCAGCCAGGAAAGCTGTGGCATCAGCGAAGGCTGAAAGCCTAGCCGACGTATACGATAAGCTTGGAAGCCGAGAGGGAGAGAAATTGGTGTATAAGATCGCGAGAAGCCGGGACAAAATGACAAAGGACAACATCGAAGGATACTATGTGAGAGACGATCGAGGAAATTTGCGTATTGAGCCTGACAGTAACCGGCAACGATGGCGCGAGTACTTCGAAAAACTTCTCAACGAAGAGAGACCTCACGCCAACTGCGGTATGGCACCTTGAAACGATGTGGCAGTCCCCCAAATCACTCCTGCGGAAGTGGAACACCAGCTATCGAAGATGGCCAATAACAAGTCTGTTGGGAGAGACGATTTGCCTACCGAAGCTTTGCGCGCTGCTAAGAAAACAAATGAGATCGCCAATGTGTTTAATTCAATCTTAGCCTCCGCCAAGATTCCGGAGAGATGGAGAGAGGGTACACTGGTCCCGATTTGCAAGAAAAAGGGGGATCACAGAGAATGCAGCAATTACAGAGGTATAAATCTATTGTGCCATGGTCTTAAGTTGCTGGAACGAATCATCTGCGACAGATTAAGACAGATAACAACTATTGATAGAAACCAGTTCGGATTTATGCCGAGTGTCTCAACCACTGAACCTACTTTCACCCTCCGAATGAGGTTAGAGGATGCCCTCATGGAACAGAAGGACTTTAGAGCGGTGTTCGTCGACCTGGAGAAGGCGTATGACACAGTACCGAGGGAGTACATCCCCTATATTCTCAGGAAAAGAAGTGTGCCTGAAACATACGTCCAGTTGATACAAGACATGTATAGTGACAGCAAGCTAGCAGTAAGATCAAAGCACGGTGATACTGACCGCTTCAACGTCTCGGTAGGTCTATATCAAGGCTCTGCTCTAAGCCCCTACCTCTTTATCCTGCTGTTAGATGAGATATCAAAGTCGATCAGAGGGAATGGAAAAAATGACACACTGGAACTACTGTTTGCCGACGATCTGGTAATATCAGGAGACACAAAGGAGAAGGTCCAAGCGCGCCTGGAAAAATGGCGAGAAGCCCTCGAATCCCATGGTTTGCGACTCAGCAGAACTAAGACGGTGTACCTCAGCACGAAAGAAAGTGAGCGCATCCATCTGCAAGGCACCGCAATCCCGACGGTTGATGCTTTTAAATACCTCGGTACTGTCTTGGATGACAAAGGCACATCAGGAGGGACATGAAGGCGAAAACACAAGCAGGTTGGCAGAACTGGAGAGCTATGTCTGGTGTCCTGTGCGACAAAAAGATGCCTCTACGACTCAAGGGCAAGGTTTTCCACACAGTGGTCCGACCCGCAATGCTGTAGCATGCTGAGCTCTGGGCCCCGAAGAAAGCTGACCTTATTGCAATGGAAGTGTCAGAGATGAGGATGCTGAGGTGGTCAATGGGGAAGACAAAGAAGGATAGAATAAGAAACGACAAGATCCGTCGTATGCTTAAAGTACTCCCAATAAGCAAAGAAATTGAGACTCGCCGATGGAGATGGTTCGGACATCTGCTCAGAAGACCAGAGGATAACATCTGCAAAACAGCATGGAAACAAGAACCTGTCGACAGAAGAAAGGGAAGACCGAGAACAAGTTGGAGAACTGTGATAAAGAGTGGAATGAAGGTGAGATCGATAAACGAAGACATGGCCTCCGACCGAGCCATGTGGAAGCAACGGACTGAGGGGCCACCCCGTGCTACCCGATCATCCGGGAGGCTGAAACTGGATCGAACCCGGCCAAGGTGAGCAAGGTGAGCACTCTGTTATTTCATTTCAGCGAATTAGGCCATGTGGGCCTGCATATTTTACAAGTCGCACAATAGCTTACTATCAATTTGGATGGTGACTTGAGTAGACATATTACATGAAATGAATGTACACATAACTATATTAATTGAATGGGATAATTGATGAATTTTATAACAGATTTAAGCTCATGCATCATGATTAATTTTGTCATCAGTTATTGAAACAAGTGAATGAAAAATCACATGTGCCTGTAATGAACACTACTGTAATGAAATAGAGTTTTAAAAGTTATCACAAGAGCAATATAAAGAGCGATACTAAACGCGCTGTGCATCAAATAAGCTTAGTTCCTGATTAGAATCCTGAAAGCGATCAGTTAGTAGTGGTAGTAGTAGTAGCAGCAGCAGCGCTTATTCGCAAACTGCTAATCACAAGTTGCATATTCAATGTTGCACATTTCACATGAAGATGAGCAGATTAAAAATAAGTGACAATAAGATAGTGGAGTCAATAGGTCGAACCAAAAGCATTATAATGTGCCATTTTGTAGGCATAAAACCAAGAAAAGAATGAATTCGATCGACGTCGCTGGATAAAGACACAAATAACTTCTTGGTAATGCGCAACCTTCCAATGGCCAATCGGTGAGTTGCTGGTACCAGCAAAATACTGTTATGGTCTAACTTCTTCAATGGAGGTCCGATTATCGCGGAACTTTTGTAGGAAGAGCAGAAGTCTTCATCAATCCAAATATGGTCAATAATGTCATCATTCCGAGCAGAATCACATGCTTTATTAACAAGGCGCAATTGCTCTCGAAGAAACTCAGTATTCAAATCCTTGAAGTCTCCTGTGATCGTATTCCTTGTCTCCGGATACAGAAGTTGAAAATTATCAATTTTAATGAAATGCATTACTTTGTCATGATCAATTCTATTCAAATCAGGAGGGAAATGAAGATTTGAAGTTTGTGAATAAGGCATGTTTAACAAGCTAAGTGTCTTGAAGGGGATGTTTTTTCTTCGATGGTAAGTAGAATTATTATATAATATTATAATAATTAATATTATTATAATATTTACAGCAATTCAAGTAAATCAGTCAATTTATTACTTTTTACACTACAACACAAATCAATGAATAAATTGCATTTATTGGCTGACACCAATTAATTATCATTTTTGATAGCAAAAATCAATAATTGCGACCAATTTATTGCAACGAATTGCAGTAAAATTAATTTTTGATAACACCTGTCTGGAATACCTGTATTCAACTGAGCTAAGAAGTACTTTTGATTACTTTATAATTTCTGACTCTTTTAATTGAGCAGACCTACATACAGCAAAATGGCCGAATTGTAGTTCGTGTAGAGGCAAATCAACACGAAGACACTTTACCGTACCTTTAATAATGATCAGCTCAGTGTTTCATTTGTCATTATAACAAATCAATTAACTGCTAGTCGAAGTACTTTTACTCGTCTGTGATGGATAATTTCACTCATGTAAAATTGTATCCTGATTTATTGAAGATTCACTTTGCAAATATCATCATGTGAATTGTCAATTGGCGACACGTCTGTACCATCAAACTTTGAGTTCAATGATATTCATTTTAAGCAGAGAATTAAAGTGCAATATTTAAAAGGAAACACGTGTGAACATCATGTTGCCTCTATGTGTGATAAACAGGAAATTAGGAAGGTTTTGTCAATTAAAAAGCACTTTGTCGTTTCCTTTCCATCAGTTTTATTCCAATCTTTAGAATAGTGTCTCAGTTTCCATCAAAAAATGTCATCATGAGTATATGTACAGAGTGTGTTGTCTGTAAGATTGTATACTGCATTTCAACAATATAATCAATTCAGGGTATGAAGCAAAACCAAAAAGAAATCTCAAGAAAAACTCAACTATTTTACTCCGATTGTTGCGTGTGATTATTGAATTATGAACTTTTCGACTTGCTGTTGAAGACTACAATAGGCCCTTCGTGTTTCTCAAATCAGTGGCGTATAGTTATGTAGAGCAACAAATGCTGCACCCAAAAGTACCCGAGTCATCAGCTGAGCTCCATTCGTCACCGATATTCCGACTCATCAACCTCAGCATCATTCAAGATGTTGGGCCCTCAACAGCTTGTTTTAGGCCCTTAGCGCAAAGCCGCTACCTTCTTCCACCTTTTCACTCAACTTCTTAATAGTGATCTACACGCTGACAAGAAATTTCCTCACAATTGGGGCAGTGAAACACTCCTGGGCATTCCACTTGAAAGGGCATAGGCCCACATTTCCATCCCTGCTTCTAAATTCCTTCGGCAAGTTCTACATATTTGCGTTCTACATACTTTCCTCTCATGGGCATTATCATCGTTCCCTTCCCAGGCGACGGATAGTTAGTTGATAATCATTCTCTTCCCTTTAGTGTCGATCAACACTAGATCTAGCCGTACTGGTCAGATAGGGATAATTCACGTTTGGGACAAGGTTGGACATAGGACATTGGACTCACTGCGACAAGCAAGTGCATATGTGTAGCTCGAAAAAGAATTCCTTAACTTCGGTCCTCAGCGCACTGGTCGACTTGATCGCGGCGATTATTACCTTCATGGTTGCTGTTTTCTGTAGTCGCCATATAATGTAATCGCCATATGTCATTCTTTTATGATTTTTATATTTGATCTGTTTATCTAAATTCTATCAATTTGAGATTGATTTCTATCATGATCGCTGCGAAGTCTTTTTTCCTCTCTCCCTTTCAAAAATTCCTTTTTGGTTATGGATTGACAATCGATAAGCACAGCAGCGTGCTTATCGGAGTTTTGTGTTTGCAAGATCACCCAGCAAGATGGGCTCCCCATATGGAAATCAAGCACATCATAGCAAACTTTTAAGCAATTTCGGCGCAGCAATTTCAAATAGTAAGAGGATGAAGATCTATATAATGTACTGTATATACGTGGTACGTCCAATAAGTTTCCGGACAAATGTAGAAAAGCTGCAAATCTTTCAATTCTGACATGATGGATCATTGATTTGGCAAATTCAATTATTGATTGGTTTGGATGTTATTAGAAAGTTAATATGTATTGAAAAATTTTCGATGTTATTAGTCTGTAGGCCCATTTTGGAAAGCATGCGAAGTTTTGATTAGCTTCATAAATTTAAAATATAATAAGGATATCCTTTTATATTTTGTTCGTGGCAAATTCGCTGATGGTTGTGTTTTTTAAGCATTCATCAACAGGTTTCCTGATGTGATCAGATAAAGATAGCAGGTCTTAAAATTCCCTTTTCAAAAATTCAAACGCTTCTTGAAGAATGAAGTTTACGGAGGAATTCGCGAAAGTATTCTTCCAGATCTGAGCTGCGTTTAAATGATCGTCCACGCAAAAGTTTTTTCAGATTTCTGTGCAACTAGAAATCGGATGGAGAAAATAGTTAATAATGAGCGCATGTAACGGCAGACCATCCTTCCAAAAAAATCAATATGCACAATTTCTGTTGCGTTGAAAGAAAAACATGCATTGACGATGATAAGTCCTCGATCACATCTCCCAAGGCTCCCCTCGACAGTTCTCCACTCGAATGATTCCCGTTTGGAAGGTGGATTGCACAGAGACAAAGGAGCTTATAAACGGCGAATAAAAAGTTCCACAAACTCTTCAGCAATGCCCAAATTCTTGCAAGCCTCCAGTTGTCTTTGAAACACGTCAGGTGTAAGAAATCAGGAGCCGGCAGAAAAAAAGCTGCAAGCTGACTTTTCGATACCCATTTTCTAGGAGGGTCCTACCCCCGCGACTCCTCGCCATGAGTGACAATCGTCATACGTCGATTTCTGTTCAGAAGCTTTTACATCGGCTGGGACTTCGTGGTTGTCACAGCTTCGGCAGGCCTACTATTAGGTGGATCATCATTTTATCATTGACATTCTGTTGACCTCGTCCAAACTCTGCCGCCCAAATTAAGGTAGTCGACCGTGAAGGACATTCGTATCTATACAACCGCCATTTTATCCACTAGTTCGTGATTCTGAAAGCTGAGAAGAACACATAGACGAAATCATCCAGCATTCAATCTTTTCAGCGAGTTGAAGCTGAGTTGAAGACATTATCGCACAGTTGTGATTGATTTCACATAGAACTTCATTCGAGAATCGATGGCTGCGTTGTGAATGAAGTTAGATGACAAAACTAAATGATCCATTCTTATGCACCTGAATATTATCAACTATCCAACATAGCAGATTCTATTTGATGCAATGTCTTCCTCTGTATCTATCGATAACCCTGAAAATTCACAAAATAATCAAAATTTCGCATGTTTTCTAAAATGGGCAGAATAATAAACGAAAAATGTTATAAACTTGGCATACCATCCTAGCGAAGATATGCCTAATCAATGATCCATCATGTCAGCATTGAAAATTTGCAGTTTTTCTACATTTGTCCGGAAACTTATTGGACGTACCACGTATTATACGCAACAAGTCAGCGCCGTCAATATAACTAATTTCTTAATTTATTTTAATTTTTTGTCTAAATTCCGTTATCGAATATTATTATTTTCACTGTGTGTTTTCTGTATATTTTAATAAGAGAAAGGCACTTAAGCTCCATTTTTAAGCGTGATGTGAGTAATGGATAAAAGACCGTTCCAGGACACCATAAAATCAAAAAATTAGTACTTTTAAAAACGACATAAATTTATGAATTTAGTCCCTTTTTCAGGTTTTTAAGACCTAAATTCATGAATTTAGTCTATTCAAAAAGTACCATTTTTTCAAAAAATGGTATTTTTAAAAACAACATAAATTCATGAATTTGAACCCTTTTTCAGGTTATGAAGACCTAAATTCATAAATCGGCTAAAGCCAGAGGAGCTTCGCTCCGATTTGGGTGTTTTTAAAAATACCAATTTTTCAAATTTTTCAAAATCTCAAATTTGAGAATTACAATTTTCACCCCCAAAATCATGACCGTTCCAGGACACCGAAAATCATAAAAGTTAAGAATCTCAAATTTGTGATTATGACATTTTTCATTGCTTAAATCATGACCGTTCTAGGACACCGAAAACCCGGACACCGAAAAAATCATAAAAGTTAAGAATCTCAAATTTGAGAATTTCAAATTCATGAATTTTATCCATCTTTCAGGTTTTTAAAATATATCATGTGACTAATAATATTTCTTTAAAAATGGAAGAAACAAAAGTGGAAGGAACTTCAGAAATGGATGAAACAAAAATGGAAGGAACTTCAAGAATATATCCTTCGTTATCATATGAACGTAGTTCTACTTTAATGGACATTGAAAAGATTAACATTGAAAAAATGAATAAAGAAAAACACAAAGATAGAGTAAGGTATATGAAAGATAAGGAATCTCAATTATTATTAAGATTAGAGCATTATAAAAAATTAAGAAAGAGATGGAGTAAAGTTAAGAATGTAACACAAGGAATTGGCATATTCTTAACAATAAGTTTAGGTGCTTTAACAATTGTTATATCTTCAGGTGTTTTAGTAATTCCAGTAGTTGCTACAGCTTTAACAGGTACGGGTGTTTTTGCAACTTCACTTGCTACAATGTTAGAAAAATCTTTAATAACTAAGAAACGAAAACCATTAAAAACTAAGCATTTACATATTAAAGAAGTATATGATAAACTACATTACTACTTTCAAAGAGTATGTGATGATAATGTTATTACGTTAGATGAGATTGAAAAATTTGATCAAATAGCTAATGAAGTAAATCAAATATCATTTCAATCACAGACAGAAAAAGTTGATGATAAAAATAAAAAGGATGGCAAAATTTCTAGTGATGGTAAAACTTTTAGTGATGATAAAATTTTTTTAGAAGAGCTAAAAACTTTATTAGACAAAACTTTATTAAACAAAACTTAATACGAGAAAATTTTAAACGAGAAAATTTTAAACGAGAAAATTTTAAACGTGAAAACTTTAAACGTGAAAACTTTAAACGAAAAGATTACAAACAACAAAGCAATAAAAAAATAATTTGTTCAGTAAAATGTTTTTGCTGTATACCAATGTTACCACAAAATTCAAATATTATATTTTAAAAAAATAGACAAAATTAAAGCTGATAATAAAAAATAAAATATTAAAACATTATATTTGTATATTTTTATTACTCGGTAAACAATTGTTCGATAACTCTTTCATGAATTTTTTTATCAATATTAATTGTGATAAATCCATAATCTTTTGACCAAGCATTATTACACGATTGTTTAAATTCATCTTTATCTCTTATACATAAATCTCTTAACAAATCACTTAAGTTTCTTGCATTTATTTCAAATAGTATAAATATATTTGCATTCTTTCTAATAACACTTCCATCTAATGAATACATACTTTGTGTTAAATAAAATACACTACAGTTATTATGTCTACCTCTTGTGAAATAATTTCTTTGAACTGACTGATTTCTGTCATTAACACAATCATCAAAAATTACACAATGTTTCATTGTTTTATCTAGTTTACTAGGATCTTGCATATTACCACTATCATCTATTAATTGTATTTTTATATGTTTATTTTTATTGGATTCAACTAATTGTTTATTTTTTGCTGCTTCTTCACACCACAAATTTATTTCTTCTTCATATTCAGATTTTTCATATTCTTCGAATAGAGAAGCAATTGCTGTTTTTGTAAGATTATTTTCAAATCCATATTTTAAAAATTGATAGACGGGTTGTTCTGCCGTTGTTGTATAAATTATAAGATTGTTATAATCCAAAAAATTTGGAGTTGTTAAAATTTTAAATAATAGATATGTTTTTCCACAACCCGATCTTCCACAAATAACTGACAAAACTTTATTAGATAAATTTGAATGATGATTAAATTTAAGTTTTTTTTTATTTAAAGACATTTCATTCATTTTTAAAGTAATAAATTCATCCATTATTGAATTAGTGTTTTTAGAAACAAAAAAATAAAAATAAAATTTTAATTTAAGTTTATTTTTTTATTTTTTGTTTCTAATAATAAGATTAATAAGATTAATAAGATTAATAATGAAAATGATAAAAAAATTAAACTTCTCTATTGTAGCGTAAAAGTTTATACCTCTCGAACGGGAGTTTATACCTACCGAACCAAAAGATCTATCATAATCTCTTCACCTCCAAAATTTATTTCTTGTCCTTTTTCATCAGTGATTCTAATGTTAATAGTTTTTCTTGTAATAGGGAAATATATTAATGTTTGTGGAAATACATTTAATCTATAACCAATGGGTACAGTAAAAGCTGGAAAACTGAATATTAAATTTGACAATTTACCATTTATATATCCTCCTTCAATAATGTCACAATGTACAACAATTGAATTTATTTCAGTTATTTTTGGAATCTTCTCACCTAAATGATAACCTTGACTATAGGTTTGTTTATTAAATCCTAATAGCTTTGACAATGATCTATCATGATTAAAATCAACTTGATGATTTTCGTCTAAAGTAAGAGAAAATTTATTAACTGCCGGTTCAACTGCAAAATGTAATTGTTTCTTATCTTTAAATGGTATACCTAAATGTCTCTTAATTTCATTTGATATTGATTCAACTTCGTAAGAACCAGGAAGAAAAGTTAATATTTTCCATGTTTTGCCTTTATCAGTAGAATATCTAAATTGATCATTCACATCTTTGATAACGTTTTGAATAGTGTTAAATGTAGAGAAACTAGTCAATGCAATTTGATAATTTTTATTTTGTTCCAAATGTAGAATGGGTTCTAAATTACAAGTGTGTGATGAAGTAGTTGTTATAATTTTTAACGTCGTACTAAATTTTGATGAACCCAAAATCTCTGTCAAATTTTCTAAATGATTATTAATTTTGTCTAAATCTGCTGAACACATTTTTAAACTAAAAAATTAAATAAATATTTTTTATGAAATATTTTTTTTATAAAAAATTAAAAACAACAACATATTTCAGCTACGGGCGAAGTCCTAGATCACTCGGTTCGTTATACTTTTATAATCCTCTTCATTTAGAATCTTCTTTTCTAACAGTCTTTTCAATATAGCATGAATTTCATTGAAACTAGAATTATGTCCTTCTTTTATTGCCGATATTAAAATATTTAATCTATTTAGTAATTCTTGTGGATCATCTGGTAAAAATACAGTTGTTTCTGTTTTCTGTTTTTCAGATAAACCTTTCCCTACTTTAACTCCCGTTGATAATAAATTTTCTAATTGTTTATAACGTCTAAGAGTTTTTACTACACCTACTCTATCTAACATAGCTTTATATTTTATGAGATCTTCTACAGCATAATTTTTTAAATCTGCTCCTCTTAAAAGATCAACAAAATTTCTATCTAAACCAATAGGTTTTTTATCTGGCGTAAAAATTAATCCTCGTAAAGGTTGTGGAAATATTTCTTTACCACCAAGATAAAATCTTGCAAATAATTTTTTATCTAAAAAGAAAGTAGAATGTTCGAATAACATAGATTTTGGTAATTTTTTATCTATGTTTGCCTCTAATAAACCATAGTCATCTAATAGTGTTTTAAGTACAGGATCCGCTATATCAACACGTTTTTTATTAAGTTCCTTTTCAAGAGTTTTAAATGGTTCGACAGTTTTTTCATAATCAGTTTTTACTTCTTCAGTTAATTTTAATTTATCAAACATATCAGATTGAATACCAGCTTTTGTCATTCTATGTTGAAGATGATTTTCTTTCATAATATTTCTTTGTTTTATTAATTCGTCTAATTGTTTTATTCTTTTAAAATTATCAGCTCTAACTTTATCCATTTTTATATGATAATTTTATATTATTATTTTATGTTATATTATTATATTATTTTATAATATTTTATAATATTTTATATTTTTATATTGTTATATTGTTATATTGTTATATTTAGAAAATAGAAATTAGAAAATTAAAAAGGTAAAGTAGTTATTCCATCAGGTAAAATTTTTCTTTTATCATCAAATGGATCTAATGCTAATTTATGTTCTTCTTTTAAATACATTTTATGTTTCTTTGAATTAAGTCTATAATTATATGCTGTTTTTATTTCATTATTAAATAATGCATTTTTATAATCTTGAAATGTTATTTGATTAGCCACTGATGCCTTTGAAATTCCTTTTAATGTTTTATGTGTTTTAATATTATTAGTTGTATCATAACAGTAACATTTAGATTTTAAAAATATAGCTTCTGTTATGAAATCTTCATTTCCTTCTAATTCATCTTTTACTTTACATAAATCAGAAGGATGAATAATATCTTTTATTTTATTAATTTCTTTATCAAGTGAAGAACCATATGGTACTGTTAATTCTAAGAAAATAGAATCGGTATCTGTAAAGTGTAATTTATAGTTTTTGCCATAAGCAGGTGCTAAATAATCATATATAAAACTATACATAAATAGTTTTAGCTAATTCTAATATAGTGAAACCAATGAAATTAAACTTATCATGTTTTACAATGCTTCTTCTTAGATGAACAGCACAAAGTTCATCACTCAATCTAGTAGTTCTTTTATATGTAGGTTTCCTTGTTAAATTTTGAAATCTATCTCTATCATAAACTATTTCAATATTTTGTCTATTACGTACATTTTCTAAAGTCTTACCATAAAATGCATTATTCATTAATTTGAAGAAAACGTTTCCAAAATCATCTTTATTTCTTTTAGCTATTTTACGTTTTTCAATATTGAACTCTATATAATTTTTTAACCATTTAGATTTTCTATACTCTAGTTTTCGATGTATTTTGGTGAGAATCATGCCATGATTTAAAATACCAATCTAGCATTCTTCCTTCAACAACATACTTTCCTTTATTGCTTTGTGTCAACATAAGTTTTTTGTTGGTATGTATTTTTTCGGAATTATAGATTTTTGATAATCTGAAAAATCTTCTATATTGGGAATTTTGTTTTCGTTATGAAATCTTCATTTCCTTCTAATTCATCTTTTACTTTACATAAATCAGAAGGATGAATGATATCTTTTATTTTATTAATTTCTTTCATCAAGTGTAGATTATATCGGTATTGTTAATTCTAAGAAAACAGAATCGGTATCTGTAAAGTGTAATTTATAGTTTTTTGCCATAAGCAGGTGCTAAATAATCATATATAAATTCTATACATAAATAGTTTAGCTAATTCTAATATAGTGAAACCTAATAAAATTAAACTTATCATGTTTTACGCTGATTCGACGTAAATGTACAGCACATAGTTCATCACTAAATCTAGTAGTTCTTTTATATGTAGGTTTCCTTGTTAAATTTTGAAACCTATCTTTATCATAAACTATTTCAATATTTTGTCTATTACGCACATTTTCTAAAGTCTTACCATAAAATGCATTATTCATTAATTTGAAGAACACGTTTCCAAAATCATCTTTATTTCTTTTAGCTATTTTACGTTTTTCAATATTGAACTCTATATAATCTTTTAACCACCATAGATTTTCTATACACTAGTTTCGATGTATTTTTGGTGGAGAATCATTCCATGATCTAAATACCAATCTAGCATTCTTCCTTCAACAACATACTTTCCTTTATTACTTTGTGTTAACATAAGTTTTTTTGTTGGTCTGTATTTTTTAGGAATTATAGATTTTTTGATAATCTGAAAAATCTTCTATATTGGGAATTTTGTTTTCGGGACAGAAAGGAAAATATTTTGTTTATCTTTTATTTCATCAGGATATACTAAATCAACTTCATATATATAACCAAGATTATATTTCCATCATATGTTTTTTGATAATCATAGATTATTACACCCATGTCATTTCACCTGTTGGTAATTCTTGTATCATGCAAGAAGAATATAAGCTATTAAAATCATAATATAACAAATAGTTTTCTCTCATGAATTCATCAACTGTGCATTTTCACTGTTCTATATCCTTCTCGTTTCGTTCGAAAAATTTCTAATATTTTTCTTTTTCTTCTGGAGATAAAGGTTTCATTATTCCATATTCTTGTGGATTTACTTTCTTATTATAACATTTAACATATCTATTACCTAAAACTGATGAAACTCCACCTCTAATTCCAGATTCAAAAAATAATAATTTATCATATGTATTTTCTTTATAATGTTTAAGTTTAACATCCTTGTAGTATGTTTTAATCCTGCTAACCATGTTAAACCTGGTGTAGAATAACAATAACATGGATCT